>CAKNXH010001754.1:78617-102398 GCA_932178445.1 Andricus quercusramuli
AATATATATTAGTTTAGAAATTATAAAAATACACTAAAGCAAAGCGATATGCAAAAAAAAAAAAAATCTACACTACAGTGAATCGACATGCAAAATATTTAAGGAACTTAACTCTAGTTCGTAGTCAATCTCTCAGACACGAGCTCTGTCAAGTCACAGTTTTAAAACTCATTACTCCTCCCACTTTAATTTAGAGACTGCGCAAAGAAAATATATTCTATTGTGCATGCGCCGAAGACAAGGAAACATAAAACTTATTTCTGTGTGTAAAGAGACTCTAGTGGCACTGTTCACGGATAAGATAAAGCGCGCGAATATTCAAAATGAGGATGTAGGAAAAATTATTCAAGAAGGGTTTATTGATACATAAAATTATAAATAAGAGGAGAGGGGTTAGTTTTACCACTATCACTATAAAAAATATAAGAAGAAATGGTGGCGTAGGGGTTTCATCATTCTATAACATTTTTATAAAGTTGAGGGAATCTCAAGGCTGTAGCTCAAGGTCGGTAAGTTAGAACCCTGACGTATCGACCGAGGCTAAATGCATGCCAGGAATCTGCATTACCGACTGATGGTAATACCGACTGATGGTAATACCGACTGATGATAATACCGACTGATGGTAATACCGACTGTTGGTAACTTGCGACGGTAGCGCCATCTGTTGGTACATTGGAAATCTGTATTACCGACTGATGGTAATGTCGACTGTCGGTAACTTGCGACGGTGGCGCCATCTGTTGGTACATTGGAAATCTGCATTTCAAACCGAGGTCCCTTACCGACTGACGGTAACTTAGCATGGAACAGAACCTGCTCGATCGATAAGTGGCCCAGAACCCGCTTTGCTATACTACTGGCTTTGATGAGGAATCAAATATTTTGTTGAAACTAATTTGTAAGAGAAAATTTTTTTTCTTGATGGAGATTCCCTTCATTGGTTGGAAAATACAATATTTTCTTGAAAATTCTGACCTTCTTAATCAAAGATTAATTTTTGCAATTGATAGTTCAACTGAATTTCATCTTCTTTGGTTAAAATTGCAGCTATTTCGTTCAAAATTGGACTTTTCTTTTGAATTAAACTGTGCTTCATTCAAAATTTAAAAAAAATTTGGTTAAATGTTCATTTTCGTTTTAAGGATGAATTAAGTTTTAACTAATATTTAAATTATAATGAGAATGTGAAAATGGATCTATTTTTTTGTGGATTCAAACAAATTTCCGGGCGACATGCATGCAAAATTAAGAAAAAAAATCCAATTCATTTTTGGACCACTGTATTGAATGATCTTCAAGCTATTATTTTCCCTCTTTAATTGTAGCAAAGAAGAGAAAGAAAAAATTACCTTGTCAATATTTTTTTTTGTTTCAGGTAAGATCACAGTGGAATTCACTTATGGACAAAAATATTAACCAGAAATTGGTAAGTCCCGCACCTAAAAATTAATTAATTAATATAAATACACTTGGAAATGAAACACAAATAATTTTGAAATTCCAGAAAAGATTATTTGATTGTTTTTTGGTTGAAAAGTCTTCTGTTTTATTTGCGTTTCAGACTACCTCTCTTTTGGGTGAAAATTTTCAACAAAATAGATGAATTTTTAATTGAAAAAGGTGAATTTTCAACCAAAAATAGAATAGTTTAATCTTAAGTTAGAAGAATAAGTTTTTGACCAAATAAGGTTAAATTTCAAACAAAGAGATTAATTTTCTACTAAACAATAATAACTGTTAACAAAATATATGAATTTTCAACCAAAAGAGATTAATTTTTCAACTAAATACAGAAATTTGCAATCAAATAGCTGCATTTTTAACTGAAAAAGATAAATATTAAAACGAACATGGAATAGTTAAATTTTCAGTCAAGAAACTTCATTTACAAGAATGAAAAAGAATTTTCCAACAAATAGTTAAAGTTTTGGGTAAAGAAATAAATTCTGAACTAAAATAATGGATCTTTAACCATCAGAAATAAAAATAGACAACATAAAATGCAACGATAACTCAAAATTTCAATTTTGTACCAAAAAATACAAATTTTCAACAAAATTAGATAAATTTTCAACTGAAAAAATGGATTTTTCATCCAGTAGTTGAATTTTTAACCGAAAGAAGTGGATTTTTTAGGCAATAGTTTAATTTTCAACAGGTCATTTAAATTTTCAACCCAGAAGATTAAATGTCTACAAGAAAGATGAATTTTGACAAAAAATGGAATATAGTTCAATTTTCAGCTGAATTTTTGAACTAAAAAGGATAAATTCCCAATCCACAATGGGACAGTTGATCCTTAATTTAAAAATTGTGTTATTAAACAAAAACATAGATATTTAACCAAGCTGTTTAATTTTCCACAATTTTCGTAAATTTTCGACCAAATTGTTGAATTTTTGAACTGAAAACATCAATTTTTAACCCAAAATGTTATGGTTGAATTTTCATTAAAAAATTAATTTTCAACTGAAACGATTGGTGTTTTACTAAAACAGATGAATTCTCAAGAACGTACTTAAATTTTTAAACAAATAGTTGATTTTCCTAGTCATTTCAAAAACTTTATTTTCTTTTAATGGTTCTATTTAACATATTTTAATATGTATGTGCAATTATTATCGAATTTTGATGCTTAAATAACAGTTCAACAAACTCAATTCAAAAAAGACAAAGATTTCGAAAAATTAGAAAGTAAATTTAGATTTTTGAATATTTCGATATGAAATTCTTAAGCTTTTTATTGATCTTTCAATGTTTCGAGAAAATGAAAAAAATTTCTTGACTTTGCTGGGAAAATTTAAAATCATGTTTTATTTTGAAAAATTAATTAAATAATTATTTACAATCAATTGAACAATTATTGATTTGGATTGTAATTGAATAAGTTAAAAATATATTTAGAAGTTTTTAAACGATTTCTGAATAATCTGAAACGTGAAAAGTTTCTAAAACATTTGAAACACAATGTAGATTTTTGAAGATTTCGAACAAATTTATGAGCTTCTTTAGCATTTTGAAATGTTATAATGAATGGAAAATTTGTATCCAAATTCCTATCAAAGCTAAAAATATTTTTTGTTGGGAAAATTAATTTTAAAAGAATTTTCAATAATATTTTCAAAATTTTCAAAAAAGAATCGGGATGCTTTCAAGGTAACTAGTTTACTTTCGCAATATTTCCAAACATTTTTTGGGAAAGTTCGAGTTCCAAGATAACGAAATTATTGTTAGATTCCTGGAAAATTTTTTAATTATTTTTTTTAGAACTAATACTCAAATTTTGTATTCGAGATGTAAATGTTTCAATCTGGAAAAGGAGAGGAGGGAAAAAGTGGAGAATAGAAAACTTTAATAAAACAACGCAATAGAATGATATTGTTGACTCTATTAACACAATAATTAGGTCATATTGTGAAACTATAAATGCGACGTAGGCCGTCTCGAATTTAATAATATTGCCTTCCGATTGTTTGCACAAAATTAAGAAAGACAAAAATATTTACCATGTTAAAATAATAAGGAATTATTGAAAATTCTTATTTTTCAGTTGAAAATCAATTAATTTCCGGTGAAAAATTGTTGAAAATTCGTCCTTTTTGATAGGAAAGTACTTATGTTTTTGAACCAATATTTTAAAAAAATTCGAAACAAATTTCAATGTATAGATTAATGTTTCTGACTTGAAATTGCTTAAAATGGCATAATTTGGAAAGATTATACATTTTTTGTTCATTCTTTAATTCAAAGCATTGGAAATGATAGCATAGATTACTTTTTTTTTTAATATATATTTTAACTGTGCAATGTATAACAATTCAAAATTGAAATTTTGCATTATGAAACTTTCAATTGAAAACATATTTTTGAATGATATATATGGTGTCCAATTGACGACTATATATTATTATAATGATTATATGGTGCTCATTTCACGAGCACTTTGCTTCCCGTTAGCAAATGTAGCTGCTTCCTCATGTAGAAAGCATTAATTATTTTTTTTTTTATAACAGACAAACCAAAGTCTTCATTTCTCTCAATTTAAAAATAGAAATACACAAGAAATTAAAAATTAAAAATAATGCAATTTCTAAATACAAAGACAAATCAGACAAATCAAGTCTTTTATTCGAAATGATAATTTTTCGATCTGGAAAAAGGAACGGGAAAGTTCTGATCTTCTCAGCTCTTTTCCGTTTTCGCATCAAGTTTGAATAAAGTTAGTGAAAAAAGTTTTACTATAAAAAATCGTGTTTTCAAATATTTTTCCCGAATATTATGCACTATGAGAATTAGAATTAAAAAAATATGAAATAATTAACAAACATTGCCTCATGGTTGTTTCAATAAAAGAAGAAAAATAGGCACTTTTTACAATCTTAAAATAGTAATGGACCTATAAATCTGTTTATGTGAAATCATCATTTCTTAAAATAATGGAAAATTTTTCTTCTCGGATTTCTAATTGTTGACGTGAAAACTAGTCTGCGCGTGTTCGAACTTCTAACGACCGATACGAAATTGTCTGATTCGTGTGAGAAACGCGTGAGTGCGAGTGAGACGCCAGATGTTTAGAGTCTCTCTGGCTCTACTGAATATGACTACTATGAGCTTGACCTTACTCTGAACATATATAAACTAGGGCATATCTGAGAATTCGTCAGTTGCCTCCTGCAAAAATGAGGTCCCTTTTTGGTGCTTCCGCCATCATGTTGATGGTCTTCAGCTATATTGGTAAGTGTAATAATAATCATTATTATTATTCCAGTACGTGACAAATTTCGACCCTTCGTTCATTCTGTCTTTGAAATTTGAAATTCATGAATTTAAATTGTCTTTTCACAGGAATATCATCAAGTATGGAACCATGGGATAGGAAGGGAAAGAGTGTAAGTCATTCTGGTCAGGATGATGTATCATTACACGGAATGTCACAATCGGAAGCGCAGTGGACAATGAATGAGGACGATGAGACAGGGCTTCAATTTTCTAACCTTAGAATTGGAGGAGACGAAGGAAATGTGCATCATCAAATGGAACCATTCCAGTGGACAACAACAGCTTATCAACATCATGCATTTTTACCTCCACTGGCTCATAATCCGGGAACGCGATTTGACTTGCCTGCTCCAGGTTTAATTCCTTTTGATACACGTCAAAGGAAGAAGCAAGAATATGGTCTGTTTCCTGCAATTCCCCTCCAAGGAGGACATCAAGATAACATTCTGCAGCAGGTTAAGAGCAGCCCAAATATTAGCACTCCACGTCTAAGACGACAGAGTAATCCAAGAAAAGAATCTAGTCCATCTAAGGACAAACAAATAGAACCAGTACACGACTCTGAATTTCTTGTAAATACTGACGTGAAGGGCCGTGTATATGTTAGTCATATCAGATACGGGCATCGCATAGGTAAGGATACTCCTCTTGTGTTTTCCAGTCCGGAATCCTTCGCAGCGTTCAACTCACACTTTCTCAAACAAGGAAAGATGAACCCTTTCCGTAAAATAGTGCATGCATATGATAATGTTCCGAATGCAGGACAGGTATCTATAGTAGGAAATCACCCACACTCTGTCAATCACGAAGAGCATCATAACCTTTTGCAACAACAATGGAATCCATATGTTTCTCCTCAGAATACAGTTGACGTATCTGTAGTAGGGAGGGACCCAAACCATTTAATTGTATTACAAGATGGCCAATATTTACCCACAAATCATGGAATGCCGCGGAATACTCTTGATGAAGAATATGGATATCGATTTCCTCAGGGTAGACCTGGGCATCATGGACCAGGCCATCATCAATAATATTTTTAATATACCAAGAAAACCATATTGAAACCACCAATTTTAATGGAAATATTCTAATGCCAACAGTTATGTTCTCAAATTCATTTTCTAATATGATATTTCTTGATGTACAGACAGTTTTTACAAACACTATTGTATTTCTGCTGACATCTGCTTCTCAAAGAACTTTCTTCATCATGTAATAAAAAACAGGCTACCAAAAATTATGCTGTACTTTTTTCATTCCTTTTTTATAGTAATTATTGATGTCAACTCGAAATTGATATGAATATAGTATGTGTGTGTGTGTCAAAGTTAGTTTATTCTTCTATAAATAAAGCCTTGGCGGAGATAACGTTGGATAAGGAAACAACCTTTTGTATGTTTAGGCATTACAATCGACTTCTTTAGGTGATTTCATTAAAATTTCGGAACCCTGAAGAATAGAAAAGTTTAATAAAATATAGCTATGATGTGATATTGTTCACTCTATCGACACGATAAGAATGTCATATTCTGGAATCGTAACCATGAAGTTGTCTGTTTTCAATTTAAAAACAATGCCTTCTCATTGTTTGAGCAAAGTTAAGAAAGAAAAGAATATTTACAATGGTGAAATTATAAGAAATCAATGCGTTGCAAATTAATAATACCAACTCAGGTTCCTTAACTGCTACTTTTCAACGAAATTATGTTTCTGATTTCCAAAATTTGCTTCGGTAGTTGAAAATTCTCATTTTTCAGTTGAAAATTAATTTCATCAAGAGGAAATTTAACTTTTTCACTTTTTGTTAACAATCAATCTTCATTGCGTAATGCTTGAATCATTCAGTTGAAAACTAATGTATTCTGTTAGAAATTTGTCTTTCTTCATAGAAAATTGAACTTCTTGGGAAAAATTCAATTTGCTCGGTTAAAAGGGCAACTGTTTTGTTGCAAATTACTCTGGTTTTATGAAGGATTAAACTGTTTTGTTCAAAATTCAACTTTTCTGTTGAAAATTGATGATAACGATAGTAATATTAAATAAAAAAACCCTAATAAATGTGTATGCAGTAGATATTAATAGAAGGGGCACTTTATCAATTTGGTTCAAAATTTGTCACTTTTTTTGTTGGACTCAACTATTTTTTACTTAAAATTCAAACCGTTCCTGATCAACTATTTACTATTATATTTTTCTTTGAGAATTCTGATTGAAAATTCAAGTATTTGGTTGAAAGTTGAACTGAAAATATAACTTTTCCAGTTATTGTTAAAAATTGATCTCTTTCAGTAAAATTTCTTTTTTTTGCAAAAATTCGTTGTAAAAAATTAATTTTCCATGAAAAAATCAATTACCAGTTGAAAAATTTACTTTTTTTGGATTAGTTAAAAAATTCACGTTGACTGTTTTGGTCGAAAATTCGACTTTTCCTTGTAAAAATTCAATTCCATGGTTGTAATTTGTTTGCCTCGTTGAAAATTAATTTTTTTTTTTGAAAATTGAACTATTTAATTGAAAATTCTTTCTTTTTCAGCAGAAAATTGAAAGGTGCTTTGTGGAAAAATAATTTTCTTCATAGGAAATTCCATTATGAGGCAAAAAATGTATATTTTTTGTTATTGAGAATTTAATAACATGGTTCGAAATTGCACAACTTTGTAAAAAATTCATATTTTCTCGTTGAAGATCCACTTCTTTGGTTAAGAAATAAACTATTTCGTTGGAAGTTCTTATATTTTTAACTGAAAATGAATTTTTTTTAACAGAAAATTCAACTGAATTTTATCTTTTTCGGTACCATTTTCTTTAGTTTAATTACAATAGTATACAAACTTTAGCGAGAGAGCATACCTCTTACAAACTTTAATTTATCGAATCAATTGTTATTAAAAAACATTTTGTCATTTATGTTAACTCACAATCTGAAAGATGGCCATTAGTAATTATTATCAGTGTATTTTAAATAAATACTTTTCCCCGCTTTTTGAATTTGAAACTTCTTGCCGCGCTCAATAGATGTACTACGGTCTTTGCGTAAACTATTACCTGAGAGTTGTTGTTTCTGTTTAATTTCTACATTTTCTATGTCCCAACCTTAGCTTCTGCTTTGACGAATCATCTGATTTTGGTTATGTCCGTCGAAAACAAATTTACAATTTGAAAAGCTTTTGTTCTGTTCATTTGTCTGTCTTCGTTTGTTTTATAAAAAAAATGTAGAACATTAAGTATTTTGACCTCCGCTTCTTTTGCGCATGAGGTTATAAACAAATAATTTTTAAACTTTTGACTTTATTTTAATATTAAGACTTTCATCAACACTGACAGTTTTTACCTCTGCGATTTTACTTCACAAAAATTAAATGTATTCCACTCCAACAGGTATTTAAATATTCAGCTATATTCTAGATCAAAGTCTCACTTTTAAATATTGGTTTGCTTTTGAACATACAACAAAAAATGGTTCGAGAAAAAAAAAATTTTCTGTCATAAAGCACGATCTAAATTGAAACGTCGTTTCTTAAAACCATAGACAATGTTCTTTTTTGGAGATCTCATTGTTGGGAATAACCCCTAAGCGAAGGTGTGAGAACCGTACCGAAAGCTGCGTGGCACCTGGGTGAGGTGTCTTTGACGGTGACTCTGGGATACCGGGTGACGTCTCAGAGTATCAGCCTTATCCTTGCACACGGGGCTCCACAAGGATTGACAAACCCTTTCCCTAGCTGCTCGTGGGAACAACAATGAAACCAACAAACCACCAAAATGTTGTAGATGCGGTTCAAAACGATCGAACGCGCAGAGCACCCGACAATGGACAGATCAACTTAAGAATGACGTGCTAGACTGCTACGATGCCAGTATTATCCCTGTTTCCGCAGGCTTGATGGCGCGTATGCATACTCTGTGGTGCCAGAAACACCCAGAGCTTCAATAAGTTTCGCATCAGTCTTTGCGAAATCAAGCCGACTACCTCCGGAAAAATGGATATGTACGCGGAGCGCTTCCTCAACCGCTGCTTGAACAAGCTGCAGACGAAGGTGAAGCGACATTAAGACCAATCGCAGAAAGCAGGCACCTTCTGGAAGATGATCGCAATTTCAGTACAAGGAGGAACATCAACATGCAAGTTCCTGTTAAGCCCCAAGATCTGGCTGGAATGGATGCCTCCCTTCGTGGAGATATCTCGCAAGAGTCCGACCTCTGGACCATCAATTGCTCAGTTTATGGTGCTGCGAGAGCTTTGGCTGATTCAAATCGAAGGCTGAGACCGACAATGGATCAAAAGATCAGACGACGCTTGCATAAACTGAACAAGTAAATTGGATAGGCAAGACAGAATGCGTCCCGTGTTCAATGTGTGATTGACTACATAACATCTGGTAGACCGTTTACGGAAAGGGTTTGAAAGTTCGCCCAAGAACTAAGGATCTTGAATCACACACTAAACAAGTCAAAGCTGCTGACAATCAAGCAGCATATTGTTGACAAAATACGGCTATCATCTGACGCAAGGAGGAGGTTACAGAAAAGGGGGGGATGGAACAGGGAGAATCAACAGTTTCTTGCTGACCCATCACGCCTCTTCAGTGATCCCCCTGTTTTGTAAAAAATCCACCCAAGCCCAAGGAGGTAGAGATTTTTTGAAGAGAGGTGTACAAGATCCCGAAAACACTAGAGTTGAAAGAAGATACTGACAATATCATCCGCTATGAAGAGTTTTGCGACAGCCACATAAAATCTGAGGAGGAGTGCCCATCAGTCACTGCCGAAAAGGTGAAAGAAGCATTTAGAGGCACGAAGAACTTATCCGGTGCTGGACCAGATTGTATCAAGAACTTTTGGTGGAAGAAGTTTACTTCTATACACCAACATTTGGCCCGCATATTCACCTCATATTTAAAATCGGAGACGCCCATTCCGCAGTGGCTGGTGTTAGGACGCACTATACTCTTACCGAAAAAAGGCAACTTGTCCAGACCAGAGAATTACAGGCCAATAACTTGTTTAAACATACTGTATAAGATCTTTACAGCTGTACTTAACAACAGGATTGTTCGACGAATTGAGCCTGTATGGCGAGAGATGTACGAACAATGTAGCTCGAAAAAAGGTGCAGCAGGCTGTCGAGAGAACCTGCCAATTGACAGGTGTGTCTGTAAAGACGCTGCCGCCCATCAGCGCGTCCTGTCAATGGCCTGGATTGACAACCGGAAAGCTTTCGATTTAACCTCTCATAGACTTATCATCTGTCTGTTAGAAAGCTTGGTGGTACATCCACACATAGTGAGATGCATATGGAGATTGATGCTTCTTTGGAAAACTAGATTTACCATCTCATCTAGGAATCATCGTCTGACGACGAACAAGGTCACCTTCCAGAGGGGCGTCTTTCAAGGGGATACTATGAGCCCTTTGCTTTTTTGCATCACATTTCTGCCTCTATCTCTCGCACTACGAAATTTTCCTGGATACCTCTGTGGCGACACTAATCAGCGTGAACATAAGGTCACTCATGTATTTCATATGAATGACCTGAATATCTATGTCGCTGGTAAAAGCAAACTTCAAACTGCTATAAATATCGTCAAGAACTACACAGGAGAGATTGGGATGGACTTTGGTTTGGACAAGTGTGCCAAAGTTCATTTGAAGGAAGAAAAGATTACTGGCGTTCCCAAGGACCCTGAGCTTGTGGATATAAGTTTTATTAGACATCTTAACACTGGAGAGACCTATACATACCTGAGCGTGCCTCAAAGCCGCATTCAGGGCGTAACATCAGTGAAGGAGTCTCTCCGAAGCAGATGCAAGCATCTTTTTCGACAGATTTGGTCTTCCAATCTGTCGGCGTTGAACAAGGTATCTGCGACTAACATGCTTGCCGTCCCGGTTCTACTCTACTCGTTGGGGTGGTTCAATGGACGAAAAACGAGCTTAAGGCCCTTGATGTCACCACGCGTAAGATCATGCATATGCATAAAAGCTTGCATATCAATTCGTCAGTTCCGCGATTATACATTTTACGCCGTCAAGGCCGACGCGGACTTCTGAATCTCCAATGTCTTCATAACCGAATTGTTTTAAGTACAGCTTACATCGATGCGAATGGCAGAGATCCTCTCCTAAAGATGGTCAGAAACCACGAGATGATTGGCGAAGGAGCGTTCCTTTACAAAGCGGCGGAGCAAGCTGCCGAGACACTTGGCCTGAATTTCAGCATCAGAAGTGAGGAAAGTGCATTACTCCATCTAGATGCTTCACGTCTAAAAGCCGAAGAAAAGAAAGCAGAGGCTAGAAAATTTCACCAAGAGCTACTCGACAAGCATATGCACGGAAACTTTCACAGAAATGTAGAAAAACAGTCCTTGTCAAAGGATCAAACTTTTGCTTTCCTCAAATCATCAGGGCTCAATTCAGGTACAGAGGGCTTTATTTTCGCATGCCAGGACGGTGTAATCTCCACCTTAGCATACCGCGCCCGCATTTTATGTCAAGAAGTTCCCAGTGATAGGTGCAGAGCGTATCATGCACACGTTGAGTACCTAGAACACATACTATCGGGGTGTCCGACCCACGCAGGAACAACGTATATCTATAGACATAATGCGGCCCTAAGAGTACTTATTACCACCTTTGTCGCTCTTACGGTGTTGGTCGCGACCCTGCCCTGCCGAACGCTCCAAGGGATATAGAGTCAATTGTCCGAAACGAGAAGTGACAGATTTTCTGGAACTACGATTTTCGGGCAGCAGTCTCCGTTGCGCACTCGAGGCCTGACATTGTTCTCCAAGACTTCGAGAAACGAACGATATTCGTGATCGAATTCTCGGCTCCGTCCGAATACAACATCACTGCGAAGGAGAAAGAAAAAGAGAAGAGGTATCAAGGCCTGTCGTTGTGATTTCGTCTTTCCCTATGACCACCCATCTCACGGACGTGAGACGTGGTCAAAGGTGTATTTTACCGCGGTTCTGCTGGGGGCTATTGACATTTTCTTTTTAGATGGCAGTTGCTCTTAGTGGTACCCTACGGTGGTTGTTTAACATTTTTTTAAATTATATATATATATATATATATATATATATATATATATATAAAGTTGTTGAGCATACATATATTAATCTATTCTACACATACCTAGTATACAAATAATAATTATATAAGCATTTAAATGCATACTTAAGGTACATCTCATTACGTTCCCACGATGTTCAGGCAGGACGAATAGGTATAACAGAAATGGCAATAAAATCGGCTTGCGTGATAATATTTGGGCACGAATATGCATCAAAAATCCGTTTGAATTGAAATACTAGTTGATCCTATTTTCGAGATATCGTCAAATTACGTATTTCAGCTATTTTATCAATGGAACGTAATGAGCTGTACCTTAAGTATGCACTCAAATGCATATAAAATTTTTATTTTCATACTAGGTATGTGTTGAATAGATAAATATATAACAACGGCAGGCCAGCGAAACCCTCGTGTGTCTTCAGGGCATGAAGCGACCCAAGGATGACAGCTCTCTGCATCCATCTCGCAAGTGCCTTGGCATATTTTTGGCACGCGGGTATGGCTTTAAGGTTACGAACCAGTAATAATTTAGCACCTTCGAGAGCACCTATCACAAGGACAATTACTCGTACCGAATATTTTGGGTACAGTCGTTGCAGCTCTCTTTTAAGGTCTTGATACCTCTCCTCTTTTTCTTTCTCCTTTGCAGTGATGTTGTATGTTGTCGAAAACAGGATCAGCTAGGATTTAAATTCGAACGGATTTTTGATGCATATTCGTGCCCGAGTATCATCCCATAAACGGATTTTATTGCCATTTTTGTGATACCTATTCCTCCTTCCTGACCACCGTGTGTGTGTTTCATATCGAAAGACATGTTTTCAACGCATGCTCCCATTTATGGAACAGAATCACGCTTGCCATAAAACGTGTTTACATTATATGAATATAAATTATGTTATGTTATTATCATATGATATTTAAACTTAGAGTTGAACAAATTAATTGTCAACCAAAAAAATATTAATTCTCAACAAAATGGTTGAATTTTCAACAAAATAGTTAAATTTTCAACTGGAATAGATAAATTTTCAGTTATAAAAATTGATTTTCAACAAGATCGTCAAATTTTCAATCAGAAATGTATTTTCAATGAAAATGATGAATCTTCAACCGGGAAAATTGAATTTTATACCAAGAAGATACAAAAAATGTTCACCAAATATTTCAATTTTTAAATAAAAGAGATCAATTATCAATCAAACAGTTAACATTTTTCCAAAAAAGATACAATTTTAATCAAAGGTGAAATAGTTTAATTTTCTGTTAAAAAAAACTAATTTCGAGCAAAAAAAAAAAAACAATTTTCAACAAAATAGTTCGATTTTCGACTAGAATAAATAAACTTCTCGTAAACAAATTTATTTTGAACATGGTCGTTAAATTTGCCCTCAGGGATGAATTTTCAATTAAAATGATGAATCTTCAACGAAAAGAATACATTTTTTAAAAGAGTTACACTTTTAACGAAAGAGCTGAATTTTCAACTAAAAAATATGAATTCTCAACAAACAATATAATATAATTGAAATTTCAACCAAAAAAGATTTCAATTTTTGATAAAAAACAGTCCAATTCGACCAAAAAAGGTAAATTTTCAAGAAAATTGGTGTTTTTAATTAAACAATACTTTTCATTCGAGAGAGAAAACAAATTGAAAAAGAACTGTTGAATATTCAAAGAAGAGTATGAATTTCCAAACCAGGAGATTAATTTTCGACCAGAAAGCATGAATATTCAATAAAACACAGGAAGTTATTATTATGTACAATAAAAGAAAGAAAACGAAAATGGTACTTGTTAGCCTAATATTTGATTTACACTTTACTTTGACCAAGTTTCTGAAGTTTTGACTTCATCCTTCATGGTTGCTTCTTCCTTTTAATTCACCTAAATAAAAACACATTCGCTATAACAAACATTTTTCAGCAAAAATAAAATATTCACTTCGTTCTCGAAAACTACCCTTTGTAGGTTAGGTTTCTCAATTTTAATGAAAACTTGTATTCAATTTATTTATCTCTAAGAACGAATGAAATAAAAGTTCATTGTATTATTTAGTTCGATTTGATGTAGAAAATGATATAAAATAAGCCATATTATTGAGAAAAAACATATTTCTTTTCTGTTCCATAATAGGGACATGCATTATGGAACACCGGTAAGGGAGTCCAAAAGTTGTTTCATAATAGGTACATAAAGGTCATTCAGCTTTTTCATAAAATTTAATAACTGCGCCTAAACTTAATTAAACTTTAAATAGGTGTTTCAAATTCAGAAAAGATCAGCGCATTCATTGATATAAAAATTTGCAAAATATAATCTACTATCGGTAAAAAATTAACGAAAATTTCAAAACCCCCTCGAAACTTGTCTCATGATAGGTACCTTTGCCTTGATTCGACTGTAAATTAGACATTTCCAGAGAGTTATTATTTCAGCCAGCAATATTGGTTGTTTCATCAGCTAGGGCGATCATTTTTCCCGTTAAAATTACTGAATAATCAGTCAAACATAAAAATTGTCATGATTTAATTTAGAGTTCACCTTACTCATTACGATGGAAAAGGAGTGAAAAAGTACAACATAATTTTTTATAGCCTGTTTTTTATTATATGATAAACAAGTTTTTTGAGAAGCAGATATCAGCAGAAATACAATCGTGTTAGTAAAGAGTGTCTGTCTTTGAAAATTTTAAACCATATTGAAACGCAACTAACGATTTTAATAGGAAAATTCTGAATCAAACAGTTATGTTTTGAAATTAATATTTGTATGTAATACTTCTCTATGTACAGACAATTTTTACAAACACTATTGTATTTCTGCTTATATCAGCTTCTCAAAGAACTTTGTTTATCATGTAATAAAAAACAGGCTCTCAAAAATTATGCTGTACTTTTTTCATTCCTTTTTCATCGTATTCAGTGATGTAAGCTCGAAATTGAATCATTACAAATGTTATGTTTGACTAATCATTGGGTAATTTCCGTAGCTGAAGAAACAATCAATATTGCTTGCTAAAACGAGAACTCTCTTGAAATGTGTAATTCACCGTCGAATAATTATGTAGATGAATTTTATTAATTTTTGTTATTTTATTTAATAACATTTTTCTGTCGCGGATTGAAGTTTTTTTAATTCATTAATTCTTGATAATAGTTACCTTTTTCATATTCCAAGGCCAATAATGTGAATAAAAAATCGGTGTGTGTGTGTGACAAAGTTAGTTTATTCTTAATAAAACAACGCCATAGTAGAGTATTGTTGACTCTATTAACACAATAAGAATGTCATATCCTGAAATCGAAACTACGACGATGTCTGTTTTCAATTTACAAAATTTATAATAGACATATATATATAATAAATTGAAGATCCATAATTTCACTTGGATATGCATTCCTTTGGTTAGATACAAAACTATCAAAAATGGCAATTTTTTGTCATTGAAAATATAATTACTGGTTCAAAATTGAACTACTTTGTTGAACATTCCTATTTTCTCGTTGGAGGACCTTGTGAGAAATTAATTTTTTCGCTTGAAGTTTAATGATTTCAGGATGAAATTCATCTTTTTTTTTTTGGAAATATAATTATTTTTCTAAAAAATCCTTTTTTTCTTTTTGAAGAATCTCTTTTTATCAGAAAATATACTATTTGTCAAAAATTCTTATCCTTTTACTTAAAAATTATTTTTTTTTTCTTACAGAAAATTCAACTAAATTTAATCTTCCTTGGGTAAAAATGTAACTATTTGGTTGAAATGTATTCTGGTATTGTTGAAAAATCAACTGTTTTGTTAAAAATTCGACTTTTTTGTTTGAAGACTAATGATTTTTGGGTTTTCTTCAAAAGTTCAACTTCTTGCTTTAAGGTTGATATACTATGTGAAAAATTTATTTTGTTGATAAAGATGGATCTTCTTTAGTTGAAAATTCAACTATTCATTTCTTTGCAATTTTATCCATGTAGTAAAACAGTTTTATTTTATTTTTTGTTAAAAATTTAATTACTTGGGTGAAGATTCAACAACTTTTTTGAAAATTCCTTTTTTCTTGTTGGAATTTGATCTTTTTTAATAAAAGAGAAATTATTCTGTTGAAAATTTGACTTTCCTAGTTGAATTAAACTGTTTTCGATTCAAGAGTTGAAAAATTGTTGTTTAAAGTGAGCAAAATTTATTCAGTGAAAAATTTATCTTTTTCAGTTGAAAATTTCACTATTCGGTTGGGAATTGATGAATTTTATTGAAAATTCGTCTTTTTTGGAAGAAAAGTCTTCTTGCTTTAAAAATTATCTCTCCAGTTGTTTCTTATTTAGAATTAACTTTTTTAACTGGAAATTTAACTGTTCCATTTTTTGTCGAAAATTTATCCTTTGTGATAGAAATATAATTTTCTTTGTCGAAAGTTGAACTATTTCGTCAAAAATTTACTTTAATTTTATTGAAAATTAATTCTTTCACTGAAGGTGAATATTCTATTTCTAGTTAAGAACTTATCAGTTTACGGTGCAAATTTGTTGAAAATACGTCTGTTCTTGGTAAAAGAGTATTCTCATTAGTTGAAATTTCATCTATTTGGTTAAAAATTAATTTCGTCGGTGGAAAATTTAACTGTTTTTTTCAAAATTCCTTAGTTTTTTTATTAAAAAATTATCTGTTCAATAGGAAATTCAAGTTTTCTGTTTTTTGTTAAGAATTCATTTCCTTACTTGTTTTATCATTCAAATTTAGCACCCTTTCCAATTCGAAGCGATACATTTTCCCGCGAAATTTAAATAACGAAGATATCATTAATAAAGATAGAAAATAGAATTGTTTAAATTATAATTTAAAATTCTCATGAATGCTCATCAAATTCTCGAAGCACATAAAGGTCCCTGTTGGGCAACGTTTTCGTTGAAAATTGATCTTCTCTAGTTGAAAATTGAACTATTTGATCAAAAATTCTTTTTTTTAGGAGAAAATTAACGTTCTTTATGAAAAATTACTTCTTTTAATAGAAAATTCGATTATCGGGTCAAAAATGTATATTTTTTGTTACTTAAAATTCAATTACAAGGTTTAAAGTTAAACTACATTGTTGAACATTCCTATTTTCTTGTCAGATATTCACTTCTTTGGTTAGGAAATGAACTATTTTGTTAAAATTCTTCTATTTTTAGTTGAAAATTAATTTATTCAACAGAGAATTTAACTAAATTTGATCTTTTTGGGTGAAAAGTGCAACTATTTTGTTGAAAATTTGACTTTTTTGTTCGAAAATTTAGTGATTGGTTGAAAGTTCAGCTACCTTGCTGCAAATTAATTTTTTTGGGCGAAGACCCATGATTTCACGAGAAAAATTTATCTCCTTGGCTGAAAATTCAATTATTTTGCTGAAAATTCATGTAATTTGGTGAAAATTTGTCTTTTTCGACAGAAAATTGATTTTATTGGTTAAAAACTAATATATTTTGGTTGAGGATTCAACTATTTTGTTGTATATTCCTTTCTTTTTGACAAGTTCAACTGTTTTTTATTGAGAACAAAAATATTTTGTTATTGAATTATCAACTATTACATTCTATATTAAGAGATCATTTTCGTTTTTCTTCAAAAGTTCAACTTCTTGGTTTAAGATTGATATACTATGTAAAAAATTCATTTTCTTGTTAAAAATTGATCTTTTTTAGTTGAAAATTTGACAATTCATTGTTTTCGCAAATCTAACTATTTGGTAATTTTTTTCTTTTTCTTTTAATTTCATTACTTGGATAGAAACTGAACTACTTTTTTAAAAATTTCATTTTTGCTGTTGAAGATTCGCTTTATTGGTAAGAGAATATGCTATTTTATTGAAAATTCTTACATTTTTAATCAAAAATTGATTTTTTAAATTGCAAATTTAGCTAAATTTCATCTTCTTTGATTGAAAGTGCAACTATTCTGTTGGAAATTTGACTTTCCTAGTTGAATTAAACTCTTTTTCATTCAAAATTAGAAAATTCTTTGGTTAAAGTAAGAAGATCAATTTATTCAGTGAAGGAACCCATGAGTGAAGAAATGGGTTTGCGAGTTTTTGACGATCATTATGATTAATTGCTGTTCTTTCAATGCAAATTGTTTCTAATACATGAAACACTTTTTCATGCGAATAATTAAATATTCACATTAATTTTTTAAACGATTTATAATTGTTTCAAGCAATTCGAACTATTATTGTTTATAGCTATCTTCTCTCAGACAATTGCTAGAAAGTTGCGGTTTTTTTGCTGAAATTTTCAATGTAGAAGAAGATGGTTATGAAAAATAATAATTTTTTCAGACCATTTTTCTTGTTATATTAAATTATATTTCAACTCACTTCAAGTAAAAAATGAACAAAAAATTGAAAATTAAGAAAAAAACATTTTCGGCATTATTTAAAGATAATATTATCAACAGTGATGATAAATTGTTTAAACAATTATTTTTTTTTTATTATCAATGAAGTACCATACATCTTTCTGATTGAAAATTAGACAAAAAGTGGGAAATTTTTTACAAAGTCCCGACTTTCCATCTCCATTTTGAGGTGAAATGACAAAAATAGTAAGTATAAAGTGGTATTTTACATATATCAGACGCGATTGGCATTAAAAAAAAAACACACACAAAAAAAGTAATAATTAGCACTAAAAACTCGCAAAAGCCCTTTTAGAAGAAGATAGCTTTTAACAATAATATTCTGTCTGAATAATTATTTTTGCTGAATGGCATCAAATATCGACTCACTTCAAGTGAATGGTGGACAAAAGCAATTGTTCTTGTTATCGATAATTAGGTGTCACCTCGCTCTAATTGAAAATTGGACGAAAAGTGGAATTTTTTTGAAAAAACCGTGTGTTTCTAACTCTATTCTGAAAGAAAATTGCTAAAAACAATAATAAATTGTTTAAAAAATGTATTTGAAAATCTATTTATCAGTATAAGGTTCCATTTCATAAACTGTTTTTTTTTTTTTTTTTTTTTTTTTTTTTTGTTGTAGAAGACGTAAAAATGCATCTATGCACTGAGTGGGGGATTCCACATAGAAACGGAAATACTCGCGAAATCCTATAGGATTTTTTTGGGTCCCCATGAAACAGAATTATGGGTGTGACATTGGAAAAGTATTACTTGATTCGTATTCTGTTTTTTTCTTTCTTATGAGAAATACGTCGTTAAACTTTATGGGGCTATATTTAAAAAAAATGAATTCATTTTTGTGTGAATTCAAACAAAATTGCGCGCTCTATTCATAAAAATTCGAGAGAAAAAAATTTCCAATGCCTTTTTGGGCCACCCTACTGTGCTCTCTTAAATTTTCAAAGTAGAATTTGTTGGATAAGGAAGGACATTCTTTCTGTCCTTAAACACGCTCGATATTGTAACATCAATTCTTAAAATCATGGAAAATTTTCTTCTTCGCATTTCTGATTGTTGACATGAAAACCAATTTGCGCGTGTTCGACCTTCTAACGACCAATACATAATTGTATGGTTTGTGTGACAAACGCGTGAGTGCGAGTGAGACGCCAGTTGATTGTTGCCTCTCTGGCACTTATGAATATGACTACTATGAGCCTGGCCTTACTCTAAACATATATAAACTAGCGCATATCTGAGAATTCATCAGTTGCCTCCTGCAAAAATGTGCTCTCTTTTCGGCTCTTCTGCCATCATGTTGATGGTCTTTAGCTATATTGGTAAGTATAATAATAATCAGTATTATTATTCCAGTTGGCGGAAAATGTCGATTATTCGTTCATTATCTCTTCAAAATAATAAATTCAAGAATTTTATTTGGCTTTTCACAGAAATATCATCAAGTATGGACCCATGGGATTGGAAGGGAAAGGCTGTAAGTCATTCTAGTCAGGATGATTCATCATTATACGGAATTCCAGAATCGGGACCGCAGTGGACAATGAATGCGGACGATGAAAGACGCCTTCAGTTTTCTAATCTGAGAACTGGAGGAGACGAAGGAAATGTGCATCATCAAAAGGAACCATTCCAGTCGACAACAACAGCTTATCAACATCATGAATTTTTGCCACCAATGGCTCATAATCCGGAAACGCGATTTGACTTGCCTGCTCCAGGTTTAATTCCTTTTGATACACTTTAAAGAAGTAACCAAAAATATGGCCTGTTTCCTGCGCTTTCCCTCCAAGGAGGACATCAAGATAACACTCCGCATCAGGTACAGCACGGCCCACATATTAGCACTCCACGTCTAAGACCACAGAGTAAACCACATGAAAATCCTAGTTCATCTGAGGAGAAACGAATAAAACCAGTACCCGACTCGGATTTGGTTGTAGATACTGACTTGAAGGGCCGTATATATGTTCGTGATAGCAAACATGGGTATCGCTTAAGTAAGGATACTCCTCTTGTGTTTTTCAGTCCGGAATCTGCAGCAAAGTTTAACTCACACTATCTCAATCAACGAAAAAAGAACCCTTTCCAAAATCAAATTTATGCATTTGATATTGCTCAGAATGCAGGAGAGGCATCTGTAGTGGGAAATCACCCACACTCTGTCAATCACGAAGAGCATAACCCTTTGCAACAACAATGGTATGCACATGCTAATGCTCAGAATGCAGGAGAGGCATCTGTAGTAGGAAATCACCCACACTCTGTCAATCACGAAGAACATAACCTTTTGCAAAAACAATGGAATCCATATGCTACTGCCCCGAATTCAGTTGACGTATCTGTAGTAGGGAGAGACCCAAACCATTTGATTGTATTACATGATGGCGAATATTTACACACAAATCACGGAATGCCGCCGAATACTCTTGATGAAGAATATGGATATCGATTTCCTCAGGGTAGACCTGGGCATCATGGACCCGGCCATCACCAATAATATTTTTAATAAACCAAGAAAGCCGTATTGAAAACAACAATTTCAATGGAAATATCATTCTATTGCCAACACTTATGTTTTCAAATTCATTTTCTTATGTAATATGTCTTTATGTCAAAGAACTTTCTTTATCATGTAATAAAAAACAGGTGATATAAAATTATGTTGTACTTTTTTCATTCCTTTTGCATCGTAATTAGTGATGTCAACTCGAAATTGATATGAATATAGTATGTGTGTGTGTCAAAGTTAGTTCATTCTTTTATCAGTAAATCTTGGAGGTGATAACGTTGGATAAGGAAACAAACTTTTGTATGTTCATCAATTAAAATATATTTTTTCAGGTGATTTTATTAGAATTTCGAAACCGTGAAGAATAGAAAAGTTTAATAAAATGAAGCGATTATGTGATATTGTTGACTCTATCAACACAATAAGAATGTAATATCGTGAAATCGTAACCATGACGTCTGTTTTCAATTTCAAAACTTTATCTTCTCATTGTTTGAGCAAATTTAAGAAAGAAAAGAATATTTACGATGTTAGAATAATAAGGAATCAATAAATTACAAATTAATAATAACAATTCACGGTCCTCAGGCACTACTTCTCAACAAAATTATGTTTTTGATTTTCGAAATTTGCTTCGGTAGTTGAAAAATCTCATTTTTCAGCTAAAAATTAATTTCATCAACAGAAAATTTAACTTTTTCATTTTTAGTTGAAAATCAATCTTCGTTACGTAACGCTTGAATCATTTAGTTGAGAATGAATATATTGTTTTGTAAATTTGTCTTTCTTGGAAGAAAATTAAACTTCTTGGTAAAAATTTAATTTGCTCGGTTCGGAGGGCGACTGTTTCGTGGAAAATTATTACATTTTTCGTTGAGAATTCAACTTTTCTGATTTAAAATTCAAGGATTTGGTTGAAAGTTGAATTGAAAATATAACTTTTTTAATTTTTTTAATTTTCAAAGTAATTCTTTTTGACTTAAAATTCAACCATTGCAGCTTTGGTTGGAAATTGATCTTCTTTATCTGAAAATTCAACTATTTTGTTGATAATCTTTTTTTTCTGAAGAAAATTAATGTTCTTTATAAAAAATGCATTTCTAATGTTATAGGCCAGTAAGCCTAAAAATGTTGACAACCGCTGATTTAACGGAAGGATAGAATAATTTCACAGATCAAGTTTTCTGGCCAAACTTGAGTGGAAAATTTTACCCTAATCGTTAACATCTGTGTTGACAAAGCGAGCTTGCTTTCTCCCATTACGTAAGTCAACAAACACGGGCCATTAAGGGGGGATCATGCTTTAGGAGGCCTAAAAAAAGCGTTTTTTGGGGGATTTTTTTGGACAGGAAAAAATAAGCAAGTCTAGCGAGCTTTTTAGAATATTTTAATATATATTTAAACATTAAAAAAAAAATTTTTTGAGAGAAAAATATCGGCGGGATTTAAAAGAATCGGCGAAATTTGAAATAACGACGGGATTTATAAAAATATCGGCGGGCAAGATGGAACTCGTAATTTTCGTCTGAAACGGAAGATCCAAAATAAAATTTTATTTTCATATATTTTTCTTCTATGTGAACTAAGAAAAACCCGGAAAAATTGCGAATTCAAAATTTTTCTCAAGTTTGAAGAAAATTTGCTTTATCAACAACAACAAAATCATTTCAACTTGCTAAAAAAGTTGTTTAACAATTTTTTTCCATGAATCTTTTCAGTTCAAATAGGAGAGAATACAAAACTGAAGCTAATAAGCCTCAGTTCATTTTGATTGGTCGTCTAGTTTTCTTGCAATCATGCCCGCCAGTTCAGAAAAATCGTAAAAACGAAAACTCGAGAAAACACGCTTTAAAGTTTGCCTGAGCGCTTGCATGCCTACTTGAAACCCACCGCGTTTAGTCCTGTATCTTTGAAAATACTGGGAACCAGCCTCTATCACTTTAAATACATATTCTTAGATATATTAGGAATAGATTCAAGCAATAAAAAAAAAATCGATTTTTTGAGCCTTCTAAAGCAGGATCCCCCCTTAAGACCCCAAAATCGGCTAACAGCCGACAACTTTATTGTCCCAGTGACTTACTCTCGAGTGACGCACTCGACAGCTGGCCGCCGGGATTTTCCGATTACGTGACAACGCCGGGCTCGACACGAGAGAACGTCCTGGCCGGCACGTACGCCAGTGACGCTTCCTCGCTCTTTCTCTCTCACTCCAACGCGCCTGCGAAACACAGGGGAGTTCAACGAAAGCATCGCTGAATCCACCGTTTAAAAATAATCCAAAAATTGTTTAAAAGTATCTAATTTTTAAAATGAACTTTCCTCGGACACTAATTCGACCTTAGGTTAAGTCTCACTATTTTTATGCATAATTATTCTTCAATTAACATGTGTAATTTATGTTTTCCTTTAAAAATTGAAATATTCGATTTCTGTGAACGCAGGTTTAGACTTTAGATTTTTGCGAATTTCTCTGTTAAATATCAGCTCAAAATATTAACATTTAGTATTTGTGAACACGATTTAGAACATTCATAAAACACTGTAAATGGCGAAAGGCGCGCGGGCCTGATGGAAGGAAGCACGGAGTACGGTGTCCCCACCGCTTCGTTGCGACTCCAGTTTCGGGAGTCTCGGCCAATCACCGGGCCAGCAGCCGCTTCCCTCTTCACTCAGGCCCACGCCCCTCGCGCACATAAATACCCGTGCTTGTGCCTAACTCGGCACTTGCGCTTTGTACAACGACTCGGAGTGACTGGGTCGTGTGGTGATCTGAGCCCCGCTACTATCTAAGGATCTCCTATTTGCACAAAGATCAAGGAATAAAACCTATAGAAACAAATCCAAGCTCCTCTCAAATTATTTCTTCCTCACTCCTTCCTACCTCTCTCTCCATACACTATTTTTCTCTATTTTTCTGTGCTGTGGTGCCCTAGGCCCCGGTACCCTCTTTTCTCTCTCTCTCTTCTTCTCTCTTTACTCACTCCTACTCTCTTACTTTCTTCTTCTTGTGCTG
>CAKNXH010001754.1:102408-126497 GCA_932178445.1 Andricus quercusramuli
TCTTCTTGTGCTGTGGTGCCCTAGGCCCCGGTACCCTCTTTTCTCTCCCTTTCCTTCTCTCTCTTTACTCATTCCACTCTCTTATTCTCTTTTTCTTGTGCTGTGGTGCCCTAGGCCCGGGTACCCTCCTTATCTCTTTCTCTCCTTCTCTCTCTTTACTCATTCCACTCTCTTATTTTCTTCTTGTGCTGTGGTGCCCTAGGCCCGGTACCCTCCTTCTCTCTTTCTCTCCTTCTCTCTCTTTACTCATTCCTACTCTCTTACTTTCTTCCTCTTGTGCTGTGGTGCCCTGGGCCTTGGTACCCTCTCTCTCGCTCCTTCTCTCCTTTCATTTTCCTCTTCCATGCATCAGGCACCTCCAACCTTCCGTATGCCTGGAGGACACAAGCGAAAGCGCTCCCGTTCTAACCAACAAACCCGGTTCCTCCGGTTCCTCGCCTCCCAACCTCCCTCCTACTCTCCGAGCACCTCCACTCACCATGCCTATCCAGCGCCCCGATAGCGTCCGACCAACCTTCCAACCCGAGTTATTAAAACCATCGGGACAATCCACGCATTCAACATGAAGCTCCTTCGATTAAGCCGGGAAGCAGCCATCGAGAACCCTGGCTTACATCATATTGGCGCCCAACGAGGGGCTTCCCCAAACCCGGCTGCCTATCCTGCGCCCGTTCAGCGCCCGCCTTCGCCCACGGACGGCATGTAGGCCGAAACGGACAACGACTTCCAGCATCACTCACTGATAGTCGCCCCTTCAACCACCAGCACCAAAGGGGGGTGTACATCACTGATAAAAAATTCAATTACCAGTTGAAAAATTTACTTTTTTCGGATTAGTTAAAAAATTCACTTTGACCGTTTTGGTTGAAAATTTGTTTGCCTTGTTGAAAATTAATTTTCTTGATTGAAGATTCATGATTTCAGAACGAAAATTCATATTTTTGTTTGAAAATTTAATTATTTTGCTGAAAATTCATTCTTTTCGGTCGAAAATTATTCTATTTGGGTGGAGCATTCAACTACTTTGTTAAAAATTCATTTTATACGTTTAACTGTTTTTATGTCAAATTATCAACAATCATATTTTTTGATGAGAATTCTTGTTTGTTATTATTTTTTTTTAAGATTCAACTTTCTATTTTAAAGATGAACTACATTTTGTGAAAAATGAATATTTTGTTGAATATTGAAACTATTTAATAATTTTTTTTTCTCTTTCAGTAGAAAATTAATCTACTTTATGGAAAATTAATTTTATTTATAGGAAATTCAATTGTAAGGTAGAAAATGTATATTTTTTGTTATTGAAAATTCAATAACATGGTTCAAAATTCAACAACATTGTGAAACATTCCTATTTTCTCGTTGGAGATTCACTTCGTTGGTTGGGAAATAAACTATTCTGTTGAAAATTCTTATATTTTTAACTGAAAATGAATTTTTTTAACAGAAAATTCAATGAAATTTTATCTTTTTGGGTTCAAAGTACAACTATTGAAATTTTAGCTACCTTGGGAGAAACTAATTTTTTGGTTGAAGATTAATGATTTCAGGATCAAATTTATCTCTTTGTTTCTAAATTCAAATACTTCGCTGAAAATTCATGTAATTTGTTAAATATTCGTCTTTTACGGCTGAAAATGAATATCCTTGTTTAAAAAATCATACTTTTTGATTAAAAATTAATATATTTTAGTTGAGGATTCAATTATCTTGTTGATGATTCGTTTAGTTTTGATAATTTCATCTGTTTTTTATTCAGAAAGATAATATTTTTCTAATAAATTGTCAAATATTACATTTTTGTTAGAAATTAATTTTTTTTTAAACTCAACTCTTTGGTTTAAAATTGAACTACATCGTGGAAATTTTATTTTTCTCTTGAAAATTAACCTTTTTCATAAATCTGACTATTCATTTTCTATAAAAAATTCAACTATTCGGTAAAAAATTATATTTATATGTTATATTTTTTGTTGCTAATAATTAAATATTTAAATAAATTTTTTAAACAATTTCTTATTGTTTCAAGCAATTGTCTCTCAGAATAGAGTTAGAAAGCCGCGGTTTTTTCAAAAATGTTCCAATTTTTGTGCCACTTTCAACTAAAGTGATGTAATACTTAATAAATCTTTACAAACATAACTGTTTGAACAATTCATCATTATTTTTAATAATATTCTTTTCGAATAATGTTAGAAATTGTGTTTTTTTTTTTTAATTCGCAACTTTGTTTCCAATTTTCACTTGAAGTGAGTTAATTTTCATTTTTATTCAGCAAAAATAATTGTTTCAAGAAATTATTATTATTTATAGCTATCTTCTCTCATATCCGTTCTAGAAAGTTGTGTTTTTTTTCAATTTTATTATTATTGTTAACAATATTATCCTTTCTTAATGATAGAAATTCGCAGTTTTTTCTGAAATTTTTTAACTATTTGTCTATTTTTCACACTGGATTGACTTAATAATTAATCAGATTTAGCAAAAACAATTGTTTGAATAAATTATTGTTGTTCTCAACTGTCTCCATCTATATTAATGCCAGATAGTTGTGCTTTTTTCTGGAACTTTTAACTTTTTGTCCACTTTTCACTTAGTGAGATAATAATTAATGCAATTTGACAAACATGGTTATTCAAACAATTTGTAATTTTTTATAACTATTTTTATAATGCTGTGTTCTATAAAATGTTTGTCGATGATGTTCTTACTATAATTCCGACTGATGAAATTAAGAAACAAGTTTGTTAAAATATTTAGCAGTATTGAAGAATCTATTAAATTCACCTTTGAAATAGAGAAAAAAAAAATATTTCAAACTTTTTAAATTCATCTATCACAAAAACTGAAAATGAATTTTGGACTACTAATTGATTCAAAAAACCGACATCATCAGCCAATATCTTGATTACTAGTCTCATCACCCCTTTTCCCAAAAAATTGTTTTAATTAAAAAAACTCATCAACAGTGTTATAAAAAAAGAGCTTATGAAATTCATAAATGTTCAAACAACACTAGGGGAAAAGTGGTTAGATGATCATAATGCAAATGATAAAGTCTTAACCATTCCATATGTTCAATCCGTGAATTTATTTCCATAAATTGTTATGTGGAACAGACGAGAAGGCACTCCGAAAATCCACAAAAAGGACAAACAACTTTTCGAAATCCATGTTGAAATTCGGGTCAAAGATTTGCATTTTATGCCCAAGTTTTTATTCGTTCCGTTAGGATCTGAGTGAAAACTTTCGTATTACAAGTCACTAACGCAATTGGCCTGTAGTTATTCAAGTCGTGCTTATCTCCTTTTGCATGCAGAATTTTTGCATCTGTTTGAGCCCACGAGTTTGGTACCTCCTCTTTTTCCAAAATATTATTAAAAAGAGAGTTCAGATATTCAATCCAGTTGCTGGGCAAATTTTTTATGAATTCATATGAGATTCCGTCAGGACCTGAAGCTTTATGGTTCTTACATTTTTTAAGGCTTGATAAAATTCCATCAGATGTTATGTGAGAATCTAAACTTGAATTACTATCTTCGTTCAAGACATCCAGAAGAGACAAATAGGTTTACTTTTATAACTGTATATTATTTTCCAGAAGGTTGAAGGTTTCTTTGTTAATGTGAGTTGATCTTGAATGAAAAATCTGTATGCTTCCTGCTTTTTCCGCTAGATCCTTCCATATTCTACTTTCTTTTCTTTATATAGCATAACTAAATTTTGCTCAAAATTATAGTCTTTAAATTTTTTTAGAAGATATTTTAGAAATTTTTTACAATTGACACAATCCGAATCAAACCAAGACTTTGGCATACCTGTTGTTTTGTTGGGGAGACTCATCATTCCTATTTTTTTGGAATTTTTTGACATATTTTGAGTTAAATTTTTAGCTATTTTATGAACTGATGGATTGCCTGGGAGGTTGTTTTGGGAAGCTTGCATGAGTTGAATGTAATTATCGGTTCAGTTATATCTCTATAACAGGGCGTTTCGTAAAAAGCGATTTTAGTACTAAGAATCCAGAGCAGGCATCGGTAGCAGGTAACGAACAATATTCACCCGGTTCATCTGGAGACAAACAAAGAGCATCAGAACCATCTGGACATCCACATTATCCGGGCTTCCATGGGTATTATGGACATTCTAAATCAAACACTCATGTTTTCAAATTAATTCTTTTATGTGATATTGCTTTATATACACACAGTTTTTACAAACACTATTATATTTCTGCTGATATCTGCTTCTCATAAAACTTTGTTTATCATGTAATAAAAAACAGGCTATGAAAAATTATATTGTACTTTTAATAATCCTTTTTCATCGTAATGAGTGATGTCAACTCGACGACTGGTATCAGTAAAGCCTTGGCCGAGATAACGTTGTACCAGGAAACAAAATTTTGAAGCATATGTTTGAAATATTGTGCAATTTGTAATCTCAAAATTCAAAAGATGCTTGATCATTACCTATGCTTGAAACTTCGGTGATTTTATTGCAGAGACTCTGACCAAAATATTTCATGAATTATAATCGATTTCTTCAGGTGATTTTATTAGAATTTCAACAAGCGTGAAGAATAGAAAAGTTTAATAAAATTAAGCAATGATGTGATATTGTTGACTCTGTCAACACTATAAGAATGTCATATTTTCAAATGGTAACCATGACGATATCTTTCATCAATTTGAAAACATTGCCTTTCCGTTGTTTGAACAAGGTTAAGAAAGAAAAGAATACTTATAATGCTAAAATAATAGGGAATCAATGGGTTACAAATTAATAATGTATATATCATAATTAAGACGATTAGCTTAACAGAATATTCGGGGTATAACCGTCGCTACTCCCTCATAAGATCTTTATACCTCTCTTTCTTTTCTTTCTCCCACACCTACAAAACCGGCTTACATCAATTTTTTGTTATTGAAAATATAACTACATGGTTCAAAATTGATCTGATTTGTTGGACATTCATATTTCCCCGTTGGACATTCACCTCTTTGGTCGGGAAATTTCATTATTTCGCTGAAAATTTACGTAATTTGTTGATCATTCGTCTTTTTCAGTTGAAAATTAATATTCTTGTTTGAAAAACCATACTTCTTGATTAAAAATTAACATATTTGGAGGACTCACCTGTTACATTTTTCGTTAAGATTTTTTCTTTTAATTCAACTCGTTGCTTCAAAGTTGATAACATTGTGAAAATTTCATTTTTTCATTGAAAATTGATCTTTTCCAGTTGAAAATTTGACTATTAATTCTTTATAGGAAATCCAACTATTGGGTAAAAAAATTATATCTTTTGTTATTCCTTATTGTTTTTTTCTCTCTAAGGAAAATTAATTGTCTTATAGGAAATTCAACTGTTAGGTAAAACATTTATATATCTCTTTTTTTGCGAATCAATTACTTGGTGAAAAATTGGACTACTTTGTGTGAAAAACCTTTTTTTTTGTTGGAGATTCACTTAATTGGTCAAAAAACAAAATATACTATTGTGTTAAAAATTATTATCTTTTTGGTTGAAAATTAATTTTTACAATTAAAAATTCATCTAAATTTCATTTTTTTTTTCTGAAAGTGCAACGATTTGGTTGAACATTCATCCGTTTTTGTTGAGGATTCAACTATTTTTATTAAAATGCGGCTTCTTTGGTTGAAAATTTAAGAGCTTGGTTGAAAGTTCAGCTACCTTATTGAAAATTAATTTTTTTTGTTGAAGACTCATGATTTCACGAGAAAATATATCTCTTTTGAGGAAAATTTGATTATTTTGCTGAAAATTCACGCAATTTGTTGAAAATTCGTCTTTTTCGGAAAAAAATTAATTTTTTGGTAAAAAAATAAATATATTTTGTTTGAGGGTTTATCTTTTTTGATTTAAAATTGGATGATTTGATTAAAAATTTAATTGTTTTATGCGAAATCAAACGACTTATAAAGAAAATCATCCCATGCGGTTAAAAATTCAACTGTTTTGTTGAAAATGAGTTTTTTGGTTGAACATGTTTGAAATATGTAAAAAAAATAATTGTCGAAAAAAGTTATTATCATTGAATAGTGCTAGAAAGTTGCGTTTTTTTCTGAAATGTTTGTATTTTTGTCAAATTTTCAATAAGAGTGAAATAATAATTCATTCAAGTCATTCAAGTTGAATGTTCACTTCTTCAGTAGGAAATATACTATTTCGTTAAAAATTCTAATTTTTTTCAATTTATTTCAATTTTCTCAATTTATTTCAATTTTCTCAATTTTTTCAATTGAAAATTCCACTAAATTTCATCTTATTTGCTTATAAGTGCAACTATTTGGTTAAAAATCAATCTGTTTTTGTGATAGATTCAACTATTTTGTTCAAGATTAAATTTTTTTTTTATCTAAACTATTTTTCATTCAAATAAATGAAAATATATAAATTTTCTACCTAATAGTTGAATTTCCTATAAAAAAGTAAATTTCACTTGAGAAATATTAATTTTCTACCAAAAAAGGGGAATTTTCAACCAAATAGTTAAATTTTTATCTGAAAAAGATCAATAAAAAAATTATTTGATTACAAAGTAGTTCAACTTGAAGCCAAGGAGTTGAATTTCGAAAAAAATAGTTCCTAACGAAAAATTTCATTGTTGATGATTTATTAACAACAGTTGAACTTATCAAAAAGGGACGAATCTTCAACGAAATAGTTGAATCCTCTACCAAAATAGATCAATCTTCGACCAAAAAGGATGAATTGTTACTAAAATAATGAAATTTTCAACCATAGACATTTCTAACAAGAGACAAAGATGTTCTTAACAAGGTAGTTGAATTTTCCACTAAGCTGAAAAGAATCAATTCTCAACAAAAACTAGAATGGTTAAATTTTCAGTCAAACGAAGTCATTTTCTAACTAAAAAGAAACAACAAATTTTCAAGAAAGTAGTTTGATTTCAAACCGAAGAGATGAACTTTCAATAAAAAAATATGAAATCTCAACGAAAAATGCAATGGTTAATGTTTAATCAGAAAATGTTCAATCAAGACGATTAAGTACCCCCTCTATTAATATCTTCTAAATAGTTACACTTGCAACCAAAATAAACTTAAATTCTTACCAAGAAGCTTAATTTTTCCCCAAGAAAGACAAATTTTCAACAAAATACATGAATTTTCAAAAAAATGGTTGAAGTTTTAACTAGTGAAGATAAATTTTCAACTAAAAATGGAATAGTTAAAGTTTCTGTTGAGAAAATTAATTTTTATCTAATAAATAAGAATTTTTAACTACCGGCATGTATAATTAATTTAGAGAACATCAATTCCGTATAATTTTAACATGTACAAAAATTATTTTCTTTCCTAACTTTGTTCAACCACTGAGAAGGCAATGTTTTCGAATTGCAAACAGACAACGTTATGGTTATGAATTCACAGTATAGCATTCTTATTGTGTTAACAGAGTCAACAATATCACATCGTTGCTATATTTTATTAAACTTTTCTAATTATCACGTTTTTCATTTTAATAATTTGAACCAATGTCCATTAATTGTACTTCGCGCCTCTTCCTCATGATCAATTGGTTTATAGCCATACTGACCACATGTTCCAAGCTATATAAAAAATAATTTGGCGGGCCCACGCCCTCCCGTGGCCGGCACTGACGCTCTGCGCTGCTCAGCCCTCATTCCTTTTCTTTGTGCCAAAGTGATCGTAAGTCCCAAGTCACGATGCCAAGAGAGAAAAGAAGATACAGCGACGATAGTGATTCCGATCACTATTTGAGAAAGAAGATTCAATGCATGATTCATGACGAAATCAGAAATTCACAATCTAGAAGAAACTGCAAAAGGAGTCGGAGACACCGTAAGTTACATAACCTCTTTTTGCAAACACGTGGCACTTATCTGTTTCAGAAGCCACCCTTTTCTATTGAAGGCCTTCCCAGATATTTCTGGTGATACTTATAATTGCAAAAGTTATTACTTTTGCCTTCAAACGTGTAAGTCTTCAAGGAAACTTTGAAAAACTCAACGCTGGATCAACTTCTGTTTAGCAAGGATTTGGAAGAAAGAGTCAAATTACGAGAAATGATTGAAAAATCCAGCAAAAGACTCAAGGCTTCTCCTAAAGTCGCCAAAGTTTTCAATAACTCAAAAAACTCGAAGAACCCGTCACGATCAAAGAAGTTCAAAGCGGTGCCATCGGACAGGAATAGAACTCCGGCATCGCACTCAACGCGCTCGAAGAAGGATCAAGATTCACAGCAGAAGAGCTCTCCGAGGAAATCCGGCCGTCAGTACTCACGTCACCCGGGCCGCAGAGATCGTTAGACAATGTAAATGTCGCGGGTAGATTAACATTTTTCGTCAAAGAATGGTTAAAGATTACTAAGAATCCGAAGATCTTACCCTGGTTAAAAGGATACTCCATCCCAATTTCTGGGATTATTTCTCAACATAGCATCCCGATAGAAAGGAATTGGTCGATTGAAGAGTTTGAATTGATCTCCGATATGATTGTAAAGTTAGAAGGCAAGGCCGTAATTAGTAAATGTGTACACTGGACTAACGAGTTCATATCTAACATTTTTCTTGAACTGAAGTCTAATGGTGGGTTTAGATTAATTATAAATTTGAAAAAGTTAAACAAGTTCATTGAAACGGAACATTTTAATCTTGAAGATTGGCGGACAGCCGCAAATTTGATAAAGCCAAAATGTTGGATGGGAAAAATAGATTTGAAGGACGCGTACTACGCAATCTCGATTTGTGAAAGCGATAGAAAATTTTTACGGTTCTTATTCAACAACGTGCTCTATGAATTTAATTGTCTTCCATTCGGACTCAGTACTACTCCTTTCGTATTTACAAAATTATTGAAACCCATCTGTGTTCTCTTAAGAAGCAAGGGCATATACTGTGTAGTATACCTAGATGATTTTTTGATTTTGGCAGACTCGACTGAAGCCTGTAGAAAAGCATTATTGTTTACTTGCCAGTTACTTCAAAAATTAGTGTTCATAATAAATTTCGATAAAAGTATATTAGAGCCAAATAGAATATGCCAATATTTAGGTTATATTTTCAACTCATTGAATAGGTCCATTATTTTACCTCTAACTAAGAGAGAAAAAATATTTGATTTGTGTAACAAATTTTCTGGAAAAGAACATTGTAAAATTCGCGAATTTGCCGAATTGATCGGTTTTTTAATCTCATGTTGTCTTACTCTCAAGTACGGCTATTTTCATACAAAAACTTTCAAACGTCAGAAATATTTAGCGTTAGAGAAATCGAAAGATAATTATAACGCGAAGATGAGTTTGTCTAGTATAGTCAATTGGGAACTGAAATGGTGGATGAACAACTGTTCAAGAGCCGAAAAGTCCTTGAAACCAGCGAAATTCATTTTGGAAATTTTCACAGACGCTTCACTGTCGGGCTGGGGCGCAGCCGGTAATAAAAGCAGAGCACACGGTTTTTGGAGTAAAGAAGAACGCCAGCTTCCGAGTAACGCCCTCGAATTAAAAGCGGCTTTCTTCGCATTAAAATGTTTCGCAAATGAAATACGCAACGCCGATGTACTCCTACGCATCGCTAATACAGTGGCGATTTCATACATAAACCGCATGGGTGGCGTGAAATTCGAAAGATTAAATGAACTAGCTCGCGATATTTGGTCTTGGTGTGAGGAAAGAGAGCTTTGGATATTTGCATCCTACATAAGCTCGTCTGAAAATATTGAAGCAGATAGAGAATCGCGCAGATTAGAGCCGGAAACTGAATCTTTCTTGTGTAAACATGCTTTTCGCGTCATCGTTAATTCGCTCGGAAAACCTGAAATCGACTTGCTTGCTAGTCGTACAAATGCAAAATGTAAACGTTACGTATCTTGGTTGCGAGATCCGAACAGTGTTACTTGCGATGCATTCACGATGTCGTGGAAGAAACTTTTCTTCTATGCTTTCCCTCCGTTTGCGAAAATACTTAAAGTTTTGAGAAAAATTAAAGACGACAAAGCCACAGGAATAGTTGTGATACCGAAATGGCCTGCACATTCATGGTATCATCTTTTTCAGTCCATGATAATCTCAGAAAAAATTATTTTCGAAGCACGTAGTGGCTTACTCATTTCTTCCAACAGAGAACCTCATCTGCTGTGGCAGAGCCTTACCCTGGTCTCCGCAGTGCTATCGGGACCAGCTACCAGCTGAGAGGCGCTCCTGATGAATCCTTCGAGATTTTACACTGTTAAAAAAGCGGAGTTAAAATCAACTCCGAAGCATACCCTATAAAAGTCCCACCGTTTTGAGTAAATAGCAAGCGGAGTAGAAGAAGACGAGTTGAATTGTAACTCTTGGAAAAGAACTCCCTAACTGCCCTGTCCGGAGTTATTTCAATGAACTCCGTTCTGACCCTATAGTTGTCCCACGACACCATCAGGAGTTGATTTTAAGGAGTAAACATCGCTGAAGAGGAACGCTGAAGGGAGTATTCACTATTGAGAAATAGACTTCAGTACTCAGAATAGATTTGATGGTAAAAATATTAATTATTGTTCTTTGTAAACCTGAATTTCTCAAATTAATTAATTCTAGCAACTTTAATTAGGCAAGGAAATTAAAGAATTGATAATGAATGATTTTCTTTAATAAAAAAGTTTATATGGTCGTCCAATTGTAAAGTTGCGTAACTCATCAATTAATGTGAGGAATTCAGGTTTACAGAAAACACTTAATAATATCTTTAACATCAAAGCTATTTAAATTACTAAAGTATATTTTTTGTCGTATGTTTTTTTTGTCGAATTTTTATTTAGAGCCGGGCAGGCTGACTAACTTGAAGGAAATTTGTTTACATCTGTAACTTCATTTTTTTCCCTGAAATCGGAAAAAATCCGCCTGATTTCTTAAAAAACTACTAATTTTGTCGGCAATAAAGTTTGCGACTTGAAATCAGTCAGCCTGCTTTGAACTGGATTCGGTGTTTAGTACTTCAAAATACAATACAAATACATTATTTTACATTTTTCTTGTAAAAAACTAATTTTACTGTAAAATGTATTAGAGCTGCAATATATATGGGGCAGTCTATCCTATTATAATTGTTATAAGATATAACCGTTCAACTTTTCGCAAGTATTCTAGTCCCTTTTCATGTTATGAATATCTGATACTTTGGTACAATAAAACTATCAACAATGTTCCCGTAACTATAATGCAATTCGTAAGCAGGTACATGACTCAAGTTCTGCAAATTAACTAAAAAGAAAACGTCTTTAGAATCTTCATCGACCTCCACAGAATAGGCATGAGAAGTTTCGCAGTAGTATTGACATTTCCATTTTTTACAAATTGCATAAGGATCTGAATTGTGTACAAAAATCTGATCAATTTTCATGAAAATTGGCATCTCGGACACATTATCTATCCCGTACACAATTAAAAAGCCTGTCCTATACAAATTTCGATAATGCATTTGATTTGTTACAATTATTTTAGCTTTTGGACTTAATTTAATGTTAGATGACTCTTCGATATTGCAGTCTTCGATTAAATCACAGTTGTTTATAACTTTACCAGAGGTCACTTCAAGCTGTTCCTCTAAACTTTTGTACTTTAACTTCCAGTGGTAGTACATAAATCTTTGATGTTGCTCAGTTAATGTTTTACAAATATTCATAAAGTTATGATAACTATTACCTAAATTCTTAAAATAATTGTGCTTAGCTTCAAATCGCATCGCCCATAGAAAGACCAATGGGCCCACTTTTTGAATTATCGTGGGGTAATGGATCATGAAATGATGCTTTGGGATTAAAGTTCTTTGGAATTCTACTTGAAAAGCTGAATGATGTTCTTCTATTAAAAGTTTTAGCTGTGTGATCATTCCCTCGGAAATCACAGGTGAAAAAATAATGTCCATAATATAAAAAAGTAACTCTAGAACTCTCCATTTTTTCATTACTATATCGTAAGAGGGATGTGATGGATGTAAAATTTCACCTATAATCAGAGGTAAAAAGCGCAAAAGGCACCAATTCTGTGCAGCTCGTTCCCCAATTAAGCAACCAGATTTTTCTAATGAAACCGAACTTGGCTTATCACTTTTGTCTATGAAGCCATAAGAGAATGATGCGATTCGATTGTTCAGTTGTTCTAAGGTTATTAATTTCAAATCAATGATGATGAAACTAAGAAATAATTTCATTTCAAATGGTCCCACACCCTCTAAAATATCATGCATTACATCTACACTAATGCTTTCAAAAAAATCGAAGTATTTTAGTTCATCCAGCTTTGATTTGCGTTTTATTCCCAGAACTTTCTTTCCCTTTTTGAGTTCTTCACAATGTTTCTGATAAGTCCTACTATCACGAAGAAGATTTTCATCTTCCAGTACCATAGTATGTGCTTGCTGTTTTGTAGCCGTGCAAATCCGACAATAGTGTTCTGCAGAAAATGACTCTGACAAACCCATTAAAACATTTCCACCTAAATTATCAAAACTTAGAACAGCAATTGTTCCTTTTACAATGCGATCAAATACTTTTATTCCCTCTGATTCAAGAATTTTTACATCTTCTATCAGCGGTTCCAAAATTTTATCAAAACCGAAGACCTTTAAGTCTTGAACGTAAAACAATGCTACTAAATGAATGTTTTGCAACTTTGAATTTAAGTGAGGAGGTAGATTTCTTATAACAAAGTAAATTGCCCCTATTTTATGAACAATTGTTTTGCTTCCAACAGGATTAACTATTTCAAAGTCATCATAGAATAATTGAATAATGATAGCATCAATGGACTGTCCCAAAAGCTGATTGAAAGTAACATATGAACCATCATATATATCTTTCATCAAAGTTTTATCACTTTTGTGTTTAGACCGAATCCATTTCCATACGTCGGAATTGCTTAGAATAAACTTTAAGTTTTCTAAAATGGGCACATACATGAAAGTACAAGGTACTGGAACATTTTTATATGTCTGACTTTCCTTATCGTAAACCTGGTCATACCGGGGTCCCAAAATTTTTTCTATTGGCGCTACGAAACCAACGGATTTCTTAAATAGTTTATGTCTCCGGTATGTAGACTTAAGTGAAGCTAAAGTTAATTCCGATTGTTTAATGTAATTTTTCAAACTTTCACAATTGTTTAGGTTTTCTTTTTTCAGTAGTTTGTTAAGGTTATCAAATACGTCGGTCACTATTTCTGTGGTACTCTCAACTATAGTTTGTACGGTTGATTTCGGTATTGAGCTGGCTTCTAAGCCCAAGAAAGATGTTTTCATTAAATTTCCAGTACTATTATCATTAATGAAATTACATGAATAACCAGCGGTTAAATTTTTTTTATCATCAGAATCATTTGAAGGCTCTTCTGAGTCAGAAAAATTGGCACTAGAATGAAACTGGCTACTATCTGGATCTTGATCATTTATATCCATTGGTTGTTCATCTGAATCGATGCAATTTGAAGCCGCAGTAATTTCACTTGAGGTTTTCTCATTGTGATGTGACGAATTATCATCTTGCGACTGAATTTGAAGCAAATGGTCTAACATATGTTTTCGGAAACCACTGTATGTTTTATAAACTAAAAAACATTTAGGAAAACAACACCTTAATTTTAACTTTGGTCCAGGTAATATCACATGTTCTGGTCGTAGATGTCGAGTAACATCAACAACTGTCAACAGTTGTTTTGAACAAATATAACACGTGAAGCGCATTCTATGCAGCGTAACATGCCATAGGACGATTTTTTGAGATCAACGAAGTTTAAATTTATACTTTATCTAAGATGAATTCACTCACTCACCGCTTTTCTTCGTGAGCCAAGCTCGAACTTCTCTCATTTTAGGTAAAAAAGTGATTCCGTTGTTCATACCATAATAATGGACTTGGATGAAGTCAAACATAACTTTAAGGCTGGCGTCGAATTCAGTGTTGAAAACAAAGTGAGATTTGAATAAGAGATCGAAAGCTTCACTGGGTACCTTAGCATCAATGGGTAATTTTTTACCATCCAAAGCGATGAAATAGGAAGATATGGCTGTCTTGTTTACCCCCACAGCAATAAGGCATGGTTGTGAGGTGACGACTTTCACATCATCAATGGGAGTTCCATTCTGAAAGAATATAACAGTAATAATAAAATATCATTCGTAATAATTTACTTTTTTCAGCAATATGTTTTTTATATTATCATAATTCCGAATATAATCTAATATATATGTGACGTGCGCCGAAGAAAGGGGGCTTACTCTGGAAAGCAAGATTTTTCAGGACGCGCGGTCGAAGTCGACCCGATAGACGCTACTTTTAGGAGAGAGGGAAGACTAAGGAAATCTTCCGTCTCCACTTGCCACTACATTCTCACGCATATAGCGGCGCTGCTCACGGACGAGGTACAGATGAGACGCGGAGAGGTAGTGGTGAGTGGTGGGAGGTGTTTCACGGGATCTCGGGCTCTGGAGCGAAAGCACGATTTCTCGGGTACCTATCAACTCAAGTATTAGCAATAATAACGCTCGGAAATTTTTTTCGATGGTTTCATTAAAAAGAGCAACTCAAAAAGTATCGAAAGGTGTAAAAACCTCGATTTCGATTTTTTGAGAGTAAGCCCCCTTTCTTCGGCGCACGTCACATATGTATCTGTAAATGAAATTAATTTGTTTCATCCCTAATTCATATAAGAGAAGTATCTAATTATACGTGATGGAATATTATCATTCTGTTTACAACAGAATCATTCTCGTCGGTAGACTTTATACTCTTTCTTCGATTGCTCTGGGAAGTAGCTTCAATAAAGATATGTAGGCTTTTGTCACAGGATCCCAATCTGCAACAACAGCAAATTTTGTATTAAGAGAGAGGAAAATTTTGCCACGGTTTAACTTTCATTTTAAATTATAGTTACCATTCTCTTGTCTTGTGAGTTTCTTCGTTAGATTTCGTTCCGATATTTGGAAAACGTCTTCAGCGTTAAACCCCTCTATCTTTACGTCTGGATACATCAAAGAGAAGTCTTCGCCAATCTGCAAAGAAATTGAAATGAATGTCTACAAAATTCAATAATTATTTATTTTCGAATAAAAAAAGAAGCTTACCAAATACGGTATATCGAGGAATCTCGGAAAATTTGATACAATCTTTTCCGGCTCTCTTCGTCTTAATTCGTAGGAATATTGAAAAATTTCTAAAATTTCTGCTTTTTGTGTTTTTGAGCAAGCATTTTGAAAGAAACCTAATTTCTGCTTAAGCACGCCATCATCCAGAGTATTCTCGTAGTGTTGAATTTCAATTCTTTTTTCAGAAACTTCTGTTACCTCAATTTCGTCTGTGCTTTTGTTTCCAGGTTTGTGTCGATTTAACGTTTTTAATCTCCAAGAAATATATCCACTTCTTATTTTAGGGTCGTAAAATGCTTCCTAAAAATAAAAAATAAATATATGGTTATAATATAAGTTTATCTCACGTACAAAGGGTGGTGTTTTCTGCAATTCAGATGATATTCAGACAGCAGATGATATCTCAACCAAAAAAGACGATTTTTCTACCAAATGTTGAATTCTTAACCAAAACAGATTAATTTTAAACCAAAAAGATTACATTTCAACCAAGAAAAAAGATTCATTTTCTACCAGCAAAGATGAATTTTTATTAAAAGAGATGCATTTTCAAGTAAGTAAAATGATGACTCTTCCACCAAAAAATATCAATTCTTAACAAAGTTAAGTTAATTAGTTGATAATTAACCATTGCTGTTAAAAACTCATGTATTTTGTTGAAAATTCGTCTTCTTTGGTAGAAAATTAATTTTTGGGTTGAAAATTATTTTTTTTTTTCAAATTTAACTAATTGGTTGAAAGTTAAACTACTTTGTTAAAAATTTATTTTTTGGTTGAAGATGCATGATTTCAGTAGAAAATTATTCTCTTTGATGGAAAATTTAACATTTTTTTTCAATATTTGTTTTTATCTCGTAAAAAACTAAATTTTTTAATTAAAAATGTAACTATTCAATTTTTTGTTGAAAATGTATTTTTTTTTTAGTTTAAAATTCAACTTTTTGGTTGGAAATTAATGGACCTTTTTGAAAATTAAACAATTTTTTCTCACAGTATTATTTTTGGTTGAAAAGTCAACTGTTTCTGTGAACATTCGTCTTTCTGGTTTAGTTAAAATGTTTTTGATTTAAAATCTAAATATTTTCTGGTTAAAATATGAACTATTACATTTTTTGTTAAGAATTTAACTCCTTTCAATGAAAATTTAACTATTTTGTTGAAAATTTGTTTTTTTTTTGTTGTTGAAAATTCAACCAATTCGTTAAAAATTCCTGTATAATGTTGAAAAATTGTCTTTTTCACTAGAAAATTAATCTTCTTGATTGAAAATTCAACTATTTAGTTGAAAGTTCATATGCTTAGCTAAAAATTCAATAATTTTGCCAAAAACTAATCTTTTTTGGTTGAAAATTCGTGCGAGTCTACATTTTAGGTGCAATATTTAAAATTTATGTATGATAAAACTTCGTAAAAATTGAAAATAAATATATGGTTATAGTATCATTTGATCTCACGCATAAAGGGTTCAGTTTTCAGTCATTCTACTTATATACTCACGTAACCTTCCTCGGAACCGGGGTCTTTCAAAAACGGAAATTCTTTAATTATTTCTCTGGCACAAGCAACTTTTTGTTCCTTAGATGGATAATTCCCAAACTTATCAACTAAATGGTCGACACAAACATTTACAAGTCTTCTTCGGTTCTGAGGAGTAAGGGTACCTGTTTCCTCATACTCCTTCAAAATGTCTTCACCAACTGAGTTTTTTATGACTGCTTCTTTTATGTCCTACAACATGGTGGTCACAAACACTAAGTATGTAGATGAAAGGACGGAAAAGGAAAGAAAGGATAACGATATACAGGCTCGAATATATAATATAGAAAACAAGAAAATTCTTTGAGGTATAAGTTACAACTTAAAAATATATCAATTTACCAATATCGAGAACCTTTTCTTCGCAGGTGTAGCGTCATCAACTTCAACGTAATCCGATTCGGCATGTCTTTTTCCGTTAACCGAATTTTGTTCAAGAAAAATATCATTAATTGCTTGACTTTCAAGTATGTTTTGATCAATACCGTGATCAGGTCCGGGGAGTAACAACATTTCGATTTTCTCAAAAGCTGCATCGTTATTAGTGCCATTAGCAGCCGTGGGTAATGCCACTATGTTGATTGATAATGGATCGTCGCTGGGTGTGGCAAGTTTCGACTTGTTAGGTGTTTTATTCAGAATGTTGAAATCCATGTAATTATTTTCATCCTGTTATAAAGGAATTTTCTCCAGTTAACTCTTTTATATTCTACAATATAGGAGTAAAAAAATGATATCGGGAAAAAATGCTTCCTGTTTTATTTACCATATTTCCTTTGTTTTCTTGTAGTGTTGCGTTTAAGAAGCTAAACTTCAAAGGGAATTGCTTTTCGTCGAGAATCACTCTAAAGTCTTTATTCGTCGAAAAAGATGAAAACACATCTTCTTCGATATCAACACCTTCTGTATCCTGAACAATGATTTTTTCGTCCTTGAAACCGAACTTTAATTTCACTGAAAAAATATCATTATTATTTTTTTTCAATTAAAAAGGATTAATATTGTTCACATTTTCTGTGACTGGCACACAAACCGAGGTTTTTTCAATAGAAAACGTTTATTTTTTTTTTCGAAATTTTATCAACCTTTCAAAACTGAAGCATTTTATGGGAGATTTCCAAAAAATTGACCATTTTAGTACAATGATCTTCTCATTGTTCTCCAATTTTCAATCAAAAAGATGAATTTTCAACTACAAAGATTGATTTTCTACAAAAAAAGACGACTTTTCCACAAAGCACAAAAATTTTCTACCAAATAGTTCAATTTTTGACTAAAAAAGAACAATTATGAACCAAATAGTTAAATTTTCATCCAAAATAGGCACACTTTCAAACAAAAATAGAATACTTCAATTTTCTGTTTTAAAAAACTAATTTCTAACGACAACAAAAAACGAATTTTTACCGAAATAGTTACATTTTAATATAATTAAAATTTGAGTCAAAAAATATTTTAATTTTAAATAAAAAACAGTTGAATTTAACCAAAAAATACCAATTTTCAAGAATAGTTGAGTTTTCATTTAAAAAAATACTTTTCAGTCAACAGAGAAAATAAGTTTATAACAAACTGTTGAATTTCAAGGAAAAATATGTATTTTCAACCAAGGAGATTACTTTTTTCACCAAAAAAGACGAATATTCGATAAAACACATGAAGCTATTTTCAAGTACAATAAAATAAAAAAGAATTCGTTCCCTACAACAATCATTTTTGAGCAATAATAAAATTTAATCCACCTCGTTCAAGCAGGCTACCCTTTGCAGGTTAGGTTCGTAAATTTTAACGAAAACTTTTATTCAATTTACTCATCACTATGAACGGCTGAAATAAACGTTCATTGTACTATTTGGTTCGATATAATGTACAAAATCAGAAAAGATCAGCCCATTCATTCGGGCTATACCCCGGTTTTCCTGGTCAGTGACACCCTGATAGGTTAGAATTTTAAAACCGACCTCAATTTTCCTCTAAACACTGACTGAACTGATTCGCAAAAGAATCTTAGTACGCATGAATATTGTTAATATTTGTTTATAAGGCAAAAAAGTCAGTTTAGAAACCTTCATTATTAAAAATTAATACTGAAGTCACTTTTACTCAGAAATGTCAAGGAATATTTTTTGAATGCTCCGGAAGCGTATTGAGAATAATTTTCCAAGCATTTCTTTATCAATTTTAAAGAGAATAATTTCCACGAGTTTTTTAAATCGTAGACAAAGATTTGAAAGTATCTTGAATGTGTTCATAATTATTATTATACATATGCAATTATACTTACCGGCGTCTATGAATTCATCATATCCCAATTCTGCTGATTGATAAACAATTTTCACCCACTTTGTCTGGTTACCATAACTCACTCTTTTTATTGTCGACATTTCACTTTTCTATAACTATTATTTCTATAATAACAAACCACACCGACGCGACACGCGACCATCTAGAATTTTTGGGTTTTCAAGAACGCAGTTTCGCACGCGTTGACTTGCGTCCATTGTGTGGCGAACAAATCCGAACAGAGTGTTTGTGCTTTTCTGCGAACGCAGCTCCAAACATAAACTCCGTAAGAAGTACCGCCACGACTCTCCAACTCCGGATTGAGATTAGGTTAACATTTTATTTCTGTGCGGTGCGAATTAATTACATTCACTCTGAATGCACTTCAGAACCTTTAACTAACTCTATTTTACTCTGGAGTAAAGTGTATGCGGAGTTAAATGTATTCGATACTGAGTCGATTTTATACTACAAAAAATTGTACTCTCAACTCCGCTAGGCATTTACTCCTCAAAATTTTAACAGTGTATACTCCTCCTTGAAGCCGAGTACGGTTAAACAATCTATTTCGGATATACTCGCATGTCTATCTTTTGAATTTTACGAGAAAAAAGCAAAGTACGGGTCATTGAATAGCCTGAAGTCCGCAATTTCTCTGATAATTAATAATAATATAGGCACAGACGATGGAATAAAACTTGTTCTTAGAGAAGTTCCAAATTTAAGACCTCCAAAAGCCAAGTAAAATTCAATTTGGAACCCTAAAGATGTTTTAGATTACATTCGTGAAAAGTTAGGTCGCAATGGGGATCTTTCGTTGGAGGACTTATCAATGAAAACAATCTTATTGTTAGCCTTGGTCACGGGCCATAGAATGCAGACCTTATCATTTATATCCTTAAGTAATATAAAAGAAATGAAAACGTCGTTAGTCATCACAATAACGAAATCAATCAAAACGTCCGGTTTAAATAAGAAACAACCACAGCTGATTGTACCTCGTTATACACATGACGATAGAATTTGCCCTATGTTAACTGTATTAGCATATAAAAAAGCAACTCACTCCCTAAGAAATAAAGAAGATTGCTTTTTTATATCATTTAAAAAGCCTCATAAGGCTGTGAGGACGAGCTCATTGAGTCGTTGGGTTAAAACTGCCAAGCGACAAGGCGTTAACATTGATGTTATCAGAACAGCTGCGGGATGGTCTAAGGACTCACAAGTCTTCGCAAAATTTTACGACTTACCATTGATCAGTGATCCTTGCTCGTTTGCGAATTCTATCCTAGAATCCTGATTGTTATTACATATGAATATCCTTCCTCGCGGCCTTGGTTGATATACTGTACTTGTGATGTATGCACAGCGTACATTTCATGTACTAATTATCCTTATATAATTAAAGTTTGTCAAAGTAAATAATAAGGAATTTTTATTTATTTGATAAACTGTTTTTCACGTAAATCCACGTTTGCCTGTTGCTGTTAATACTTTAAACATCCATCAATTAATCATGAGGAAGAGGCGCGAAGTACAATTGTATAATTAAACGAACTTACCTTGAGTGAAGTTCAATTATAATTGTATGAGCGCCTCTTTTGAAATGATCAATCCCACCCTTTATCCCTTTTTCTATAAATGATTATAGACACCCGATAATGCAACAGCAACAGATCATTACTTTCAAGAAATGAGGGCCGAGCAGCTCAGAGCGTCAGTGCCGGCCACGGGAGGGCGTGGGCCCGCCAAATTATTTTTTGTATAGCTTGGGACACGTGGTCAGTATAGTATAGCTTGAACTTCACTTAAGGTAAGTTCGTTTAATTTTAAGACTATTGACGTTTGAGCTGCAATGAATTTGACACCAGCGTTTTTCTGTGGTTCGTGAGTAAAAATGAACTAGAGTTTTAATCAAATCACCTGAAAAAAACGACCAGAATTCACGAAATATTTCAGTCAGACTCTCTGCAATGAAATCACCAAGGTTTCAATCATACGCAATGACCCATCATCTTTTGAAATCTGTGAATAAAAAATGTACTTTGTTCTAGACGAATACTTCAAAACTTTGTTTCCTAGTCCAACATTATCTCCGCCAAGGCTATTTTTCATAGAAGAATAAACTAACGCTTACACGCACACATATTTTTTTATTTACATTGTTGGCTTCGTAGTATGAAAAAAGTAACTATTCTCCTGAATGAATAAATCCAAAATAATTTTAATCCGAGAGAAAAAAAAATTGAATAAAAAAATAACCAAAATCAATAAAATTCAGTCACATGATAAGGTAAAGGTACCTATCATAAAACATATCCCAATTATGAAACAGTTGGACAAATAATTCGATTTAAAAATAATTTAAACGTATAATTTTGAGTACAAATTACTATATTAATAATTATGAAAGTTGGGCTTCTTATCTATATAAAAAGCCAGTATGGTTCTAAAGTTTTGGAGACTAAAAAATAATTTTAATGATCTAATCTCCACTCTCGGGAAAATTTACTGCCATTTATCCGAGTCAGAAGGCTTGATACCTATAATTTGTTTCATCTCGCGTATTCACAAATTTTGATTATTTCACATGTGTAATAGATTAAATGACAGCTTAAGGTTTATAGATTTAAGACTACTGCACTTTTTCTTTATTTGGATGCAACTTTATTTATTAATTAGTTGTTCCATAATACGTATACCTTTTTTAAAATGTTCCTTATTTATGGAACGGAGAAATATGTGTGTTTCATATCGAAAGACACCTTTTCAACGCTTGCCCCTTTTTATGGAACAGAATCACGTTTGCAATAAAACGTGTTTACATTATAATAATATAAATTGTGTTATGTTATCATCATATAATACTTAAAGTTTAAGTTGAACAGATTAATTGTCAACCAAAAAAATATTAATTCTCAACAAAATAGTTGAATTTTTCACCAAAGTGATCAATTTTCAAATAAAATTATGAATCTTCAACTGGAATAACTGAATTTCAAACCAAACACATAGATTTTCAACTAAAATGACTTTTCAACCAAAAAGATGTATATTCAACCATGTAGATTAATTTTCTACAAAAAAATACGAATTTTTGACACAATATATGAATTTTCAACTGAGAATGATGAATTTTTAACCAACAGTTGAATTTTAAAGAAAAAAATAAAGAAGAATATTCAACAAAGAATAGAATATTCAAACGTGAAGTTAAACAAATTAATTTTTAACGAAAAAAAAAATTTCCAATCATCGAGTTGAAAATTTGGGTTAATAAATAAGAAGCACTAAGAAATGCGGCTCTGGTCCTAAATTTTTATAATTATGAAAAAAGTTTTTTTTTTTATAATTTTTTTTTTGTTTTTTTTCATAATTATTAAAATTGAGGACCAGAGCCGCATTTCTTACTGCTTCCAATTTATTACCCGAAATTTTCAACACGAAGTGGCTATTCATGTAAACATAAGTTTACAAATAAGAAAAGCGTTGGTAAGGCAGGAATCCGCTCACGTGACCAACTAGTCACATCGCATTAATTTTTCTGTTCAAAAAACTAATTTCTAACAACAAAAAAATATGAATTTTCAACGAAAGTGATCAATTTTCATATAAAATGATGAATTTTTAACTGAAATGGTTGAGTTTTCAACCAAAAAGATGAATATTTAACCATGAAGATTAATTTTCTACAAAAAATACGAATTTTCGACACAATATATGAATTTGCAACTGAAAATGATAAATTTATAACCAACAGTTGGATTTCACAAAACAAATACAGAAGAATTTTCAACAAAAACTAGAATAGTCAAATGTTAAGTTAAACACATTAATTTTTAACGAAAAAACGGATTTTCAATCAAGCAGTTCAATATTTAACCAATGTGATGAATTTTCAACTAAAATAATTAATCTTCAACTGGAATAGTTGAATTTTATACAAAAAAGGTACAACAAATTTGCACCAAATATTTTAATTAAAAAAAAGATCAATTATCAATCAAACAGTTAAACTGTCGTCTAATAAAGATAATTTTTTAACAAAAAATAGAATAGTTGAATTTTTTTTTGAACTAATTTCTAACAAAAAAAAGCGAATTTTCAAAAAAATAATTAAATTTTCAACTGGAATAGATAAATTTTCAGTTAGAAAAATTTATTTTCAACAAGGTCGTCAAATTTTCAATAAGAAATGAATTTTCAATTGAAATGATGAATCTTCAACTTGGAAAAGTGAATTGTATACCAAGAAGGTACAGAAAATTTTCACCAAATCTTCCAATTTTTAAATAAAAGAGATCAATTATCAATCAAACAGTTAAATTTTCGTCCAAAAAAGATGCAATCTTAATCAGAGGTGAAATAGTTAAATTTTCTGTTAAAAAAAAAGAAAAAAAACTAATTTCTAGCAAAAAAAAAAAAAATAAAAATGCCAACAAAATAGTTCAATTTCCGACTGGAATAAATAAACTTTTAGTAGCCAAATTGATTTTAAACATGGTCGTTAAATTTGCAATCAGGGATGAATTTTCAATAAAAATGATGAATCTTCAACGAAAAGGATTAATTTTTTAAAGAGAGTTACACATTCAACGAAGGAGTAGAATTTTCAACTAAAGAAGATGAATTCTCAACAAACAATGTAATATAATTGAAATTTCAACCAAAAAAGATTTCAATTTTGGATAAAAAACAGTCAAGTTCGACCAAAAAAAGGCAAATTTTCAAGAAAATTGGTGTTTTTAATTAAACAATACTTTTCATTCCAGAGAGAAAACAAATTTAAAAAGAACTGTTGAATATTCAAATAAAAATATGAATTTTCAAACCAGAAGATTAATTTTCGGCCAAAAAGCATGAATATTCAATAAAACACAGGAAGTTATTATTAAGTACAATAAAAGAAAGAAAACGAAAATGGTAGGGAAGAGTGGGGATTTGTGGGCCGTGGGGAGTTGTGGTCCGTGGGGTGTCGTGAGCCACCTCAATCTACGCCAATTTGTGGGTGGTAGGATTGCTTTAACCACTGCCAAAAGACTCTCTTTGTATGAGCTCACTTTTGTGAACTCGACCCATAGTCTCAACAGGCGTAGTTAGTATTTTGACATTGTTGATTGAAGAAATCAAAATAAA
>CAKNXH010001755.1:0-11589 GCA_932178445.1 Andricus quercusramuli
ATGCCCCAGCGACATTCCAACGCTTGCTAGATAGGTTGATCGGACCCGAAATGGAACCTCATGCATTCGCCTATCTAGATGACATCATCATCGTCACTAGAACATTCGAAGATCATCTTGAATGGCTTTCGAAGGTGTTGAGAATAATTCGTGAAGCTGGTCTGGAGATTAACCACGATAAGTGCGAATTCTGTTGTCCTCAAGTGCATTATTTAGGCTTTTTGGTGAACGAACACGGTTTACAGACAGACCCCGACAAGGTCGATCCCGTCCTTACATATCCCGTTCCCCGCAACGTCAAGGATCTCCGTAGATTCCTAGGTTTATCCAGTTGGTATCGTCGGTTTATTCCAAATTATGCGACATTAGCATCCCCGCTGACCATGTTGGTGAAAAAGAAACAACAGTGGATTTGGAGGGAAGAGCAGCAGGCTGCCTTCGAGGAAATTAAACGTTGCCTGTCCCAAGCCCCTATTTTAACTTGCCCCAATTTCGAAATCCCTTTCGTGCTTCAAACTGATGCGAGTAATACCGGATTAGGAGCCGTCCTTACGCAGAGCGTAGACGACATAGAGTATGTCATTTCCTATGCTAGTCGAACCCTAACCGATGCTGAGGTTAAATTCACAACCACCGAGAAAGAATGCCTGGCCATCGTATGGGCCGTTCAGAAGTTTAGACCCTACTTAGAGGGATACAAATTTACGGTGATAACGGACCATAGTAGCCTTCGATGGTTACACAATTTGAAAAACCCTACCGGTAGGCTAGCCAGATGGTCACTAGCCCTCTCTGAATACGACTTTGACATTCTCCATAGGAAAGGTTCTTCCCATCATGTTCCGGATGCTCTTTCCAGAATGTTTGAATCCCTCTCGACCGAAGAAATCATTTTAATTAAAGACCTAGTTCCGACCTGGTACACCCGACGATTCCAAGCCGTATCCGACTTCCCGGGTAGTTTCCCTACCTGGAAAATTGAAGACAACCGGTTGTATCATTACCGACCTAACCCCGTGGTGATAGATTTCGTTGACGACCTTGACAAATGGAAGTTAGTCCCTACCGACACAGAAAGAGAGTCGGTTTTGATGGAAGCCCATGATGACCCACAAGCAGGACATCTAGGGACTCAAAAGACTTACGCTTTAGTCTCTCGGAAGTATTATTGGCCCGGCTATTACAGGGATGTAAACAAGTATGTAAACAGCTGTATAACCTGCCAAATGTGCAAAGTCGAGCAAAAGGTACCTGCAGGGTTAATGGGACATCGAGTGGTCGAAGAACCCTGGGTAGTAATAGCAGCTGACATCATGGGTCCCCTACCTAGGAGTAAATCAGGGTTCCAGTACATTCTGGTGATTCAGGATCTATTCACGAAGTGGGTAGAGATAATACCATTACGCGTGGCTACGGGTAAGAAGATAGGGTCCGCGTTTCGTGAATATATCATCAATCGCTGGGGGACACCCCAAGTACTTGTTACCGACAACGGGACTGAGTTCGTCAATAACATCTTATTACAATTAACCCAAGAATTCAATATTTTTCATACCACCACCCCCCCCTTACCACCCTCAAGCGAACCCAGTAGAAAGGGTAAATAGGGTCTTGAAGACTATGATCGTTTCTTATATTGAGAAGGATCATAGTACCTGGGATCAACACCTTTCGGAATTTCGGTTTGCCTATAACTCTGCATTCCACGCGTCCCTTAAATCGTCCCCCGCCTTCCTGAACCTGGGAAGGGATCCAATACCCACGAACTCCCTTAAGAAGCGAGCCCAGGCTAAATCCGAAATAGAACCTAGAGACCCAGAGTCATGGCAGGAACGGATGCACAAGATTCAATCCATGCGGGACTGGGTAATTAAAAACTTGGACGACGCGTTCGTGAAACAGTCCGGATATTACAACCTCAGACGTAGAAAGCTGAGGTTCTATAAAGGGAATTTGGTCTTGTCTCGGTCCCGGATCCCCTCTTCTAAAATTAAAAATATTTCAGCAAAATTATGTCCCCGTTACCTCGGGCCCTATAGGATTTCAAAGGTACTATCCCCCACCGTATACGAACTTTGCGATTTAACTCACAAATTCGTAGGCAAGGTCCATATAGAAGACCTAAAACCCTTTATACCCCACCCTAACGACCAACCCCTTTGACCTTGAAGGACCCAAAATGGATGGAAGTTGGCCACCCCCTGGTTGGGAGTACCTCGAGAAGTATCAAAAGCTAATGTTGAAGACAAACGAGAAGTACCCGGAGTTCTTCAACGCTTTCCAGAAGGCCTTGGAGACCCACAAAGAGGCCAACTTAGTGAGACAAACGGCCATCCTCAGAGAAATCCCTTCGGAAGAGGAATACCTAGAACGTCTAAGGGACCAGTACGACCTCGTGCCGAGGCTCTCTCTTCATCCGAGGGACCAGGCAACTTCGACCGTGGGCCTGGTCCACCAGTCTCACAAGGGGACCCAAACAGACCCTCTTTCCGGGGCTCCCAGTAGTCCCCACTCGTCCCTTCCTCGACATACATCATCCTGTCAGAGGGCCCACTCTCCTTCTCCTCCATACCGTCCCGCTTCGCGCCAACGACCCCCTACCTCCCCCAAACCCTACCCACCACGTCACTCCCCCTCGCCCTCACGCCGTTCTGATTCACGCTCCCGACCCACTACCTCTTCTGAACCATACCCCCCACATCCTCGATCCTCCCTTTCGTCCTGCGTTAGACCTACCGACATCCCTTCCCTTCTCGACCTGAATGTTCCCACCCCTAACAGTGTCGACCCGAGGATGCTTGATTTCTTCCGGAAAACAGGCGATTTCGGTTGCTGGAATTGCGATGAGACTTCTCACCGCTACTCCCAGTGTCCTTACCCGCGACAGACTTTCTGTTTCGGATGCGGTGAGAGGGGTCGGAAGAAGGCCAGCTGCCCCAAGTGCACCTTAACCCATCCCGGCCGTACCCTTTCATAGTCTCTTTGCCCTTCCCCTTTAGTCCCTTACCTCAAAAACCTCCTCGGATACCTTTTTTTTTTCTTTTCGATTATTCAAATTCATTTATATTATGTATTGGCCACAACATTATTATTATTACCACGTTACTCCGTTTAGCCTCAATAAAAGAAATTTAGTTACTTATTCATAACCAGCTGCAGTTTTATTGATTTCTTTTCCTTTAATTTCAAATTTTCTTTTTGGTACCCACTTGTTTTGTTTTGTTTTTGTTTTTTTTGTTTTCTTTTTTTGTTTTTTTTTGTTTTTTTTTTTGCTTGCATGTTTTAATTTTCTTTTGAATTTTCTTTTGTCTATCTAGTCAAGGAGTTCGGAATTTAAGTTTTTCTTTTTGTTTGCTATCGTTGAAAAGTTCCTTTGAAATTCTGGCTGATCACGGGGATTTTTGTCCTACGCTGAATTCTAGCTTTCGATTTCATTTTGCTCTAGATATATTTTATCGTCTCCCGCCTGGTTTGAGACCTGTTCGGTCCCCCCCAAAGGGAGGGGAGTTGTGATGTTGCAGTTTAGCACCATCACAATGATCCGGTTAGAAGTTCTGAAATTTTAAAAATCATACGAAATTTGGCACCTCGAGTAAATTCGGCACTCCATGACTTTGTTTCGTACTAATTGTAGTTTAAGATAAGTTGATTCTGTCCCTCTATTTTTTTATGCATATCCAAAACTATTGTGAGGACTTTGCGGTCTCGAGTGAGAAGGCTCAACAATCTCATCATCCCGTGGCGTCGTCGATTAGGATTCGCCGTCACCTCCTTTTTTTTTTAGCGAGGCTTCTACCGTCCAGAGACCCTCATCTACTCCTTTCAGGCTGATTCTGGTTGTCTTTTGGTCTGGCTTAGTTTCAAGGACACCTACATATCCAAGGCTGGTTCCTGGTGAGGGTGGACCATGGGCGAATTACCCAAAATTCGTAATAATTAAGGTAATTGCGCTTAATTGAAATACAAGTTTTCAGGGCGAATTGACCACAAAATCTGCGAAAAGATAGGCAATTCGGCCCAATCTATCGTACCGTTCATTACTTTTTGACTCTTTATCGTTAAGGGTTACTCTTAATTTGAATTTAAGAGTAAGTCCAGGGCGAAATGGCCACAAAGTCCGTCAGTGGACCGGCATTTCCGCCAAAATTATCTTGTACGAGAAATATCTCTATTACTAACGTCCGAATGTTTCTCGATATCGTTTGAGGGTTGGTGGAAAACCCCTCCTGCAGCCGCGGGACGGTTCCATCCGCCACTCATCGGTCAGAAGTCAGCCACCCCTTATCGGCCTCAAGTCCTGTGGTTCGGGTTCTATATGTGAAAGAATTCGCGCCTAAGGAAACGGTCTACCGGCGGGAAGGAAGGAAGGAATTGAGGAGAAGTGACGACAGCGAGGCAGACCAGCGGAACGTCGAATCATCGGTCTCTCTCTTGGCCGCAGAGACACCCATTCAAATTTTCACGCATTAGTGTCTCTGTCTTTCCCCAAATTTTCGTAGGCGACACCCCCCCGGCGGTGATTGACACGCCGAGTACGTTTCTCTATCAGTACAACCTGTAAGCTCGAGGTGTCGATAGCCGTGCGGATTCAAGGTGCCCGTAACATCAGTTGATTCGAGGTAGGACTCAAATCCTCCTTTTTTTTGTGTGTGATACAGCCAGGTTTTCTTCTCTAGTCGTTTTTTTTGTTTGTTTTTTTTTATCATTAACGGATCGTTTCGTAACCCCTTGGCTGGATCACAATGATTAGTGACTAAGTGTAAAATAATGGAGTGCCGGCCTTTGATTCTCTTGTTGTTTCATATTGCGTGCGAAATTTTCTCCTTAGGACCAATGGTATATAGCATTCCCGCCAATTGTCTGAAAATGTGAGTTTAGTGAGTGACCCCTCTCGACCTTTCTTTTTTTTTGTTACTGTTGTTATAACCTTCCGACCTTTGGCAATATTCCCGCTTACTTTTTCTTTTGATTTCATACCCCCTCCCCCCACCCCTTTTTCTTTTTGTCTGTACTCAGTTATAACTTGCCTTTTTTATTTTTGTTTTTTTGTTTAATGTAACACTCATGAGTTTTTCTTTTATCAGACGTTGACATGTTAATTTCGATAAACCTCCCCTCCTAATTGTGATTTAAAAGATTAATATAATATGTTTCATAGTGTCCTTATTATCGCTTGACTCCATTATCTTCAGTACTTCGAATGTTGACCTAACCTTTGGCTTCCCCCCCCCGTTTTGTTATCTTTCCGACCTATCTCGTACTATAAATAATTGCTAGTTTATATTCCTTTCGGCATTCTATCGTATGATATTATGTGCTTTCTTCTTCACGACACTTCCCCCCCCCCCCTTTCTTTGTAACAATGCTGATAAGTCCTTTTTTTTATTGTCTTCGAGATTTACCTGTTACTAGGTCCTTACGGATACTTTTATTTGCCTGTTAATTTATTTGATTTTTTTTGTCACTTTTATTGTCGCTGTATTTTCGCTATTTATCGCAATGAGTTATTCTCTCGCCTGGTTTTAATTGTATTTTGTTATTCTCTTGGCTTCTTAAAAGTGTAATTTTATTCGATGTCTCATGTTATATTTCTGGCTTTCCATTATTATTATTATTATTATTATACGCATACTTAACTAAAGATGATCTTGCTTAACTTTATTTAAATGATCCCCCCCCCCCCTCTACTTAACAACTGAGCTAGTCAATCCTAAGGGTTTTTCGGGACTTTATTTTACCGTTATTTTTATCGTTATTTTTTTACCGTTATCGCTATCGTTTATTATCGCTATTTTTCTTGTTGTTCCCGTTAAATTGTCTTTATGAAGACTGGCGCCCTAAGGTATGTATGCTTTATATTATATTACTTGTGCAGGGCCTAAAAGGACCCTTATTTATTACGAACAAACGGGCCCTGTCACAACCTTCATTCCAAATTTAAACTTTTTCATTTTATTTTCATTAATATTCTGATAAATGACAAAACATTAAAAGAAAACATACATTATAACGAAAAGTAGAATCTTGTAAAATTTAGATTTTAGAGATTTTTTTACACGTATCACACTTACACGTAATGACGGAAAATTTGAAATCGTCGACACACTACCAAAGAAAATGAAGAATATTTCTTCAGGCAAGTTTTTGCTGATTAAAGAAGGGGACGATTAAAAGCAGAAGGTCCAAAGATAATGTTGGCAAAATTTTAAACAAGAATCTTCTCAAATATTTGAAATATCACTAATCAAAGTCTAACTTCGTAATTTTGTATCATACTGCACCCTATCGACCCTACTTCTTAACCCCAATGAGGGTGTTAAGAGATCAAAACTCCTTTGGAAAATCCCAAAAATTGTACCCCACCGTCTTCTCTCATCGTGTTCGGGATAATTAAAAATTTTGATTCATTTTTGAAATCTGAAATTCTTTCAGCTGGATAAGTTCCGGGTGAGCAAGGTCCACATCCCTTTAAAATACCCTGAAAGTTTTCCAGATAACTGAATTTTTTTTTAATTTTGAAAAAGTTTAAACTGGGATATTTCTGCGTCACCGAAAACCATACCGCGTTAGAAAACCGTGAAAATGTTATCAGTTTTGACGTATCTTTCACCGTTTTCGAGATAACTCAAAATTTGTGTTTATTTGTTGAATGATGAACATTTTTCTGCTGGGTTACTTTCAGGTAGTTGATAACCATCCCCCTGTAGAAAACCATGAAATGACGGTACGCAAAATGTTGAAAATTGATAGAAATTTAAGAATTTTAAATTAGATTGAAATCAAATTTGATTGATTAACAAACTAATGTTTAAGAGCAAAATTTAAATTTACACAAGAGTTTTGAGAAAGAAGATGTAATAAAAAGTAAGTCGAAACAAATGATGGAAATAGTCAAAGATGTTGAATCAAATATACACAAAATTCCAATATTAGATCAGCAATATTTCCGAAGCAAGGTTTTACACTTGTGAAAGAGCTTTGTTGACAAGAATTGTTTGCAAATCAGTAGTATTGATCGTAAAATTTCTGAAGGTTTCATGGTAACGAAAGGTTTTCCTAAAAACAACCCTAAAATAATTTACATGAATGCTGATAAAGGCAATATTACAGTTTGTTTGAAGAAATCAGATTATATTACGGATATGGAGGATTTACTTTCCAATCGTCATAATTTTGATTTATTGAATGAAAATCCGCTAAAACAATTAAGAAGAGACACTTTCAAGATTCTACACGGAGAAAAAAATCCGGGGTTTAGCGCAAGAGAGTTCAAGGCGCTAACGCATGGACTATTCAACTGGCGCATATCGCAGGCGTCTCTTGTTTTATTTCCAAGAGCTTCCACGGACTTTCTCGGTGAGTCTCCTTGCGATTTGCTTTTAGACCACGCCGTTTGTCTGTTGACACGTTCGTACCACTAAATGTTCGCAAGGAGACTCACCGAGAAAGACCGTAGAGGCTCTTGGAAATCTTGCTCGCCCTTTTAGAATTAATGCGTGACAAATGTTCACGCGCTAATGCCTACATTTTTCTCTCCGTGTAGAAAATTGGAGAAAGAATAGACTTTCAGGAAAAGATATAAGATGGACTGATGTAAAAACCGAAGATACAGTTCTTGCCAGAAGTTTTGGTTTGAGAAAGATTCATAAAGATGGCTATACTTTGAGAATAGTTATTTCAAATATTAACACTCCCACGAAATTTTTAGAACAAAACTTTAATTTGATGCTTAAAGGCTCAATTACAACTTCAAAATACAATATTAAAAATAGCTGGAAATTCAAAAAAATTATTATTAAAAAAACTGTTCCTGATGACCATGTAATTATTTCTTTGGATGTTGTTGCAATGTTTCCGAGTATACCCCTTGAATTTCTTAAGCAGGCAATTTTAAATAGATGGGACAATATAAAAACACGTACTCGATTGTGTCAAAAAGATGTTATCAAGGGGATAGTTTTTACTATGAACTCAACTTATTTTAAATTCAATGGATCTTTTTTTAGGCAAAGTTTGGTATCCCCTTAGGTGCACTCTTAGTGGACAGAGCTATAGGTTTGTCCCACCTTTCATTTGAAAAAAAAAAAAAATTGAATATTTTTAGGAACATCCTTTTTCTTAATCATTACCCAAAAAAGTTAATTGAGAAACATATCACAATTAGAATTCAACAAATCAAAAACAAACAAAATAACCTTTTATCTACGAATAATCAGAAGGAATTGAGAGAATATCACTTGCAAGGTCTGTAAGATGACTTACGTGGGACAGACTGGCAGACTTCTTAAGGGGGTAGTCTGGTAACGGACGCTTTTTTTAAAGCTGTTTTTGCGATTTAAAAAAAAAACAATCATTTCAAATTTTTTATATGTTATTATTGATATCTAAAACTGTACAATTTTTTTGTTTACAAAATTTTTTTAGGATTTTTTACGGACAAAGTGAGCATCTTAAAAAAAAGGTATATGGCTGGCCCGGGTAATTGCGCCACTTCAGGACATCTGAATCAAAAAAAAATCAAGTTGATTATTGTTCTGTAGGCTTGTCATTCTGGCCTGAACTAGGATTTTTCATTTTGAGTGACAAATAACAAAATGGCGGACTTCTAACAAAAAGACAACTTTTTTTTCAACTTTTTTCAGAAATTCTGTACACTATGCCTTGATATTTAGGACTAACAATAAATCGAACATTCATTTTAAAAAATACGAATAAAATGTCAATGCAAAAGCATATGAACGTTCCTGTTAAAGTGACAAGTGGGTTATGAGTATCGCTTCCATGAATGCTTGAAAGGCTCCAGCGGATCAGGCTCATGAGGTAACCCACAAATTGTATGGAAAATTAATAAATAGAAGTGTTTTTTTAATAAAAGGAATTAGGTCAATGAATTAGTTTAATAAATAATTTTTTCGTTTGATAAAAAAATTGATATTTTCGAGACAAAATATATAGAACAAAATTTAGCGGGCCTAATAAGGGCTGTTTTATTACGTAGCGTACTTTTCTTTTACTTATATCGATATGTCCTTCTCAAAATCACGCCAATTTCATTCGTGTTTTTATTTGAACAAAATAAAAACGTGTTACGTAATATGTGAACGAGCCCTTATCGTTTCAAGTCGTAAATATAAGTATGGCGACATAATAATAATAAAAAAATATAAAAAAATAACTATATTACAGGTCCACCAAATGCTTTTTTTATTTCTCTGTAATATCCATTTATGTTTTTTATCAAACAATAAAAATTATTATTATCATTATTATTATTTATCGAACTAATTACTTTTATACTCGGTGCGGTGCAACGTAAATTAAGGTAAGAGCATCAGTTATTGGTACCTTAAGAGGAAATTTAGACTATAGAAAATAAATAAACACATAAAATGATAAATTCGGAAAAAGAGATAATTATACCTACTCTCCAAATTTCACGCATAATACACGGAAATGTTGAATTATTATCATTAAAAGTTGACACAAACTTGAAGAATTATAAAAAACATGTAGTTCCAAACTTGTAATTCTTTGACACTGCTAAACCCAGTTAAGGGGACTGATCAGCGTTATAAAAATGAATTCCAGTTTCCGGCCGCACGGTTTAACATTTGGGTCTGATATTTTGCCTACCTCATCTAAATATGGTTCTCTTTTGCTGTGAAGTCATGGTTTTTTTTTTAAAAAATGCCTACATTTAAGGTTATAAACAAAAAGAAAAGAACAGTAGAAAAAAATGCAGTGATGCTCACTACTAGCTGAGTTTGTTATTTCGATGCCTGAGCCTCGACCCTCGTCAAAGCCACGAGGCAGGCCCCATAGCGCGAGTGGAGACTTTCGAGCGTGTCGAATTACCCGGAACAAATCACCGTCCTCATTGTTATGAGATGCAGGCCGGTTCAAAAAATGAAATTATGAAAGCATCGCGTGATTCAATTTTAATTAGCAGAAATAGTTAATTCATATAATTTCAAGAAAGTGGAAAAATGATTCATGAAAATCGGTTAATATTTGCACTAATAATGGAAATGTTGAAGTGGACACGATGGCATTTCGTTCAAAAGGTCTACAGCCTTCAATTTTGCCCCAATCCGCAATTTTACTCGAAGTATGAGAAAATCGACATTTTTCACAAAATCATTATTTATTCTTCAATAGCGGTTTGCATGTAATAAAAATTACCTTAAATCGACGCAAGAGTTCTCCCGGAATGCAAATAACTTGATTATTGTCATTAATTAATTTTGTCATAAATTGTTATAAACAAATGACATTAACAAACAGCCACATAGTGTAATGTTTGTTAAAAAAAATTTGTTTTTGGATGAATATGCTTTAAATTATAGTGAGACTGACTGTCGGTCACAATTTTTATGAAACATCAACAGTTGAAACTGTATGTAAACAATTTTTTGCAAAAATTTGGAATTTGTGTTTTTTTTTTATTTCGGCTCTTCCTTCATTATTTGAAATTATGTAAAGATTCGGAAAAGTGATATATGTTTGATTATTTGTGTTGAAATACAACAGTTGTTGATTCTGGAAACAAATGAAAGAAGTGAATATAAAACTCTGTCCTGGAAATTAATTTTTTTCATACTGAAACTGCTTCGAATGTTTGTGAGAGAGACTTACAGTAACTGTTTCTATGTAAAATTGACAATAAACAGTTGTTAATATTTCATTTTGAATATTACGATTCGTAGATATTTAACAATATTGTAATTTTTATTGGAAAAAAGTTTGTTCTTCGCTGGGAATAGTTTGAATTATCGTGAGAGTGATTGTCAGTAACAATTTCTATAAAACATTATACACCATTTTTTTGACAATTGTGGAATTTGTGCTTTTTCAATTTCGGATTTTCTTTTATCATTTGAATTGCTGTAGATATTATTGAAAAGAACATAGGTTCACTTATATTTGTTAAAATACCAATCCTAAACAACTGAAACAATTTTATTACAAATTATTTTTTAATTATTGTGTCAAAAAATCATACGTCGAAAACAATGCATTATCCTGCTAAAAAAAATCTTCCAAATAATATAATATTTGAACCTGGGTGGCTCAATCAAATACGATCCTAATAATTTTTAGTGTTATAAAAAATTAAAAATATCATAAGCAGAAAAATCTACAGTTGAGATAATGTAAGAAATGTATTCGTTTTTATACAAATCTTTAGAATATTGTTAAATTCTAAAAATTTCGTACAAAACAAAAAAACAGTACTGAAGTAGAAAGTAGAGTTATTCACTATGTTTATTTATAATAATTATCCCAACTACAATATGATGATGGAGAAAACGTTATAAATTTTTTTTTTTTTTATAATATATATTATGTTACGGTCAATACGCGACGGACGGGCATTTCGCGTACTGCCCAGTCAATACGCGAAGTGCCTAATGCCGTTGGTCAAAACCCGAAGTAATAGGAATTTTCGGGTTTTGCCCAAGCTCCCATGGTCAATACGCGAAATACCCAATACTCATTGGTCAAAGCTGCACCTGAGACATTATTCAACATGAAAGCGGCAATATATATATATATATATATATATATATATATATATAATTATTTATT
>CAKNXH010001756.1:0-41908 GCA_932178445.1 Andricus quercusramuli
TGACCCTGGCAGTCGATGCGACTATAAACATTCAATTAATAAAAAAATAAAAAAATTTAAATTTCATATTATGAGATTGAAAATTGGAGAATCTACAACTTTAAAGATTTCAAATTAATGAAATTTTTATCAAAAATGGTTAATATCCCGAAAATTTGGAAAAAATTTGAAGGAAAAGTTGTGAATTGAAAACTTACAGTTTTCAATTTGATATTGTCAGAATCAAACAAATTGAATGATTTTTTTGTAATTATTTTCTGATTGAACATAAAAAATTTGCTAATCTCAAGTATTTGAGATTTTATAGTTTTAACTTCAGGGTGTTCATAATAATTAAATAATTGGAAACAAAACAATTTCTAACAGAATGTGTGTTTAATAATATGAACTTAAAATAGTACAATATTTTTAAATGAATCAATAATTTAAAAAATCATTGAAATAAATATTTCTTAATTCACTTCAAAATCTCATCAAATAAAAATGTATCAAATCAATAAAAAAATTCATTTAATTAAAAATGTCTTATTTGTAACACTCCAAATTTAAGAAATATTCCATTTTGGAAATACTATTGAATGTCTAAATTCATTATTTTGAAGTTCAAATGGAGTAACGTTTACAATATAAATATTTTCTGAGGATGCTTGGAAATTTTTCATAAACCAGGTTACGATTCTTAACTCAGCTCTTTTTTGCTTAGTTGGTTGCAATATCGGTGAATAGTTTCATTTTCGTGGAAGCTCGACCGTTGCGATCTTTTTACCGTTCCCTGGCGTCGCATTACTTTCGACATTTCCCCTTTTATCTTAGGTTCTCGATCTTTAAGACTGCTTTCTTCGCGGAAGAAAGGTATTCTATAAACTAAAGATAAAATATAATAACTTTCAGTGAGAAACAAATTTAAAAGGTAGCATGCCATAAAGGCCTAACCTACAAATTTCCGATAATAAGATTATTGGCTCAAAAGATAAAAAAATTCCAATACATATCCTGATGTAAAGATTTTTTCATAATCTCGAAGTCGAGCGCAATGGAAAAACTAAAAAAAAATTCAAAACAATAATATTTAATCAACGACTACTATATATTTCCTACATAAATTTCATGCACTTTTCAAATTGAAACAAAATGAAAATTGTGGATTTAAAAAAAAAAGAAGAAAAATGTGTAGAAGAAAAAGTTTTGCACTTTTTCATCATCTGTTTCTTGTATAAATGTTGAGCATCGAATACTTCAGAATAATACGGAGCCTTTGTTTGAATTTCATTATGTGCAAATAATTACTCAAGCATATAGAATGTCCGAATTAGACATTTTACTAAAATTATATTTGTTTTCTCTGAGTTTGAAAGTGAACATTCCTACATTCCCACATGAGTTATATTCAGAATAAACGTTTGCTATATATTATATACTGACAATGATGATTTTTATAAACATTTTAATAAACACATTATAAATAGTCGTATTTTATTGATCTTGAGGTTTTTTCCTCATAAAAACACTTTAAAATCAAATGAAAATTATAACTTCTGAACATAGAAAAATAAAAAACCTCAAGTGTTGTTATTGTTAATATCAATATTACAAGCGGATGATTATTTAAATTATCAAATTATTTGAATGATGGCATCTCTAATTCAAAAATTCTGATTCATTTATTATATATTGAAACAAATATTAAATTGATAATCTTCTAACGGAAAACATTATTTTCTGTATTAAATCATGTTGCAGGTAATTCAACAGTAATGTTTCACCAATAAAGTGTATTAAAAACTCTCAATTTTTATTTTTTTTTAGAATATTAGAAACAAATATAAAATTTATAATTTACTTACAGGCGAAATTCTTTTATCTAAAAAATCATGTTACGAGTACCTTAACGGTGATTTTCCACGTCCAATAAGCGGTTTTTCAATATTATTATCATGACTCTTCATAGTGGTACTTATTAATAATAGTGTTCATATGCTATCGGTTATAATTAACAATAAATAATGATATACTGTAAGCGCGAAAACAGAATGAAGCATCAGTTTATCATTTTTAATTATCACAAGTTAATAATGTCTGTCTTGAAATGCCACTATCTAGAAGCATTACTATAATGACAACGATAAGCCCGCTCATTTAGTCGTAAAAAAGCTATAGCCAAATATTTATTTGATAAGTTGTTAATAGTGTTAAAAAATATAACAATTAGGGTTTGTTGACTGCATGAGTTATACCAACCCCCGGCAAATCACATTCCGGCAAGTCACATTTGTGGAAATTCACTTTTGCGGAAAGTCACATTGCGGCATCTCTCATTCAAAAAAATTTGTAATCCATAAAAAATGTTTAAAAGTGTAGGACGACACCCATGTGAGCTATGAATATAATGTAGTTTCCACCCCTGCCCTTTTCCGTCGCGATGTCTCGTTAGGGGTAGGAAGACATCGCTGCGATTGGTCACAGAGGTAATTTAAGTTACCCCACTACTTTTTTCTAATCTTTTATGGACTCCACGTTTTTTCCGAATGAGAGACGCCGCAATGTGACTTACCGCGAATGTGACTTTCCGCATATGTGACTTTCCGCATATGAGACTTGCCGCAAATGTGACTTTCCTGGAATGTGACTTGCCATTGGCGAGATACTTTCTTGGTAAAACATTATCACTGAGCTACCTGCAACATAATTTAGTGAAAGAAAATAGTTTTTCTCTTAAAAATGTTAGCTTCAATATTCATTAAAAATATTCTCATTAACAATAACAAGATTTTAAGTTTGCATTTCTCTATGTTTACAAATCATGATTTCCAATTGATTTTAAAATAGTTTAATAAGAAAAGAGTACAGTGAGATAAAAAAAAAATTCACAATTTGTTTATTGAAATGTTTATAAAAATAGTAATTGTTAACTTATGGTTAGTTGTTATTATGAATATTATTCCTGCTGGAGTTTTAGGTATTTTTACTTTCAAGAAATTTTCTTCTGCTTTTCAGCACCGCATTTAAGTAATTGTTTACACAGTTTATTTATAATTATTGGGTAGAATCTTGAACTGAATATTTATGTTTCTTGGATATATTTACTTTTAATCTGATACGTTTACATTTCGCTTTTTTCTTCTGAGAAAAAAATAATATTGGTAAAACGTCTAATTTTGGCATTCTAGTTGTTTGAATAATTAATTCCACAGAAAGAAATGGAAAAATCAGGCTTAGTGTTGTTCTAAACAGTGGAATTCGGATTTAACCCACTGTGCGTCTAGTGCATGAAAATAAAATTTGAAAATAAATCAAATTCATTTCTTCATTACGGATAAATGTTATGGGCATTTGAATTCTTTGAATGATATGTTTTGATACCAAAATCAGCAAGGTGATTCTTGTTATACATCGGATTTGTCTAACAGAACATTACGAAATCCCTGAAAATCCTTTCTGTCGAGAAGACAGAGGAGAAAATATGCTTGCAGAGCTTTGAGACCGAGAAACGACCAAGCTTGTTGAGAAAATCCCCTATCGGATAGAAAAACTTGGTCACGTGGGAAGCAAATTTGAACCATTTTACAATAAAAATATGAGGATGATGCGTTGCATACATATTACATATTCAGATTAGATATAATTATATATCATGTTATACAAAAAACATTAGGTGTTTAGGAAAACGACTCTCTCGGACAACTTGTATTATTCTTGAAGCAAATGAATGTAAATTTCGTCGCTTAAGTTCTGACATCTCCTAATCATTTTATCTCATTTTTCAGGAGACACAAAAAAAATTTCCTTCTGAAGCTGTTAGTTGTTTCTTCTGAAGGAGTTTAGTATGGTAATAACCCATTTTGGCCAAGAAACCCATTTTGGGCAAAATGTGGATTAGGCGGTTTCAGAACTTAAGCGACGGTTTAGTAGTTTCTTGTTTTGATTTGTTTACTTGAATACAAAAAAAATTATTTTCGATATAGGGATAAAACAAATAATTTTTGATACACAAAAACGTTTTTCTAAACGTTATTTATATTGGACAATCTTCATGTATTGATTTTCATAATTTATATCAAATTTGTTCTTTATACGAGTACATTAATTCCTGTCTAAAAAAAGTGATGTAACGATATGTTTCGACGATCTCGCAATAATTTCCGTTGAAAACCTGATTGGCTTTTCATTAAACACTTGGCATACTTGGCTATCTTTGTTGTTGAGGACTCGATTGGATTTTCATTACATGCTTGAAGTTGTTTTAAACTTAAGTTTCGAATTGTTAAAATCAAATCTACAAAATAATCACTCTCAATGGAAAAATTATAGAAATCCTAATGCAAATTTAGAAATATTTGTGCTCTTGCTGGGTTAAATAAAAACTTTCGAATTATCAAATAGATTATAAAAATATTAAACATCTTTTATTTTCTCACTTTTACTAAAAATAAGATGTTTTTCAAAATGAATTTGAATATAAAATCAAAAAGTGTCGAAGGCTTGAAATTTTTAGAAATTTCAGTTTGTGTTAGTTTTTCACCGGATACTACAATTTTTAAATAAAATCATCATCAAGATTTACAATTTTCTACAAGCCAAGAGTACTGCAGATGTTAACACCCCGTCTTTTGAACTTGTAGGTTGCCTTTGCGTTGTCAAAAGCTTTCAATAGCGCACAGGCTTCACCGTCTTCTTTTTATGAAGAAAATCAACGAGCACAACCCCTTCGTGATCCCAAGAATCGTTGCGAGCACCCATTTTTCACCCATCACGTTACGCTCTTTCTGGGTCATCGTGCATGAGGCGTTTTCTGTACGTTGTCACGCCCCTCTATACATTTTTTGTACTGCGCAAACACATAAGTCATCGATAATGTTTCAGTATCAAATTGCTGCTTTAACATATGCAGAATTTCATTGGGCCTTATGCCTTATTTACTCAAAAATTTTATTATAATGCGTTGCGCCATAGACACTGGGACTTCTTTCACACTCATAATCCAAGCTACTGCACAAAAACTAAATGAGAGGCCTACGTAGTACTGAGCAAGTCTGAAATGAGAACGGCAGAGCAAGAGAAAGACTCGGCAGAGCCGTGAGGAAAAACGAGACAAGTACCGTTAGAAAGAGAAATTCTTACGCAGAATACCTGAAGAGTAAGACAGCGCAACGATAATTTTCTCGTTTTTCCTCACGACTCTGCGGGGTCTTCCTGTTGCTCTGAGGTGCTCAAATAACCCCGCTTCAGCCTCCAGTTGATTCGAAGTCGATACGGTTGCTCATGTGACAGAGCGGAAGAAATTCGGTTTATATTTGATGTACCCACGTATTTGAATTTTGTGTTCTGTTTTCATACAACCTCAATTTTTTCTTTAAATCTCTATAACTTTTAACTTAATTAAGATATTCATCGTTTTATTTTCATTTTAATAGCACCTATTATCTTTTTTTTAATCAACAAAAAAATATAAAAGAGGTGTAGTCCAGGATGGCGCGAACTCGCGAACTGATGGCGATAATGCAGCGCTACTGCGCTTGCCTGATATCGGTGGTAGCTTTGTGGCACTGAGTCGCAGAAGGCTCATAGACTCAAAGTTATTGGATAATAACAGCCTCTCTAAGCGCGTCATGAATTTCACATTGCACGACGCATCTTATTTTGACTCTAGTCTTAACTATACATAGATATACAGGGTGTCCCACCACCTATCAACATGCCGGTACTGAGTGATAGAGGACAAAAAGAGAAACCGAAAAGTCCCCTGGCAAAATTTGATCTGGGCCTTAGTTTTGGCACAGTGAAGCTTCAAAGTTGGGCATAATGAACCAATCAGAATCGAGCTTTGGCGACCACTTGTTTGTCTCATAAGTGCTAAGATAGTGTTCGTGCTTGCGGTTCACTTCAACTCCTGTGAAAATTTCACATCGTTGATCTTTGATTGTTTCTACAAGATGCGAAATTCAAGCCTTTAAATTTTTTAAAATTCTTAGTTGTTCTTGCTAACGTTTAATACCGTCCTTAAAATAACATAACATTTGCTCAACCTAAAAAAAAATGAATTTCAATTCAATACAGAAATTTCCTGACATTTCATGTAAGAAAACCAACAAAGATGTTAAAGATGTTAAAAATATTAAAATATTGAAGTCATCAACTCATCAATTGATTACATTTTAAGACTATTATCAACCTAATCAAATAATGCATGACTTCCGGTCACGGAAATTTTACAAACCTAATTAGAACAATTTCTTTGGGTCCTTTTTGATAATGGAATGAGGTACAAATGGTCCCAGTTTGACGAAGATAACATTTATTTAAAGTGGCTAAGTATCAAGAACTTAGAAAATCTTGAAATCAAACTACTTTAGGAATTGCCTTTGGGTGTTCAAAATGTATTTTCATCTTAGATTTTTTTACTTATTCTTAAGAACGAAAGTACATTTCTTTCAACCATGCTTTAATTTTCTTTATTTTGTTACAATGAATGTAACAGGAATTTTGTAATAAATGGAGAACTCTTAGGGGTTCAAAATATGTTATTTCATTTTGTACTTGTTGGTTAATTTATGAAAAAAAAGTTTGCTTCGTTTCCCGAGCTTTAGATTATTTTATTATTCATGATATATTCTAAGGAGAAAAAGGTTGTTTGATTTTCCGAGTTCTTAATTTTTTTGCTAGAATAAATATGCAAGACAAATTGTTGGTTATTTTTAAATAATTAAAGATCGTTCCGTCTCCCGAGCTTTAAATTTTTTTAAATTTCGTTCAATTAAATGCAACAAAAATTTTACAATGAATCCAAAAAAATACTTTTGAGGGAACAAAATGTGTCTTCTAGTTTCACCGTTGTTGGTTAAGTTTAAAGAACAAAAGTTTGTTTGGATTTCCCAAATTCAATTATCATTAATTTTGTTACAATTAATTTAACATAATTTATGAAAAAATCGCTAAGAATACTTTCGGAGATTTCAAATCTGTTTTTTCATTGTGAGCTTGTTGATTGTTTTTGAAGCAAAAAAGTTCGTTTCGTTTGTCGAGCTAAATTTTGAGCTAAATTTTGAGATGTAACAAAAATTGTGTAAGAAGTTAGAGAGAAGTACTTTTGCGGCTTTCAAATGAGTGTTCTTATTATTAAATTGATGATTTATTTTCAAAAACGAAAGTTTGTTTGGTTTCTTCAGATTCAATTTTTTGTTAGTTTTCTTACAATTTGTTTACAATTTTGCTTTTGTAATAATAAATGTATCAAAAATTTGCAACGAATTGCAAAGAATTACTTTTGGGGTTTATAAATGTGTTTTTTATCTTAGACTTTTGTTGGTGAGTTTTGAAGAAGAAAAGTTTGTTTGAATTTCCCATCTTTAACTATTTTTAACTTTATTACAATTAATGTAGCAGAATTTTTGCAATGAATCGCAAAGAATTACTTTTGGAGGTCCAAAATGTGTTTTCGAATTTTAAACTAGTTGATTATTTAAAAAAAACAAAAGTTCATTTCGTTTCCCGAGCTTTAAATTCTTTGTTTAATTTTGTTACATTAAATGCAACAAAAATTGTGTAGAGAGTTGCGGAGAATTAATTTTGAGGATTTCAAAATGAGTTTCCTTATCTTGGACTTGTTTATTAATTTTCTGGAACAAAAGTTTGATTGGTTTTCCCGGTTTCAATTTTTTGTTGATTTTGTTACAATAAATGTAACAAAAACTTTGCAATGAATCTCAAAGAATTACTTTCGTTTGGTGCAAAATGTGTCTCTTATTTTAGAGTTGTTATTTAAGTTTAAAGAACAAAAGTTCGTTTCGTTTCCGCAGCTTTAGATATCTTTATTGTTTTTGTAGCAATACATGTAACAAGAAATTTGCATCGTTAAAAATGTATTTTCTTACCTTAGACTTGTTGGTGAATTTTAAAGATCAAAAGTTTGTTTGGATTTCCCATTTTTTTATTTTTTTTTCATTTGTTACAATGACTGTAACACAAAATTTGGTAATGAATCGCAAAGAATTACTTATCGTAGGCTTGTTAATTAATTTTCAATGACAGAAGTTTGTTTTGTTTCTCCGTGTTTTAAGTTACTTTGTTGGTTTTATAACAAAATTCAGCAAAATTTCTGCGATGAATCACAGAGAATTTCCTTTTGAGGTTTGAAATGTTTTTCCTCATCTTAGACTTGTAGATTAATTTTGAAGAACAGAAGTTCATTTGGTCTTTTACATTTTAAACATCTTTGTTGGTTTTCTTACATGAAACGTCAGGAAAGTTCTGTATTAAATTGAAATTAATCTTTTTTAGGTTGAGCAAATGTTGCGTTATTTTAAGGACGGTAATAAACGTTAGCAAGAACAACTAAGAATTTTAAAAAATTCGAAGGCTTGAATTTCGCGTCTTGTAGAAACAATCAAAGATCAACGATGTGAAATTTTCGTGGGAGCTTAAGTGAACCGCGAGCACGAACACTATCTTAACACTTATGAACAAACAATTGGTTGCTAAAGCTCGATTCTGATTGGTTCATTATGCCCAACTTTGAAGCTTCGCTGTGCCCAATCTGAGGCCCAGATCAAATTTTGCCAGAGGACTTTTCTGTTTCTTTTTTTCTCCTGTATCACCCAGTATCGGCATGTTCATAGGTGGTGGGACACCCTGTATATTTTGACTAGGATTTACTAAATAAGGTGTCTTTTATAAAAGGTACTGTATTAAAACGAATCAAAGTAAACTCTAAATTACATTCAATTTTATGAGTATATTAAAAGCTCATTGGTAGATGTAGGAATGACGTGATCTACACGCAGAAAAAAGAACCCTATATTTTACTGAAAACCAAGTCAAATCTAGTGATCTTCCAAGTACGTATATGGACAATACGTCAGTTCAGTAAATTTTGCAACTATAGGCAACTGAATATGACTATCATTGATGGTTACCAGTACCGACTCTCAGAGTGCTGTTGACCTGCGGATCAGTAGATTTTACCGATCCAGTCGCTATTCTGCACTATTCCTCGATGCTGCAATTACGAATTATCATAACATTTTTTTCTCATGTTATGATAGGCCTGTGTGGGGAGGGGGGGGGGGCGCGGTATTTTCAGATACTTTAAGGTCTCTTTGCAGGATTTAATGAACTCATACCAGGACTTTTATTCGTAGTAGAACTACACTCAATTCGTAAGAATTTTTCATTGATTTCAATGGTTTCAAAGGAATTTCATTTTTCAGGGATTACTGTAATGCTTTCTACTGAATTTTATAATAATATTTTTATTCATTTTTCAGAAATTTGTTTACCGCGTAACTAAAGTGAAAATTATAATTAAAAAAAAAAGAGTTATTGGCTCGTGTTTTAGAGGTAGGCCGGCAATCGGCAGATGGTAGCATATCAACTCCTATCTAATAAAACGCTGCTAAAGACTGGTGACCTTCTCAGCATAAATCACCGACCTATTGAGACTCTCGGTTTCCTTTCTCATGTCCTTACACCCCCCCCCCCATCTCCCGTAACAGAAGTTTTGGTTGGACTGACGTTACAGCTTGACTCTACCATACGACAAATCACTGCTTAATTCGGACATGATTTCGACTCGCAACACAAATCTCGCGCATACAGGTGATAGTTGGGAGTACAATCTAAGCATGAATAATACAAACAATAAAGTAGCCTCCGAATGGACTGAAACTAGGATTGACGAAAAGCATGCACACGGAAAACGCAAAGGTTGAGTTTCAGGTGATGAATGGAGACTGGATGTTTGGAATGCTAGAGGAGTGAATGATCTTAAAATAAGAGAACTACGAGAAGCTATGCACACAAAGAAACTAGATATTCTTTGTGTACCCGAGACGAAGAAAAAGGGCTGCGAAAGTAGAAACATAGAAAATGGGGTGTTGAAAGGCGGTTTTGAAATATGGTCAGGAGTAGATAGTGAATCACATCGTAGTCAAGGGGTCGGTTAAATTATAAATGAAAAAGCAAGACAACATCTCATAGAGCATAATTTTGTATCACCCAGATTGCTATGGGCTAGAATGAAGGTAGGAATCAGAAGATTATTTATCGTAGCGTGCTACGCACCAGCTGATAGCGATTCAAGGGAAGTTAAGGACGCCTTCTGGGACACTTTAAATGATAAAATAAGTATTTGCGATCAAGGTGAAAGAATAATTCTGCTAGGAGATATGAACGGATGGGTCGGTGTCCAGCGTCAGGATACAGATACAGAAAGGGTGCTTGGTAATTTCGGAGATCCAACAAGAAAAAATTATAACGGGGAAAAGTTAGTTAGCTTATGCTTAGAAAAGGGCCTATTTATTACAAATACTTGGTTTAGACATAAAAGGATCCACATGTACGCCTGGCGCAAAGGAAATAGTCACAGTATAATTGACTTTGTTATTGCTGATGAAAGACTAAGAGAACTAGTTAAAGATACAAGAGTTATGAGGGGTTCCGAATGTAATACTGATCATTACCTTTTAGTGTGCAAAATAAACTTAGGGCGGGGATGGAGAACAAAGAAAACAAAGAAAACGAAACAAACACGAATTAAAATTGAAAATGTACAGAGACCAGAAGTGCGAATAGAGTTTCAAAAGAGGTTAACTGAACGCATAGATAGGGCAACGTGGGAAGCGCTTATAAGCAATAAAGACATACAGGGCGCGTGGACTTTGTTACGGGATATCATTATCAAAACTGCGACCGAAGTATGTGGTACGGCGGTTGTAGGAAGAAAATCTGGTGACGCATGGTGGAATGATGAAATTGAGGCAGCCCAAAAAGAAAAGAAAGTAGCGCACAATAAAACCCAGAACATGACAGGTAGTAGCGATGAGGAGAGAAATAGACTTAAAAATGATTACAGACACAAAAGCAGGAAAGTTGAACGACTAGTTAAAGAAAGTAAAGAGAAAATCAGAACAGAAGAAGAGAACAAAATAAAAAACTGCTCTGAAGGAATTATGAAACTATTATATAAAACAGGGATGTCCAACGCGAGAGCAAAAGAGTCAAAATCTGTCAGTTCGTGATCCCCTCTCTTACCACCTTCGTTCGGATTATGTGGCGAGCGCGGTGTGCAGAGGGGTCGAGTCTCCTCGGCTGCTGGGCGGACGAAGCCGAACGGCCCCGAAAGACGCCGAAAGCGAACAGCTGCGTTAACATTGTGTACTCAAGGCGCAAGTATAACGAAACGAGAAGAGGAGAACTCTCGGTAAGGCGCTCGGAGAAGGGGAAGAAACGGGAGGAAAGGAGAAACTTCAGAACCTCTCGTTGGCCATCCCTGATATAAACAGTTGAAGGAAAGTAAAAGTACAGAGTTTGTTAGCATGAGAAACAGTAAAGGTTGAATGCTATATGATATAGACGGGATTATAGACGCTTTAAAAGACTCTTTTGAAGAACTATTAGGAGGTGAAGATATAGGGCAACAAAACTGCGACATAGAACATAATGCATTAGAAAACCCAATTGAAAAAGTCTGTGTCACTGAGGTCAAAGATATAATTATTAAGAACTTGAAAAACGGTAAGGCTGCGGGTATAGACAGTATTAGTGCTGAAATGCTTGAATACGGTGGCGAGTACATACCTCACAGGTTGTGCGAATTGATAAATTTATGTATCGAAACAAGAGAAGTCCCAGACGATTGGAGAAAAGCGATTATCGTACCAATATACAAAAGAAAGGGAGATAAAAGCAACTGCAGTAATTACAGAGGTATCAGCCTACTAAGTACCGTAAGTAAAATATACTCCAAAATACTTCTCCGTATGGTAATGGAAATTACAGAAGAGAAGATATGGGAAGTCCGAATTGGATTTATGTCGGGAAGATCATGTACAGATCAGATATTTAGCCTAAGACAGGTCACAGAAAAAAGTTTGAGAGTAGGAAAGAAAGTCTTCTGTGCATTTATTGATCTAGAAAAAGCATTTGACAAGGTAAATAGAAGTAAACTTTGGGAAGTTCTTAAAGAGTATGGAGTAAATGGAGGGCTCCTACAAGCAATAAAAACAATATATACAGGTAGTAAAGCCAGTGTAAGGGTAAATGGGAAACTGAGTGACTGGTTCGATATTATGCAAGGCGTGAAGCAAGGATGCGTTATGTCCTCGTGGCTATTTATCATATTTATGGATAAGTGTCTAAGAACTGGCCTCTTCGACGAAGAAGGTGTAGATCTCGAAACCCGCAAGGTACGTGGGTTGGTTTTCGCAGATGACAAGATTCTTATGGCAGAATCAGTCGAAGACTTGCAAAGAATGTCGAATAAACTTAATACAAGCAGGAAGAACATGGGCCTCAAAATTAACGTTAATAAAACGAAAATCATGGTGTTTTAGGGAAAAAGTGAGAAAAAAATATGCAACATTGTCCTAAATGATGAGAGATTAGAACAAGTTGAGGAATACGTATATCTAGGTAGTCTATTCACTAACGACGGAAAAATAGATGGGGATTTAGATAGGCGCATAAATAAGGGTAAGCAGGTTATCGGTAGAGCAGGGTCCATTCTCACAAATAAAAACATATCAAAAAAAGCTAAAATGGCCATACATAACTCTATTTTCGTACAAACTGTACTATACGTTAGCGAGACATGGACCTGTCAAGAAAAGGACAGGAGTAAAATCAACGCGATCGGCATGAAACCTCTACGCATGATATGCGGAAAAACACTGATAGACAAAGTCCGAAACGAGACAATCCTCAAAGAATGTGGTACAAGAGAGACACTAGTTGACATATGGGAAAGAAATCAGTTCAGATGGTTCGGACATCTTGAAAGAATGAAAGATGAACGACTCACGAAGCAAGTATATAAAGGTAAAGTAAATGGCAGAATGCCCAGAGGTAGACCGCCGAATGAATGGTTAGAATCTGTGAATGAGACATTAATCCGAAGAGCCATAAGAAGCCATAGGAACACAAGAGCTTGCATGACAAAATGCATGGACGTGAAGGAAGCTAGAGTAGTATGCCAGGACAGAAAAGTATGGTGACAAATAGTTTATAAACAGAGTGACAATAGAGTGAATGATGCCTGAAAAAAAGACCTTGGATACTAATGGGCCCAAGTGGGGAACCATACATAACAATTTTGTGAGGCTCCTCACTTGGGGTGATCGCTTGAGAGATTGATCAGCAACCTGGGTCGGAGCAGTGTTGCGGAGTGAACGTGTCATTTGAATAAATAACACGAAAACTCCAGATCAATCTAAAACATCTATACCTAACACCTATATACCTATCTACCTCATACCATATACCGACCTACTTTACACCTATATACCTGTTTCACTATTTCCCAACCGAGCAAGTCACGCCTACTCCGAAGGGGAAATGGCTTAATGGTATAATAATAATAATAATGTCGCTTTGACGGATAATATAAACAGATCTAATATAAACTAATCTACTCGGCTTTGAATCGTACATCGGAAACCGAAAACTGAATTATTTGCCCGACGGAATCTTATGCGGCCCTATCTGGAACTATTTCGGAACTTACATACATTAGAAAACTATTTTCCTTCAAGTCCTAAGACGATTGCCTATCTGGATATATCCGGCTTTAAATTTGGTTTTCATGTGCAATGACCGTTTTTAGACTTAAATGAAAACAGTTTTCTGATGTAAGTTCCGACATAGTTTCTGACAGGGCCGCATGGGACTCCGTGAGGTAAATAATTCAATTTTCTATTTCGGATGTTCGCTTTGAAGCTGGATACATTCAGATAGGCAATCGTCTTCGGACTTGAACGAAAATAGTCTTCTAATGTAAGTTCTGACATAGTTCCAGATAGAGCCGCATACGATTTTTTGGGCAAATAATTCAGTTTTCGGTTTCCGATGTGCGCTTCAAAGCCGGATAGATTCAAATAGAAAACCGTTTTTAGACTTAAGGGGTATGGCCACAGTAGCGATCAAAGAATCAGGAAAAATATATATATATTTTTTTTTGTCGACTTCTGTTAAGTCCTTTTCGAAACCTTTTTTTAAGGGCTCCGCGGCCTGACAGCTAGCAGCCACAATTTTTAACATAGAACAAAATAAAAAAATTTCCGTTAATCTGCATAAGAATACCTAGAAAAGTACATATGGAAATGTAAAAATCTTGATTTTTCCGAAAATGGTAGGCATTTGAAGTTAACAGTCGAATTTTTAGTTAAAAAATTCGTATAAAAATGCTCATAAAATTGAAAGTTTCAAATTTATCGAAAATTCCGTATGTACTTCTCTGCGAAATGCAATTATAAAGACGTGGTTAAAATTTGACGTCGATCGGATGAAAATTGTTAATGTTATTTGTCAGGCCGATTTGAAAAAAGCTGTTTTCAGAAAAATGCGCTTAAAGTTTTACATATACAAAAGCAGAAAACAACTGAACGGCGTCCTTTCAACGGTTTTTCTAGTATTTGAAGTTGCTCTATAAGTATATTTTCGTGCATGTAGACAAGTAGGGCCCTCTACATACCTTTCTAAATTTATTAATTGATTGTTAGTCAAGCCCAATGGGCTTGACTTACGAAATTCAGAGTACGAGCATGCCACACGCGGCCTCACGTTATACGTTCAAAATTGGTAATAAAAAAAAAATTTCCTCTATAAATCGAATAGTATCTTATTTTTATCATGTTAAAGGATCGTTTAAACCCAAAAATAAGAAAATCGATTTTTTGGAAATTCTACTGTGGCCATACCCCTTAAATGAAAACAGTTTTCTAACGTAAGTTCCGACATAGTTTCTGATAGGGCCGCATGGGACTCCGTGAGGCAAATAATTCAATTTTCTATTTCCGACGTTCGCTTTGAAGCTGGATACATTCAGATAGGCAATCGTCTTCGGAATTGAACGAAAATAGTCTTCTAATTTAAGTTCCGACATAGTTCATTTTATTGAGTTTTTTAGGTCAGTGTTAAAGGACAACGTGTGGAATCAATTCTGACAGCTAATTCGCATTCAGTGCATCGAAAAACATAAGAATTGATACGCACATCCCCACAACAGGACATAATAATTTTTTCAAGTTTTTTGAAGTTAGGGTGAAACGCTGACGTATAGGGAAAATTCTGACATTGGATTCGGATTCAGCGCGTCAAAATCCATAGGATGACATATGTCGCGTCCCAAGATCACGAAACTTTTTTTGTGTGTGGCCGTGTTATTATCTACTGCTGACCATGGATTGAGTCCGTTTTCTAACAATTCGTTTTCCATTACTCTTCTTCTGCATTTCTTTTCCTTTGTTTTAGGTAAACATGAAATATTTAGCTTTCTTACGTGCATTGTTCCTTGCAATTGTCTTTGTTTAGGATAATTTACGCTTCTAATATTCCAAACACCCAGTCTTCATTCATCACCTCAAACTTTTCCGGGGGCATGATTTTCGTCAAAGTTTCAATTTGCGTATAGGAAAACTGAGAGAGTTTTGAGTGCGTTTTTCATTAAAATTTAACGAAGCGTCTTTAGCTGGGAGAAAACACGTGTTTTCAGAAATTTGACACTCTACTTTTTATGAGCAGCATATTTTCCTATTGTATGAAATCTTCGAAACAATTTAGTACATTAAATATTCTCCTTAATTTTAGCTAAAAATCCAAATTGACTTATTGAAAATTGAATTTTATAGTAAAAAAATACTCATCTTGATGTTGATGGGCAGTATACAGTAATACAAACATACTCGGAATGTTCGAAATCTGCACGCACAGAAAATTTTTAAAACTTAATGCGTATAGGAAAACTGAGAGTTTTTAGTGTATTTTTCATTAAAATTTAACGAACCAACTTATAGAAGATGTGGTAAAAGGATTTTTTCAAAATATAATTTCTTGTTACAAACATTTACAAATATTATTTAATACATTAGTTACAATTTTAACGTAATGATAATTTTTCAACCTTTTCACGGTGATATTTCTCACAACCATTATCATTCAATGAAAAAAACATTTTTTCTTTTTCTTTCGGATTTTCAGCACAGATATATGTCATACTCTGATATTTCAATCTTCAATTCTGCTTTTCTGGGAACAGAATCAGTTTTTTGGATCAAACTTTATTTATTCTTATTCAGCATCCTTATATCTCGTAAGCAAGTTTTTATTTGGTAGAAAATGGGTTTTTTCATTGCTATTCAAAACCGATTTTGAAAACCAATGGAAATTTAATTTCGAAATTGTTAGTAGATTTTCTAGAGACTGGCTCAATTTTTTACATCAAAGTCTTTTCGTCTATATTCAGAAACTTAGTATCTCGGAAGCATTAATTTAGTTCATTTTTTAACTGGAAACTGAATTCTTTCAATCGCAATCCACAGTCAAGTCTGGTCCAATTCCAGGCTAGTGTCACTTCAAGATTGCAAATTCCCACAACCATTTTCAGGAACCTGGATAACCTTTTTTGATCAAACTTTTTTATCTTCAATTCAACAACATATCGACTCCGGACAGTTTTTCTTCTCTTCTAAAATATTCCCATTTTGTTGGTTATCTAGTTTTGTACTGCTGCCCTTCAATTTTAGTACTAATTATAATAATTCAATTACGATATAATAACAAATAAAATTATATTAGAATTATATTCCTTTTGCAATAAAAGATTATTGGATCAAAAAGTTAGCTGAATTGGTACACGTCTCTTCATTTCTCAATATTCCATGTGAGAATAGTAGTCTACTGATTGAGGACAGATACGTTTTTAGAGATGTGTTGAAGTTGACATATAGTGAAGGTATAGATTATGCAATATCGATCTGGGAATCAGCCACGAATGACCGCAAATCTGCACTTCGTGACGAGTTCGGTGAAGATGAGGTTTTGTTCGAAGTTGCGTGTATTTCACGTGGTAATAGTGGATAGCCACGTAAATAAGCATTCAACAGTAAAAGCAAGTTTTTCCAAGCCTAATGCTTCCCAAAATGATAGAGAAGCCTAGAAATCTACACTATCGTCGGAAATTGTGCGCACGACTCGTGTGAGCGTCATTAAAAATCACTGCTGACTTCGAACCACGATATTTCCGCCAAAAAAAGAGATGGGGCATTTTTTTTGAACAGTTGGAAACCTGATGAAATTCCACGTCTAGTGGCACCCAAAAAATATTTTTTTGACCTTCTGAAAATAGTACAGCACTTGAGGAGTTAAAAAAAAAATTTAGATTTTCTCAAATTTTCTACCTCAAATTCAACTTTTAGCGCGACCTAGGAAATTTTTTTCAAATACCTGAAAATTATACGACATCGATCCTGAAATCTTATCTTTTATTTAAGCTAAGAAAACTTGAAAAATCTTCATGGGTGCCCGAGATATGATTAAAAATGTTCAATCGTATCTGAGCTCAATTTTATTCGACGATCACGGTTCTCGGCCGGTCTGCTGCTCGTTTCCTTCGTTGAGGCAGGACCGAAGAGGCCACGCACTAAGGTGGTGCCTCTTATACTTTTGGTTCTCTTAATTAGTAATTTTTATTTCAAATTATGGTGAATGAAAAAAATCTTTATTGTTATTTGTGATTGTTAACAATTATTTGAATCTAATTTTATCTCCATATTAAAGAATAGGACAATGTCCATTTAGGCGCCACCTCTATGCGTGGCCTATTCGGTCCTGCCTCAACGAAGGAGGCGAGTAGAAGACCAGCCGAAAACCGTGATCGTCGATTAAAATTGATCTCAGATACGATTGAACATTTTTAATCATATCTCGGGCACTCATTAAGATTTTTTAAGTTTTCTTGGCTTAAATTAAAGATAAGAGATAAGATTTCAAGCTCAATGTCGTATACTTTTCAGGTTTTTGAAAAAAGTTTTCCTAGGTCGTGCAAAAAGTTGAATTTGAGGTAGAAAATTTGAGAAAATCTTGAATTTTTTTTTTGAACTTCTCAAGTGCTGTACTCAAGTGCTCACACGAGTCGTGCGCACAATTTCCGACGGTAGTGTACTTTTTATCAATTTTTTAAGGGGAAGAAATAACTTCAACCATAACAAGAAGAAATTCACTTGATTCAGTAAAATCTAGTTCTTCTCGTTTGAGTTCCAAATTTATGCTTACAATTTTGAGCAACTCTATTGGTATTTTTAAACCAAAATGCAACAGTTTGATTGACTATAGAGTGCACACAAATATTGTATAATAATTCTGAAGTTATGATATAAATTGTCATAAATTATCAAAAATATCATCCTTGCTTTTCTGTTCTATTTTTTTGGTTAATAGGTACTATCAAAAATACAAATATGTTGTATCAATAATAATTCTATATTTCAACTTGAAAATTGCGTGTTTTTCTTTTTTAGTGTTTTGAAAATACTATAAATAGTATATATATGTAGGATATTATTATTATTGTTCTAGGTTGAGACCATTAAAGCGCCTGACGCTTAGCTGATCCCGTTCCGTAAATCCGTACCCTTGTAAGCCTAAGCGTGACTCCAAAGCCTTCTCCATACGGCGAGGACCGCAGCCGAGCTATTGGCCGATACTTCTGACTCACTGATGTAGTTACTGCCCCTGAGTGTAAGTCGTTTCTCCACTATCACGGGACAGTGGCAGAGGATATGAATAGCTGTCTCATAATCCTTTCGACACAGGCGACAGAGGGGATTTTCTGCGAGCCCTATCTTATGTCTGTGATATCCGAGGTTTTTATGACTTATATAATCTCTGTTAGGACTTTGACTTCGTTTCTTCCGAGCTTAAGCGTTTGATTCGCTCGATTAAGGTTTAGCTTTAAACCCATGAGTGTTTTGGCCTGCCTGCAGTCAGTATCCAATTCCCACTCATTCTGATGTTCCCCGGTCAGCCAACTGTTGATTTCTTTAGTGACTAACCTGCCGGAAATGCTTACAACTGGCTCGGGTCCAGTAAAGTTTTCTCTTGCTGCTAGTTTTGCTAGCCTGTCCGATATCTCATTACCTTTGATGCCGCTGCGTCCAAGGATCCAAAGCAGAGTCACTCGGTTTTCCACCGCTAGGTTTCTCAGTATCTTAAAGCACTCTCATGGTAGCAGCGATATAGTCGTTGTTTGATTCAGGGCCATTACAGCAGCCTTGCTGTCTGAGCAGATACGCATGTTTCTTTTGTTGCCATACTCCTGTGCCTTATAGGCGCACTGGAATATGGTCATTATCTCAGATTGTAACTATGTAGGTACACCTTGTATGATATAAATATAATATTCTAATCCGATTGTGTCTCTGAACTTTTAGCAAACTTCGTCCCTAAGAGAGCAAACCATAATCTTTACGCAGTTGGTGCAAAGATAATAAGAGCCAATTTCTACATATGCTAGAAGAAGGTAAGGGGATATGAAAAGTATAATCATAACATCTTCCAATCGGTGAAATTAGAGCAGTGAACATAATTCATGCAGTGATAATGGGCGATATTGGTCAGCAAATATGTAGAAAGCCTGTATTCTCGGCGCGTGAAATTAACTTGATGATAGAGGATAATTATTCCGTTTGAGTGCCGCCCCTTGGCTCACAATGATTTACCTTCAACTGCCTTCAGCCAACCATTTCTGACCGAAATTGTTTGCTGTATGCATCCGTTAGTTTTAATACAAATTTTCCAATTACCTAAATTTGACAAGCAAATTAATAATAATAATAATAATAATAATAATTAAATATTCAGTCTTACGAACAAAATCAGAAAAAAAGTAGTTTTTCGAATTGGAATTAAATTATTTCTGCTATGACATTGTAGACATTATTATTTTAACTAGAGTTTGTAGTAACATTTACATTTTACATTTATACAAATAAGGACACGGCAAGAGAAGATGATCATTGAAGCTGTGACTTTTTAGATAAATGAGTGTTAGTATACTGACCCCTATCTTATGACGTAAAACGTAACGTTATATTATAAGGGGATTAAATTCGTTATCCATAGTTGACTTCCAGTAAAGTGTGAATTCAATTAATATTGTTTCCCTTTCCTTGAAAAGAAGGCACTTGTAAGTAACTGACCTCTTCTAGTTGTTGCAAAGTTTATTGCGTTAAGATTTGCATATACTTTGAATAATAATTAATGTTATAATTTCATTAAATTTCGATGTTTCTTCATTTAATATAATTTTTTTTCGGAAAGAAAATGATTATCGTCTAAAAAATGGGCAGTAGTTGATTATTATCAATTCATGAAAAAATGTGAAGTAAGTGAAATATTCACCTGATTTAATAATTGTTGTGGGGAATTATTAGATGCGAACTATAGTTCATATTTTTCCATTTGTCTGTTTCATTAATCAATTCAAATCTAAAAAGTGAAAAATAAAACATTAAAGCTTGATTCAACTGGCTTTTTTTCTCGAGTGTTGGTTTATTTACGAGTAGCTTGGAAGATAGTAAAACAGAAAAGTAATTAAACGAATTTATTGAAAACGCAAGATCTAAAAACTAAGGATGAAAAATAGTTAAAAGAAGTGACAATTTCAATGATAAATTTTGTAGATGATTGTCAATATTTGAAGTAAAACAATGTTGCAATTTTATAAGACTTTAAAAGTTAAGTAAACATATTTTTTCAGAAGAATAGCAATGAAACATTTTTCTCTGAAAGCCGCAGTTCATTTTTTTAAAATTATAGTTTTAGCCCAGTTTTATAAAGAAAATATGCAACAGTTTTTTTTCTTTTTACAATTCCTAGTCATATTACCAAATGACTCATTATATTGCGCTCGATGCTAAGCTGTTATTCAGGGTGGAAATATTTTTTCACAAGAAACCTCTTGTAAACTAGGCTACAGTCATAAATCGTCCCTACGACCATCGCAAGTACTACTAAAAATCACGGCTGCCTTTGGAACGTGATTACCCGTTCAAAAAAGGAACGAGAAGCATTTTTAAAAACCGTTGGAATGTTTAATAATTGTCGCGTACATTTTTCCTTAAAGGAGATTTTTGGACCATTTGAATAGATACAAACATCGTTAAAAAATGAAGGAAATTACAAAAATGATTATAATGCAAACTAGAAGATTTGTTACTAGAATTCAGACACTTTACCAAAAATTGACAAATAATTACAAAATGTTTTCAGGAAATTACAATTTTCACATAACGAGTTTTTCACATTCTGGTAATTTATTTTATTTTATTGTGAAAAATACATTTGCATCAAGGAAGCACGGGTTTTCATTGATTGATCAGTAAAAATCCTTGCTGATTTACCACAGTTACGTTCTTCTCACTCATTCAAATCTAGAGAAAATAATATTCCCTGTAGTGCTTAATCCACTTAACTTCTCGTATTTCTTAGCTCTTTTTTCTTTATTTTCATGTATCTGAATCATCTGTGTCTATCTTCTCAATTGCATCAGTAATTCCTCTATCAATATTTATTTTGTATCAATGCTATAGGTTTAATCGGCATTCACTTATTTGCTCTCCTTTTCTTCAATGCTTAAAAAGATTTCAAACAATTTAAAACCAAATGTAAACTTTTCAAGATTTCAAAAACAAATCTTTTTGAGAATTTTAAAATGTTTCAAAAAGTGAAAACATTCCTTCAGATTCATGGCAAAGTTTCAAATTATCTTTTCTTTTAAAAAATAACTTTTGAGAAAAATTGTAAAATATTTAACAAAATTTCAAATGCTTTCTTAAATAGTCCAAAAACAATCAGGAAGATTTTGATGCCATTTGAAAAGATCAAAAAAATTTCAAACTAAATAGAGATTTTTGAAGTTACTTTAAGTCAATTTCAAATGTATTTGAGAATATTAGAAGTTTTGAAGAGAATAAAAATATATAAAATGTTGAAAATATTTCCAAAAATTTATAAAATATACTTAAATTTCTTTCCAGATTCAAAGTCTTATATATCGTTTAAACTAACTTGCATTTTTATGTAACTGAAGTTTTCAACGTTTATAAAGGAAAATATATTTTTAAATTAAATTTTGGAAATAAGCTTTTCACTAATGAAATAGAGGAATAAATCATTCCGGACAGCAATCACGCTATGACAACTAGGTTTTTAATTTTTTGACAAGTTGTATTATTGATGACGGACAATAGTAAAACTCCAATAGAGATATAAGGATGAAATTTGTTTTGGTGATTCCCGACAAGAAATACAAGTATCTAATGAAATAAAATATGAGATCTCGTTGTTTAGAAAAGAAAAAATCCGACAATCGTGTTTTTCGGGGAACATCATAATTCCCTGAATTTTAACAATTTTTTTAAATTTCATAATTTTTGTTTAATCGCAGTCTTCTGATAGGAAAACTAGGCTAAACCTTTTTTTTGCTGTTGTCCGACGCTAAATACAAGTAATTTATGAAAAATTGAATTTCTTCATTAAATTTGAACATAATGTTTTTAAGGAAATTATTTTCATTTTGCAGAAGTTTATCGAATTTTAGGAAAAAAATATTCTCTTGAACTATTATCATCATTTTTATTTCGAAGGTTATTTAAATAGGATTTTTTTAAGAAATAGTTTTTAATTCACAGAAGTTTCCCAATTTTAGAAAACAAGATCATTTCGTACTAGTTCGCAACGTTTATAAACAAAAAAATAAATTAATTTTGTTTAATTACCGCAATAAATCTTTTAGCAATAAATTGACGTAATAAATTATTTTAGAAAATACTAACGCTCGGTTCTCGGATTTAATTTTAGAAATAACATCAGCAAAAAAGTTTCATCCTAGTATTCCTATCGGACGACTGCTATTTAGGCAAATTCATTAAAGTATCGAACAGTTTGACAAATAATTCGATTTATAAATAATTTAAAAGTATATTTTTTAGTACAAATTATTATATTCATAAGTGTGAAAGTTAGGCTTTTTATCTATATAAGAAGCAAGTTTGGTTCTAAAGTTTTAAACTCTCAAAAATAATTTTAACTATGTGACCTCCAAACTCGGGAAAATTGACAGCCATTTATCCGAGTCAGAAGGCTTGACACCTATACTTTGTTTTATCTCGTGTATTCACAAATTTCAATCATTTCACATGTGTAATAGATTTAATGACAGCTTAAGGATTATAGATTTGAGATAACTAAACTTTTTCTTTATTCGAACACAACTTTATTAATCAATTAGTTGTTTCATAATACGTACACCTTTCTCAACACGGTCCATATTATTTTATGGAGCGGAGATACATAGGTGTTTCACATCAAGGACACGTTTTCAACGCTTTCTCTTGTTTAGGGAACAGAGGTATGTTTGCAATAAAATGTGTTTTTTATTGTATTAATTATATTATTTATAATACTTAAATTTCAAGTAAAACAAATTAATTTTGAACCAAGAAAGAACGGATTTTCAACAAAATAGTTGATTTTTCAACAAAAGTGATCAATTTTCAAATAAAATAGTGAATCTTCAACTGGAATAATTGAATTCTGAACGAAACAAAAGAATTTTCAACTGGAATGAAGAATCTTCTACTTCAGTTGTTGAATTTGCAACTGAAAATGATAAATCTTTAACCAATAGTTGAATTTTACAAAAAAAGAGGAGAATTTTCTAAAAATTTGAACCAAATATTCCAATTTTTTAATCGAAAAGATCAATTATCAATCAAACATTTAAATTTTCGTCAAAAATAGATACATTTTTAACCAAGAATAGAATAGTTAAATTTTCTGTTCAAAGAAACTAATTTCTAGCAAACAGAACGAATTTCCAACCAAATAGTTACATTTTCAACTGGATTAGTAAAATTTCAGTTAGAAAAATAGATTTTCAACAAGGTCGTTGAATTTTCAATTAAAATGATGAATCTAAAACGTTTAATTAATTAATTTGAAATAAATAAATAATTAAATAAATAATAAATAATTTATAAATTAATTTTTAACAAAAGAGCTACTTTTTTAACAAAGTAGTTAAATTTTCAACTAAGAAAGATGAATTTTCAGCGAGCAATGTAGAATAATTCAAATTTCAACCAAAAAAGATTTTAATTTTAAATAAAAAATAATAAAATTCAACCAAAAAAGACAACTTTCCATGAATAGTCGAGTATTCAATTAAAAAATACTATTCAGTCAACAGAGAAAACAAATTTAAAACAAACTGTTGGATTTTCAACCAAGAAGATTAATTTTCCAGCAAAAAGGACGAATATTCGATGAAACACAGGAAGTCATTATTAAGTACAATAAAACAAAAAAAACGAAAAGTGTACTTAGCCTAATATTTCATTTACACTTCACTTTGACAAAGTTTCTTAGGCTTTGACTTCATCTTTCATGGTTTTTTCTTCTTTTTCATTCACCTAAATAAAAATTCATTTCCCATAACAAATATTTTTCAACAAAAATAAAATATAATTCACTTCGTTCACTAAGACTATCCTTTATAGGTTAGGTTTGTCAATTTTAACGAAAACTTGTATTCAATTTATTTATCTCTATGAACGATTGAAATAAAAGTTCATTGTACTATTAAGTTCGATTTAATATAGAAAATAATATAAAATAAGACATGTTAATAAAAGCACATTTCTTTGCTGTTCCATAATAGGGACATGCATTATGGAACACCGGTACAAGAGTCTAAAAGTTGTTTCATAATAGGTACATGAAGGTCGTTCCGCTTTTTCATAAATATTATCACTTTGCTGAGACCAAATTAAACTTTTAATAGGTGTTCCGCATTCACAAAAGATCAACGCATTGGTTGATATAACCATTTTGAAAATATAATGGTGAAGCCGTGGTGGGGTAGGGAATGTAAAAAGATGGAAGAAAAGGTGAAGAGGAAGTACAAGAAGTGGAAACGAGAGGAAGTGGAAATGAGAAAGAAGTTTAGATTGGTGTGACAGAGGGGGACGTCTGGAAGATAATAAATAGGTTCAGGAAGCGTAGAGTGGGGATAAGCGAGAAGATAGGGAGTAAGGAGTGAAGGGAGTTTTTTAAAGAATTACTTCAGGGCTCAGATTTAAGGAAGAGAGATGGTGAGAATAGAAGAACGGGGGAGGCAGATGAGGAAGTTAAGAAGGTCAAAAGCAGCAGGGCTGAACAGTGTAGAGAACGAAGCATGGCTGTTTAGTACATAAGAGGTTAGGGAGAGGCTGAAGGAGGTAGTGAAGAAAGTATGGAGGGTGGAGGGATTCCCACGAGTGTGGAGAGGAGGGTTAATAGTGCCACTGTATAAGAAAGGCGATAGGGATAGGCAGGGAAATTATAGAGGGATCACGCGATGGTGGTGGCGGAGAAGCTGTGGAAGAATGTTGAGGGGAAAGGAATATTGACGGTGACACAGGCGGGTTTTAGGGCGGGTAGATGTACCATCGACAATATCTACGTTCTGCAGCACGTGTTGGATAGAGAATTAGTGAAGAAGGGGTCGAGAGTGTACGCGTTGTTTGTGGATCTCAAAGGCGCGTTTCCGACGGTGGATAGGGGAAGGTTGTGGAAGGTGATGGAGGATAGGGGAATGTAGAGAGGCCTGATCAAGAGGGTAAAGGAGATATATGAAGAGACCAAATATAAAATGAGAGGAGGGATTCTGAAGGCCAGAGTGGTAGGAGGAATCATGATAGGAGGGGTTAGAATTTGGTCACTAGCGTATGCAGATGACATAGTGTTGCTGGCAAGTGGCGAGCAGACCTTAAAGAAGTTGATGAAGAGGATGAGAAGATACCTGGATAAGAAGGAGTTAGAGCTGAATGCGGAAAAGTCCAAGGTTATGGTGTTCAGAAAAGGAGGGGGAAGGGATAAGGGAAGGGAGTGGAAATAGAAGGGAAAGGCCCTGTAGGAAGTGAAAGAGTTTGTGTACCTGGGCTTCTTGTTTCGGAGGAATGGAGGAGTGGATTGTCACATAAAAGAGAGAGTTTAGGAATTCTAACGTGGAGTCGGGCGTGTGAATATAAGGAGACATTTTTGTAAGAGGGGGAAGTAAACTGATTAGGGAATGTTGGTGGGATAAGAAAAACAGGAGAGGGGGTGGGAAGATAGAGGTAGAAAGGAAAAGGTATTTTGGAACGAATAGACTGCAGATTAATGAACTAAGAAGGATGCACCAGGAAGGAAGGAATATGAGTTGTTTAAGAAAAACGGCATGGAAAGAGAGAAGACAGCAGGGGAAGAGAGTATAAGAGTGTCAAGGTTCAACGGGAACTATGTGTGGATTATGCCAATGGCGATAGCGCAATATTTATATGAGAAGGAGAGAAAAGAAGTCAGGAGCTTATAGCGAGGATGAGCTGTGGGTGCATGGAGGGTTTTAATAGATTCTCGATCTCTAGGGAAAAAGGGATGTGTGAACTGTGTGGGAAGGGTGATGCAAGAGTGGAGCACTGGTTGGAGGAGTGCGTGGAGGTGGAAAGAAGTGGGATAAGCATGGCGGTATTGATGCATTGAAGGGGGAAGAAAAGAGCAGTAGCATTGGTGACGGGAGTGTTGGGTAATATGGAGAAGAAGAGAAGGAAAAGGAATGGAGAAGGAAAGATTGTCAATAGGAGAGGAAGTAGATATAAGTAATCTGTAAACATTGTGAACAGTACATAAGTATTAGTTATTAGCCGCAGAAGCAGAGTTTGGCAATGCGCGGCAATGCGAGGAAGTACGGACATGCGAGCGAGGCGGGGCCAAGCGAGGAAGACAAGGCGATAAGAGCGTGCTGTCTTAGAGATAAGGTATGGATGAATGTTAGTTTTTGAGGGCTAGTCTTAAAAAATTCTGTAAAAAAAATGGAAGACAACAGAGACCTACTTCACTGTTCCATAAAACACCGAGAAAACGAGGAAATCATGCTCGTTTTATATAAATGGTAGCTTATGTAACAGGCGCATAAAAATGGGTTTTGAGGCATAATCTTTTTCCGCAATTGATACCAGAAATTAAAAGAGATTTTCGTAACTTTTGACATTTCTGGCGATTTTGGAAGTTTTTTAGAATTTTGGAAATTTCTGATAATTTTAAAAAGATTTAGAAACAGCTGTTCAAACATTGTCAGAAATTTTTGGTGATTCATGTTGATTTATCGGTTATTGTGGGCGTCCGCCTGAAAAGGACTCTTATGGTTTGAGTGGGGGATCATGCGGGACCTACAGTGAAGATATTGGGACTATTCTCATCTCCTGAAAGTAACCAGAAGTAGGCATATTTCATATTCGGAGAAGTATAACATTTGTGCATATGGCACTCGCCAAGTTTAGATGCGTTTTTATCGAAAAACGATTTTTCGAAGTTCCAACTTCAAAAATGCCTCGGTCACTCGCTTTTAACTCAGAGGGTTTGTTTTCGACCTTAAATTCCGGGAATTCATCCTGTTATATGCCCCCGCACGTAACTTCATACCGGCCATGAGGGCCCTTTTCATGCCGACGCCCACAACTCGTAATAATTTACCAGTCATTTATGGTAATTTATCACTTTGTACTGGTTCAAGCAATCGCTACTCACATTCACTCTTTTCAGTGGACGGCTTTGCACCGAGGTCCGGAATGTTAGCTACACGCGCGTAGAACTATTAGGGAGGAGCGAAACTTTCGCTTTAGAAAGAGCGCGAAAAAAGGGCTGTCAACTTATAAAATTCATGTACTTCAGCTGATCGAAACTGTCAGTAACGTAGGTTATCAAAGGTAATGGTGCACATAATTCGCAGAATCAGACGTTTTTATTCAAGCTTGGATAATTAAGTGATTTAAATGTGTTTATTGTGCCAAAAAACTTGTTGGGTGCTGCATGTTAAATAGTGAAATCAGATTGATTACTGACTGAAGTCGTAAGTACTTGTTTATATAAATATTCAGAGTGGCAACAAGGCAGTAAACCTTTCAGGTTATGTTTGCCTTGGTTGAATGTATTTTTGGACAGTTTCGACCAGCTGAAGTAAATGCATTTCTTAAGTTGGCAAGCCTCCTTTCACGCTGTTTCCAAGGCGAAAGTTTCGCTCCCTCTAACAGTTCTACGCGCGTGCAGCTAACCTTCCACGCTGGTGTAAAGCCGGGCAATTGAACGTCAACGCGATAGGAAGTTTACCACTCTTGGAAACGCAGAATGTGTAGTTCAAACAGCTTATCAAGACTGGCATAAAAATTCTTTTTAAGTCTATTGTAAAGATAGCCATATAATGTTCCACTTCACGGAACGAAGAAAGATGTCAAAAAGCAACTTTATAATGCCTGTGTCGGGAAAAGATATTCTTTATAACAGAGGTTTATAAAGGGTCTCTTTTACCACTGTAAACGGGGATGAAAGTAGCAGTTTTCAAACTAACGTGACATCAGAGATGAATAATGGGCACTTTCCCCTAGGGACAGAAGGTTCCGATTATTGACCTCTGTTGTCACACGTGTTACATATAATAGAATATTATTATGCAGGTGAGCGGCTCGCTGTCTCTACTTGTGATCCTGACTACACTGGGATTGTTGAATGAAGTTAATCAAAATGTTAATGATGACAAATAGTTATAATAAAGTTGTCGATTCAAGTTTGTATTTCGTTTGAATAGAGCAATGTAATTAATTATTAGGGATTCGTAGCCCTGGGCAGAAACCCTTATGGTTTCGGTTGTGCGTTCGTTCATTCGTCATATTTTCTTCCTGGGAGGGAAAGTAAGGGAAAATAATGGGAAGTGAGGAGAAATTACGTGAGGGCAAGTTGGGAGTTTGAGGAGAGAAGTGGAAGTAGAGAAGGAATGGAAAGTTGGTGAAGTGTAAGAAGTTAAAGTAGGGGAACTAAGGAAAGGTAGGTGAATGAAGGAAAGAGGAAGTTAGGGTGAGAAGCGCTTGGAGAAGTGGTGGAAGGGAACTGTGGGCGATGAGAGGAAGGAGGGGAACGTGGGCGAAGTAGGTGAAGGGTGGGGAAGTGAAGGGTGAAGTGAGAGAAGGGATACTATGCTAGGGTGGGGAAGTGAGAGGAGGGGAATAATGCGTGGGGGGGAGAGCAAGAGGGAGTATGGGAGGGGAAGATTCGAACGACTTAATTAACGTATTATTAGGCTACGAAACCCTTCTTTTTTGTAGACGCGTGGTGCCTACTTTGACAAATTTGTTTTAATCTAATTTACAACAAGGATTTAGTACCCTGAGCCATAATGATTGAGAGTTTTAAGCTTCTGTTCTAAATTACAATATAAATAACAAATTAATGAAATTGTATTATTTAAATAAAGTACTGACCATAATGGGCCAGACCAACATGCGCTCATTTATATTTACTGTCATTTCTCAAAAGTTCAGTTTGCTTTAGAAATAAGAAGGCAAAGAAAAATATGTGGGACGGTCCGTAATTTGTGACACCATAGACTATTATTTGCCTTTAAGAAAATTATTTCTTCTTTTATGGAGTATGGGCTCTGTAAAACTGCCTTTATGCACAATTATCAAGTTGTTGAGGGAATTTTGCAGCATTTTATATGGAAACTAAGTTATCTAACAGGCGTATCAGATAACACATTTACCACAGGTTATTTCCCATGCGATATATTTGAGTATAAGAACCAGGCTTATTATTATCAAACATGTATCAATCTCTCCACCAATCCTGATGCTTCTCCATAAGAAATATCGACTTGGGATCTCTCCACCAATCGTGATGCTTCTCCATAAGAAATATCGACTTGGGAAAACAGTTTATTTTTTGCGGCGAAGTACTGACGTTATTGTACGTGTGTACAATTTATATCAAATCGTTAAGGACACCTCTTAATCTATTTAGAAACTATTGAGTTTGCTGAGATAAATTGCCAAACAAATATTATCCTATTTAAATTATTTAATCGTAAGTTACATTCAAAATAGGCATTCCTCTTAGTTATGCTACTTGACCAAGCTTTGACAAAACAAAAAAAAATAGATCATTTATCCCTATGAAGGAAAAATGGTATGATTTTTCATTTTATATTTAAAATTATTGGAAGAATTCTTCTAGTTACTTCAGATTGTATATGTGAATCCATTGCGTATAAATATATTTTTTGAATATTCTTATATCAATGTGTATTTATCTTAGTTAAGAAAAATTAGATCGAGTGATGTGATGCGAGTTATCGAATAAATATGCTTAAAAAATTATATAAATAGAATACTAAGCAGTTAAGAAATATCTTCCGTGAATGAATGATTCGCATTTTATTTATGATAGACTATATAGCATATGATTAATAAAATGCGAATCATTATTTCATTCATACGACATACAAGCAACTTCAACATTTGCAATAAATCGAATAATTCAACGAGCAAATGTAAGTATTATTATAAAATCCGAGAAATGCGAATATATATAATAAAAATATAACCAAAATAGAATCGTTACTTTTACAAACAGAATTGTTACTTTTCTCTAAAGAGACAGCAAAAAAGGATCATGACATAACTACTTTTAAATAAACAATTTTAACCTGAATTTTTTTTTTTAATTACGCTTAGAAATCTCCGTCAAGATTCGCAGAAATTAATAATAGATCTATTTTTATTGATTTTATAAATCATTACAAAGGTAGGCGACTTTTGAGACTGACATTACCTAATGTACATTCTTAATTCTACTTTCTTCAGTTTTGTAAAAAAAGGATATAATTGTTTTTAAAGAGACGCATCGATATATTTCCAAGACGAATCCGAAAGTATTTTCGGTTTCCCAATCGAACTCTTTGTTTGGTTATAACACTTCCAACACTTTAAAAAATGATGTAATTGTTGAAAAATGGTTTTAAAAAGCTTGAAAGTATACAGTACAAGGTAGCGTGTACAGTACCTTCTTTTTATTATCTGTAAAAATGAGAATTAACAAAAAAATTTATTATTCAATATTTTTCAATGAAAACATTTGAAGATTTTTTAATATCCTTAACGTGTTGGAGTTTTTTGGATTTGGGCTCGATCGCAATGTGTTGTGAAAGTTTTCTAAAGAACTCTTGAAAGCATGGTAGGACTGATAGGAATTCCTGGAACATTTGACAAATATTTTCGGTGCTTGGATTGAATTGCATTGTTTTGCGTCTTTACTATACGAGAGAAGACAGTTTTCTGGCTAACTAGTCTGCTGTTGCATCGTATAGTTGCATAAGTTTGGAAATTGTTGTCCAAAGTTGCGGGAATGTTAATAACATTTCATCTGTTGAAACAATTATTTTTTTCAAACCAATTGAAAAGTCGCTTTGAGGTGTTTACATGTGCAATTTTGATTGAATACTCAAAGTTGCTATGCAATAATCCATTTATTTATAAAAGTTGCAGAACTGTAAGAAGTGATGTAATTGTTCAAAAAATAGTTTTACAAACAAGAAGAATAAGGCGTATTTCCTTATTTCTGGGACGAATCTGGAGGTGTTTTCTATTTATCGATCCGACTCTTAGTTTGTTTATGAGGTTTTGTGAAGCATGATATTATTAGAAAATAATGTAATGGTATAAAAACTAGTTTAAAAATAAAACAATTGCATTGAGATATTTTGGAGATGATTCTAAAGGTATTTTCGGTTTTTCTGTTGGACCCTTTATTTGTAATGAATTACAAAAGTTTAAAATATATGTATACTTATAAAAACTTCAGGGTCTTGATTAATTTGCCTATCACAAGTTCCTAGAATTCATTTCTAAATCTTCCGATTGAACAGTCTTAGCCCGATAGACAATGATGAATTCGAAGGGCAGGGAAGCGAATATCGAACGTGCAAATTTAATCAGTATAAAGTTGACTTGAAATTCCAATGGCTGTATTTCCGTGAGCGTAGGAAACAATAGATATAAACAAATTTGTTACGGATACATATATGTCCAGCAGTAGGTGAGAAATTCCTTTGAAATCACATTTCATCGACGACCTCGATTCTCCCCAGAGTCATTTTTTGAAAGGTTGAAGGCGCCTCATACGGAAACTTTTTCTATTAGTGATTCTGAAATTAGGTTCTACATCGCAAAGTGTACAAATTTCCTCAAATTACTTACAAAAAAACTAGAAAATTTATCATAATGGAGTCACAAGAAGTTAATTATTTGTCTCGAGAAATATTATTATAAGAAATCAACCTCTTTCTTAATGAGCCGTGAAACTCACAAGGTAATGCATATATTTTTTCGAGAAAAATACTTAAAGTCCAATGTTTTTATTTAATTAGTATGAGAAGCTAATAACAATAAAAAACGCCACACATTTAGTAGAGCAGGAAATTATGCATTATAGAAATTGATGAATTTAATAAAACTTCATCATCCGAGTTTTATTACTTCTATTTTATTTCGTGTTTGGTAGAAATCCTAGTCAAGAGGAAATACGAGGCGAAATAAAGTTTTTAGAATTTAATGCGAATGGCTCAAACATGTTTTGTTGGCTTCTATATGCCAGCCTGAGAAGCAATTTGAGGAAATATCGTTGAACTATCTGCATAATGGTATCGTGTTTCTCCAAGCAATATTCGCCATATTACGAAGTGTCCCATTACACGAACTTCAAATCATGAGGTGGAATTTCATGGAAATTATATCATGGCGAAATGGCTTTTTACTTGAATATAATTGTTTAAATTTACGGTAATAGTTCTTATATTTATATTATAACTTAGAATTTTTGTTATATTATTGACTTTTTGAAAATAATATAATAAATCATTCGAAAACAGATGCGTGCAATTCAAATACCAGGATAACATGAATGTTAATTAAATTCTGCTCCTTATAAGACCAAAAAGAAAACGTCAAATTTCGATGTTTTTTGGGGTTTCGTAGCCCTGAGCTGGAACCCTTATAGTTTCTGTCCGGTGTCCGTCCGTTCATCCGTTTGTCCGTCAGTCCGTCGTACTTTTTTCCAAAGAGCGGAAATGAAGGGAGAAGAAAGTAGGTGGAGTGGGAGAGGAAAAGTTTTCGATGTGGAAGTTTCAACGGCTCAATTAACTTTTGCTAAGGAAAATAATTTTGAATAATAATCCAAATTTTTTTTTTTCAAACAAAAGTTTTTTCACATTTCGTTTTGAATTATAAAACAAATTCTTTCATGGAATTGTTTTTGCATAATTTTTTTTTTAAATAAAATTTTGTTCGAATATATTTTTCAACACATTTTTTTACATAATTTTGTTCATTTTTTTTCAAAAAAATGTTTCCTTTCTACAAAATGAAAACAAAATTTGTTTCAACATTCTGTTAAGACTTAAATTAACGAAACCCTCCCTTAAGGCCACTCGGCGCCTACTTCGACTAATTTTTTATAAATAATAAAGTTTTTGGTTTGTGATATATTTTTATAAAATTTATACACGGGAAAGGAGATAACGTTGATGCACAGAAGTAATATCACCCGGAAATTCCTATAAATTTGCACTTAAAAAATTAAATAAATGCATTTTTTCGTTATGAAAGAAAATTATATTCAGAGGCTCCGCCAATCCCATTGGGTTAAACACGTATTTCCCGTAATAAAAGACGTTTTTGTATATTTTATGCAAAATCATCAATATTGTGTGAATCGAGTTACAATTTCACATTTCTCTTCATAATTAGTCATGGAATATGAATCAAACTTATTTTGTAAATATCACCCCAATAAATATGTTTTATCAAGACCCAAGAAAACCCCATGAGTAAAAAATGGTGTTTTGTGAGTTTTTAGCACTCATTACGATTTTTGCGGCTTATGTAATAAAAATTTCTTTTCAACTTTTCAATTGGTGTAAGGTGGTTATGAATTTAAATAACAAAAATAATTGTTATAACAATTAATTATTACTTTTGATAATATTGTCTTTGAATAATGCTAGAAAGCTGCTTCTTCTTCTGAAATATTAAACATTTTTTCCACTGTAAAACGCTGATATTTGTAAAATTGATGTCTGACTTCAATTCCCTTCTTACTAGAGACGAAAGTCAGAAATAATATTGACTACAAGTGGTAACAGAGTACAGACAGTAATTTCGTGTGTGCATTAAGTCTACCTTGTGCCGTTGGATGTTATAATCAATTAATTATTTGGTTTAGACCTTTTAATTCTCTATATATGTACATTATTATTGATGACAACGTATTTTCTCCAAGGAAGGAGAGGGGGAGCTCGTAGTAAAATATATGCAATTCCAAATTTTTCTGTTAGGCTTTACAATATACTTTGGCCCGTGCAGAAATGTGGTTTTGACCCAAACAGGGCCCTGGCCTGGCGATCTAGCCTGGGCTCAACTCGAATTAAACGCCAAATCTGGCCAGCGCCCGGTTATATTTGTGGTTCACATTCCAAAATGGTGGTATTTCATTGATTATCTCACCGGGTTCTGATTCTTTCTAATCATCTATGTGCAATAATTTTTTTATTTAAGTCCGTCATATTTGTTTTATGACTTAAAGTTTGGAACAGCATCACATAAATTAACAACATATTTACACTTCATAATTTGACGGAAAAGTTTTCTCAGTTTGAGGTTAGAAGTCACGTGCAATCTCAATCATCACCGTCACCACTAATATCAATCACTCACGTGGAAAAAATTTATAAATTGAGTTTGGCTCAAACTATCACCCAAATTTCCTTTCAAGAGACTCAAAGAATTTTAATTTTCACAAAATTTGCCACGTTGTGCAGTTTTACACTTGAGACTTGCTAATAATAAAAAAACAAAGAGAATAATACTACGCCATCTATCGTTAATTTTAGGAACTTCGACACTAACTGGGCCCAAGCTCGAGCCATTGCAAAATTCAAGCTAGACCCAGGCTAGGGGCCCCCAGCCTGGCCCAAGTATGGAACCGGGAAGAAACTTGGCGATTTCTGCACGGGGTGTTATAATTCAAAACAGAATTTCTACGAATCATTTACAGAGCTACTCCTCCCACCAAAACCCAATTATTTGATTCTAATATTTCCAATTATTTGGAAAATTATTTTTGTTGATGTCCATTTATTAATTATTCATAACTAAAACGTCAAAGCAAAACTAAAGGTTCCAGAAAAAAGCACAACTGCGCATTGCGCTAAGAGAAGATAGTTATGTATAATAATCAATTGTCTAAACAATTATGTTTGTGAACTTGCATTCATGATTACCTCTCTGAGTGGAAAGTGGACAAAAAGGTACACAATTTCAGAACAAACCGTGAATATCTAGCATAAATATAGGAGAATATAGTTACAAATAATAATGGTGCGGTGGCGAAACCGGCGATCGCCCCCAGGGTTTTCGGGCTTACCTTCACTTGTTTCTTTTTCACTCAGAAATGAGGAAAAGCTATAAAAAGTATGCAATTTCATGATGGCAAAAATAATAAAAAATTGTTAATTAATAGTTAAAAGATGGCAAAATATATAAAATAATATTATATGTGTATAACAGTATATCCTCACAGCAAGGGATATCAGTGGGATATCACATTTATCTCCCACGATATCCCAGGCATATCCCAGGAGTTTCCAGGGACATCACGAATGATATACTACGGGGCGGAAATCTCGATATCCTTGGAATGTCCCAAAGATATCTCAGAATATGCTGAGGATATCCCATTAATATCCCAATTTTTGAAGTCCGTGATATCTCAAATTCCATGATTCGGGACATCCTAGGCTATTCTTACGATGTCCCATATTCAAAATGCAGGATATGCCAAGGATGTCCCCAAGATATCTTAATTATGTAATTTTTTATAATATTATGAAAAATTTATATATGTACCCTTTGCAAATAATTCATACTCTCTGTGCTATAAATGAACAAACTCATCATTATTTGAAAAAAATATTTTTAAGGGCTGAAAATAAGAATCGAATATAGTATGTAGAGTGGTCTTCATAACTTTTCAGTCTTGTCTTTTTTAACACTTGTGATTTGTTGTTGACCGCAAATATCTTTTTACTATATTTGCAAAAAGCTAAATAAATTTCACATTATTAGTTATATCAATTTCAATGAATTCATCCATACAAGTCTTGCAAGCTGCAGGGTTAAAAAAATCATAAGTTTTGGCTTTTTCTAAATTACAGTCAACTTAACCACGTGGATGGAAGGTTTGCTTTTCAAATAGTAATATAAATAAAATTGAAGGAGGTAATTATAAAGAGGTAATGTAAAACGTGAAGAAATAAATTATTCAAATGGACATCAAAAACGGTTTCAATGGTACCAAAAAAGTGCATTTATTTTTTGTAGAGTCGAACACATTTTTGGATGATATGCGTGAAAATTAAATAAAAACTGGCTTACCCTAATGCGCAGTGCATGAATGCGAGGTAGGGATGTTTGAAGCATCTTCCTAGGCAAACATTTAAAATTTTGAAGAATTAAAAAATACCAGCCATATAAATGAGCATGAAAAAGGTATCCCTTGATATTATTGACAAACGGTAACCAAAAATTGTGGAAAAAACTTAATAACTTATTCTTAAGCGAACTGAAGATCTCAAAATCAAAAATTAAAAAAATGTATAAAATCGCGGCTAATTCAGATACTACTTCAGAAACTACTTGATTATTTTTGAAATACAACATATTCCAAAATCGAAAATAGCGGCCCATTTAAAATAAATTGAAAAAAACTCATTACATTTTCTTTACCATCCTATCATCGCGACTCTTTGGAATTATGTCCCAAAAGTTTCGAGGTTTTCAAGCGTGGCATCAGCACCTTCACATTTGCTTTTTTCAAGGCAGTGATCTGGTAACTCATTAAACTTTGCACTTTTATTGGAAGGCAATTTGATCCCCAAGATATAACTCCAGGCGGAACATCCAGAAGAACAACTTTTTCCGACTTTTTGATTGCATTTTCAAATTTCTTTAACCCTTGTACGTATAATAGATCTTCGAGCATAACAACACTGGCGATTAATTCCAGTTGATGTTAGATGATCCGAATTGTTCCTAAGTAAGTACTATGTATTCTGTACCTTTTATCTGGATCAGAAATTATTTAAACATTGCGGAATACAAACTTTCGTTGAATTTTTTTTTGTGATTTGATAACTTCGGTAAGCCAGGACGATTTCGAATTGCGCGCTATTTGACAGTGTCAACTGATGGGCATGATGAATCAAAATCTATCTACCAATAAAAATGCATCAAAAAATCCAAACGTGAGCATTTTCCAATTTTGTGTTTCACTTATTTTTTAATCTTTGATCTTCTTGAGTTTTTTCTGATGTATTTTTATCGGTAAAAGCCTCAATGTTGTGACATCGAAAAGTTACACATTGTCATGTCGCCAAAATCATATCATTTTTGGATTAGAAAAAATGGATCATATCGTTTTGAAGTTGAAATCTTCAGTTTTCTTTTAACCACTAATAATAATTTTTAATAATTTTTATTTCACACGATGTGTTTTCAGTGGGATTCAAATAACGGAAATCAAGTTCCAGAATAATTTCATTTAGAGTGCCTGGATTTTTTGTTAAAAGTCAGTTTTTAGTTTAAAAGGATAATATTTAAAAAATAGAGAAGAAGCAAAATAAATGATTCGAATGAATAAACAAAAAGTCAGTCCGAGAAGAGCTTGGAAGCGACCTCAAGTATGGGTTTTGTATACGTAGATTAGAATTGAAGGGTAGAAATGCAAAAGGAGTCAAGCGCAAAATTTTCGAAATCGGGTTTATTAGCTCAAAAAATCAGATGAATTCTATTACACATACCTGCCAAAGGATTTTTTGGGGCATCATTTTTCAAAATTTGTGTTCTTGTGTTCACAGTCCGAGAAGCTTTTCTAACCACAAAGTAAAGAATCAAATTTCATTTTTCTCGACATTGGCTAATTATTTTTAATTACTATTGGGTCCCTTACGGTCAGCACGGAATAACCTAAAACCCAATTCCTCATTTTTTGGAAATATGCAAAATTATTACTGCTATCGTCATTATTTTGAAGTTGAAATGTCAGTTTTACACCATTTCGAAGTCATAATTGGATTTTCAAATTTCGCGAAACTGCATGATTTAAAAAAATTTCTTTTTGGAAATCAATTCCCCCATTCAATAGCTAGAATTCGAATTTTTAGTTTTTTCTTAAACTGCAAATTGACTCCACAATTAATGTTGGAAGATGTTAAAAGTCGATACGGACCCAAAATCTAACCTCGAAACGTGACCTGTTTCATTCAATTTCTCGAAACCGGATAGCTTTTTGTGAGCAAACTTTTTTTAGTTCGACGGGGCATGAAAGTATCTCGAAAGTACTTTGTTATTTTTTTCTTAAATGTTCCCGCTGAATTTACAACATGTTTTTAGTCTCTCCTGAAAAAAGTGAAAAATGACGCTTGAATCCTTTTGCATTTCTGCCCTTCAATTATAAAAAATAGTCATTTTCCTTATTTCTTTCTTATTATTATTTGAGCTATCCCGGAATAAAAGTGGACAAAAAGAAAAGCTTTCAGCACAGGGATCTGAATGACCAAATTTTCCCCATTCATCTTATTGATTTTAACAAGAGATATGCCAAAAGGAAAAATATGAAATCGAAACTTTGACAAAAATTTTTTATTCTATATGCCAAGAGTTTTAATTTGAGCCATCCCCGAAAAAAATCGGACTAGAAGAAAAGCTGCCAGCATTTGGGACTTCTCACCCGTCAACATCCTTATCCTTTTCCCTTTCACCACAAATGATTGTTTGTTTAAAATGTATGGGGCGGATATAAAACCTTAGAGTTGGAGCTTGAATATTTTTTTTTTTGGCTAGGTAAGACCTAAGCCCTAAAAATATGAAGCATTCAAAAAATAGTACTAATTTGGAAACAATTTTTTAGCTTCTGATGATTGATAATAAGATGAAAAGATTACACGAAAGTATAATAATCTTTGAAATAAGTTAAGTTTACTTCAAAATTGGTTTATTTTATTTTCAAATATAATTTAACTTATCTAGTTCAAAGTTAGTGTACATATATAAACCACTCAAGAATTATATACTCCACAATATTCCTTCGTGTTACTTTATCAAAAATTAGTTTCGTGTGAAGCGCTTAATAAGCAATTAAAAGATGAAAATTATGTCAGGTTGTTCACCATACCCTCTGGAAAGTAAGTGTGATAAGTAAAGATGGAATATAGGAGTTATTTTCCTGGCTGAAAAGTTCAATACTGCATCTCTAATTAAAATGTAGAGGAGAACTTTAACGCTAAAATTTTTGCTTATTTAGTTTCTATTGAAAAAATCTATAAGAAATGGAACACAGAAAGGACAAATTATAAATGAGTATACAAGAGAGCCGTAATTAAAAAGGTGGTGACGTACTGTGTTGGCATCAATGGAAGTAAATTGATGTTTGTGGTGAAACAGGAACGAATGAAATGGAGAATTACTACTTTCCGAGGATTCGTAATAAATTTAACTTAGCAGGAAGCAAATTCTCATACACTTTCTGTTGTCGTTTCAAATTAGCTTCAGAGACACGCATGATTCCTTCCTTCTCGTAAGTATTGCTCGTACCTATATTTTCTATATGAACAACATTTTTCAGCTGAAAAATAAAGTAAAAACATTGTAAAGTATTTTTTCCTTTGATCGCTTATAAAAAAAGGTATTTAAAATATTGTTTTCATTGATGTGGATGAAAAGTGTTCCGAAAATAAAAAAAATATATAGAATTCCTGAAAATAATACAAGAATTGCAATAGGAGAATTTTGAGGTGGTTGTCCAAATTTTATCGTTGAATTCTTGTATTATTTTCAGATGGTTAAGTCTTTAAAAAAAATGTAATATTAAAAAATTTGCAACAATTTGAAATTTAATAAAATCTTACGGAGGTAGTAAATCTTTTTTCCAAGTAATATAGCGATACATACATTTTGTGCGATGCTCAGGCTTTCGGCTGGAAATTATATTCTCATAAATAACTCAAATATGGATTTTAGAGTCAAGGTATGGGGCATTACTTCTCTACCACCCCAACCCGAAAATCGATCGCGCTCGATCGGACTCAAACTTGGGTTAAGTGATGTATAATTTATTAATTTCTCTGATTTAAAATTCTTGTAAATTTCATTCCAAAATACAGAGAATTTTAACTTTGATCTTTTTACTATACCAAACGAAAGTACAAAAAAAGCTACCAAGTATCTTTATCTGGAATAATCACGTATTTTCGACCTCTTGTGGATTATCGGCCCAATTTTCAACCGATTTCAATGGAACATGGCAGTTGACTGACCAATGATTAAAAAAGAATCTTAGGTGTTATTTTATGTTAATATTTCAGAAACTGGTAAATAAAAAATGAAAAAAACATTAGAAAGAAAAATTGTCGATATTTGCTCACCTCTACATCCTAATGTATCAAATCAGAAATGACATATATGGTAAAATTTAAAAAACTATTTAAGATATCAACAATTCTTGCTATTTGAATCGATTGGATAAATAAGACTGCTCATCTCTACATCCTAATCTATCGAATCGATTGCTGCCCAATTTTAATAAAGTTAGTATAGCAATAGATTTTTGATAAGTTTTTCAAGAGCTTATCTTGAATGGTTTGAAAAATTGTGAGTATTCAATGTGAAAAATAAAAATTTAGAAATTACATAAATGGTAAAATTAAAAAAAAAATGTAAGATATCAGTAATTCTTGTAATACACTGAAAAAAAGAATGGTTGGAATCAAGAAAATGCATTTACTTGAATCCTATTTCTTAGCATCAAGAAAATATTCTTTATCAGAAGCAATTTTTATTTAAACCAGACACATATCTTTTGTTGATCTAAAGAAATGAATTCTTTGGCTATATTTTCTTGATTCAAACAAATATTTCTTACATTCAAGAAAACAGTTTCTTTGATTCAAAAGGTCTAGATTCGATGGAATCTGATTAGCCGTTCAAAGAAATATTTGTTTGATTCAATGAGTTCAATTCTTTGAATTGATTCGGACGCATTTGAATCAATTAATTGTGCATGCTTGAATCAAATCTTCAAGTTCATTTGAATCAAAGTAATAATGGTTTAATCCAAAATAATATTAATTTAATTAAAAATATATTTATTTGTTACAAAGAGTTTAATGAATTTATGCCAATGAAGCATTCATTTAGATGAACACGATATTGTGTTTACATGAATATTTATTTCTTCAGCTGAAGGAAATATTTCATTTGCTTACTAGAATTTAATTATTCATAACAAATAAACATTTATTTCAACAAAGTAATCATTCTTTCAAATCAAACATTTAATAATTTGGCGTAATTTGTTTCAATTGAATACTTCTTTAGATCAGAGAAATATGTTTTTAAATTCAGTATCCATGTTTTTGATTTGAAGAAATATTTCTTTGGCATTCATGGTGAGGGTTAAATACGACTTTTCGCCTAATAATTTCCATGTTGCGACAGCGTCGTGGTCATTGTAGTGGACTTGACACTCGACGACCCAAGAATCCATTTGTTTATTCAGGAAAATATGCACTACAGTTGAAGTACAAACTACTTTATGGTACACGCGCATGGTGTAGGCCAAAGAAATATTTGTTTGAATCAGTGGAATATTGTTTTGCTTCAAATATTCAAAAATTTGATGAGAAGAAATAGTTTGTGAGCCTATAAAATGTTTGCTCGACTTTAAAATATATTTCTTTTCATCAATTCACATATTCTCATCTCAAAGAAATATTCATTCCCATTGATGGTACACTCGTTTGGAACAATGAGTCATTCATTTGGTTTAAAGTGTATACTTTTGTCTGTAATTAATATTTCTTTGCTTTCAAGGAATATTTCCCTCCGACTAATAGGTCGTTTATTGAATCAAACAATGTTAACTTCATTCTATTGACATTTCTCTGGCAGAAAGAAATTCTTTTTTTCATTCAAAGTGCATATTTTTATTTGTTTGAAAAAAATATTTCTTTGAAAATAAACAGGACTTTCACTTACTTCAGCCAAATAAAATTCACTTGGTACAAGTGATCCTTCTTTCAGTGTATGTAGAAAAAATATGTTACTACAGTCTTCTCATTAAAATTGTATTTCGCGCCTCCTCCTCAAGATCAACACGTAGTCCCCCTACTTCGGGTCAGAAATAC
>CAKNXH010001756.1:46908-65063 GCA_932178445.1 Andricus quercusramuli
ACTGAAAAAATATCCGCCTCCTAGCAACTGTATAAACCTGGATCCTCCAAAATTGAATACGGTTTTCAATTCGTGCAAGCTCCCAGAGTCGACTTTTAAAAGAGACAAGAAAATTTTCCATAAGCAGGAAAAATTGACGGCCGCAATAGCTGCGACTTGTAAGGCTATCTCTACGATTTTTGATCGAAATAACGCGGAGGATACAGCTCTTCTAGAATCTTTGAGCGATTCTTGTAGGATTCTCATTGACCTACAACGGGAGAATACTAAAATTAGGAGAAGCTTACTTCTTGCAGTGTATGAACCTCCTCTCAAGGACTCGTTGAATTCAACCATTCCTGATGAGTTTCTTTTTGGAAAGGATCTTGTGGACAATGTCAAATCAGCTCAGGCCGTGGAACGAACGTCCACTGCTTTTAATCCTAAGAAGGCGACGCCTAGAACCAATCAAAAAAACTTGAGAAGCCTGTCTCATCAACAATCGAGGAACTTTACGATGTCGGGCGGGCAGAAAAAACATTGGACTCCGCGAAAATCATACCAGAAGAACCAACAATATCAGCCGAAACCACCTCAACCGAGCTCATCACGCAGGAAGGAGTACAGGAGGAAGGATTAGGCCTAGTAAGTAATGTTGCTGGTAGATTAAGGTATTTTGTTGAAAGTTGGAAGACAATAACTTCAGACCCAAAAATCTTGTCTTGGGTCAAAGGTTACAAAATCCCTTTTCTTTTAACTGCTCATCAAACGTTTGTTAAACGATCTATTTTTTCTACTAAAGAAAAATACGAAATGTCTTCTCAAATCTCCGAACTTTTAAAAAGAGGCGTAATACGCGAGTGTGAGCCTGTAAGGGATCAATTTATTTCAAGCATATTTTTAGTTCCCAAACCAGATGGTAATAGCAGATTCATTTTGAATCTTAAAGACTTGAATAAATTAATTCACACGGAGCATTTCAAACTTGAGGACCATAAAACGGCAATTAAATTAGTAAGTGAAGAATGTTTTATGGTAACCTTAGACCTAAAGGATGCCTTTAATTCAATTTCGGTTGACGAAGGTGACAGAAAGTTTCTGAGATTCGAATTCGAGGGGACAACATATGAATTTACGTGCATACCGTTCGGTCTTTCTACAACTCCTCATGTTTTCACGAAGCTCTTGAGACCTGCGGTCTCTATTCTCAGAAAGTCAGGCTTTATATCGGTTATATATCTAGACGATTTTTGTTGATTGGCAATACTTATTCTGATTGTTTGAAAAATTTAGCTGAGACTAGAAAGTTATTAGAGAAAATCGGTTTTGTTATTAACGAAAAGAAGAGTCAGACAGTGCCAAGTAAAATTCGTAAATTTTTAGGTTTTACGTTTAATTCATCAAGAATGATTTTGGAACTTCCTGAATCAAAAAGATTTGGCATCCTCAATCAGGTAGAGAAATTTCAGAAAATGTCACGATGCAAAATTAGAGAATTTGCCCGGTTTATCGGTTCTTTAATAGCTTGTTGCCCGGCTCTATCGTATAGCTGGTTGTATACTAAGGATTTTGAGAGAAAGAAAATCAAGGCTTTAGCAGATAACAATGATAATTATGATGCGTACATGAAATTAAATTTGAACTCAAAAGACTTACTATGGTGGAAAAACCATATTTTAACGGGCTATAGGTCAATAGAGGAGGTAGAATTCACCATCGAGATTTTTTCAGATGTATTAGAGACATTTGAATTAGCTAGTTATTTTAAGAGTAACGTCTAGAGACCCTAGCGAGGGGTTGGCAGCAGTGCCGTGTTCGGGAGAGAGCAGCTCGAAGCCTCTAGCGGAGAGTTGATCGTCGGCGGTTGAACGGATGGTTCGTTTTGCGGAAGAGCGTCTCTGCCGTTGTTACGCGAAGCCTATGTGGCGTATTTTGGGCCATCGTGGCGTGTGGCTATCGTGGACGATCGGTCTTGGGCCAACGGGCCGTTTTCCTTGTATTGTATCGACCGCAGTTGAATACTTTATCAATAAACAGTAAATATAGTTCGTACATGAGTGTCTTGCTAATTGATTGTTCCTGCAAATCGTTATATCTAACATCTCAGAAGTGGGATTGAAAATCCTACCCTACTTAGGATCAGTGTATGTGGTTAAGTGTGCAGCTGAACTGTGAGGTTTTCTTTTGTTTGCAAAGCTTTCCTTTGTTTAGTGCTGAAACGAAAATTTTCAAAATGGCGTCAGGCCATTGAACGTTAGTGCTCGTGGAACAAAGAAACTATGCTTATCGAGTGCGCGTGCGCGGAATCGAAGTTTTTTCGCCCGAAACAAAGAGCGTGTGTGATGGTGTAAGAGGAAATGAACAACGAGCAAGACGCAGCGCAGGCTTTAATAAACATGGCGGACGGAGCAGGGGGTTTTCGATTTCCGCTACCAAGTCCTCTTAGAGATGCTCAGCAACCGATTGACAATGCAAATCTTGTAGCAGCAGTCACCCGACCTCAGGCCCCGCCGCCGCAGCAGCTGTATAATGTTTTACCGGATTTGTCGCACAATATTTCTAAGTTCGATGGTCTGTTTGGTCCTGCCAGTGCAAAAGTATGGATCAAGCAGTTGGAGTCTACTGCGATGCTTCACCATTGGACAGAGGCAGTCGCTTTTGAAACAGCCCGGAGTCACCTAGAAAAAGCTGCAAAAAATTGGTACATCGCCAATATGGATTCCATTAGAGATTGGGCATCTTTTCATCTTGCCTTCAGAAATACTTTTCTTATGGAGAAGTCATTGACGGAAAGATTCGAGGAAATGCAACGCAGGTATCAAGGGCCAAATGAAAATACAAGGGAATACTTCTTTGATAAGCTGCGCCTCGGCGAAGCCTTGGGATTCGAATTGGAGCAGATCAAGAAACAGATGTCTGTCGGTCTCTGGTCGAGAGAAACGAGCACTGCGATCATGAGTACAAGTCATTTTGACGTTGACGATTTACTCAAGAACATCATCGAATTCGAAACCTTGGAGGCAGCGAGAAAGCAACGGATCAGCGCTTCGAGAGAATCAGCGAGAAGTTCCCGAGATCGACGCGGCGGTTCCGGAGAAGAAAGAAAAGGATCAGCGCAGTTCAACAGCAGAGACAGCGAACACCGGAAGTCAACGACGCGTATGGATAATGATGTAACGAATAAAAAATTAGAATGTTTTCGTTGTCATGCGGAAGGTCATATAGCCAGGGAATGCCCTGAAAGAAAAGAGGTAAGGTGTTACAATTGCCAAGAATCCGGGCATATCTCTAAAAATTGTAAGAAACCGAGAGCGCTAGGGAAAGCGGAAGTAAACTCAGTAGATTCGCCTAATGAAGTTAAGATGATTACTAAGTACGAAAAGAAAGTTGAGGTAGGTGGGATAGAAATTGTTGGTTTAATTGATCAAGGCAGCTCTGATTGTTTAATAAGAGCTTCAGCCGTTTTGACTTATGGTTTTGAATTTATTCATGCTCCAAATGTATTGGTAGGTTTTGGCGGAGGGGAGACAAAATCAAACGGCGTAATTTATGAAACTTTAAAGGTAGATGCGTGCGAAATTGATAAGATTAGGTTCAGAGTCGTGCCAGACGACGCCCAGCAATATGACGTAATAATCGGGAGAAATTTCACCGAATTGCCTCAGATAGTTTACTTTAAAATGGATGACCGACTCGAGTTTGTTTACAAAGATGGTTTCGTCTTTCAATTAAATCCGGTAGTTGACTGTCAGGCTGCGAGGCCGGAAAAAGCACAAGTTACTGAGAATACGCGCATTCCCCGAGGTACTGTCAATTTTATTCGCGTAAAATGTGAAAATGACCAACTTGAATTACCGGTTCTTAATCAAAGCGAAAATAGTATTTGTGTTAAATCGGGCGAGAAGTTAGAAAATGTGGTTTTGACTATTAAAGGAACGGTTCCTAAATTAGAACCTAGAAGGGAACCGATAATAGACAGCGATGTCATAACTGCTCCTACGATAACCCCAGAAAATAAAATTCAGCTTTTAAACCTTCTTAATAAATACCGAGTATGCTTCGCTATGAATATGTCAGAACTTGGATGTACCAATTTGATTAAAATGGACATCCAAGAGAAACCAGGAAGTTTACCACCTTATTCAGGACCGTATAAAGCGAGTTCCGCGCAAAGAACGACAATGCGTCAAAAGGTTGGCGAGTGGAAATCGGCCGGTTTAGCAACAGAAACAAGCTCGTCGTATGGGAGTCCATGCATTTTAGTTCAGAAGCCGGATGGTTCGCAACGCTTAGTGGTAGATTACAGACGATTAAATAAAAACACAATCCGGATGAACTTTCCACTCCCCAATATCGACGACGGTATTGAAGAGTTGCACGGTGCAACTATATATGCGGTTCTTGACTTAGCTCAAGGCTATTTACAAATTCCACTCACTGATAACGCTAAAGAAAAGACCGCGTTTATTACCCCCGACGAGACCGGACAGTTTGAACGAGCAATGTTTGGGCTCATGAACGCTCCCTTTTATTTTGCCAAACTCATGAAAATTATCTTTGGACCACATGGACCCAAACTTGCATTGACGTACTTCGATGACATTCTAATTCACGCGCATTCTTGGGAAGAATTATTAGAGAAAGTCGAAAAAATTCTAGTTCTATTAAAAGACCCAGGATTTACGTTAAATCTAAAGAAATGCAAATTTGGAATGGAACGGGTTGAATATCTTGGATTTGTGTTTGATAAAAATGGTATTAGTCCTGGGGAATGAACGGTTAGTGCGATTGTAGACTTTCCAACCCCAACGAATATTCACAAAGCTCGACAATTCCATGGTCTGGCTAGCTATTTTCGGAGGTTCATACCAGACTTTTCTAAGATAATTGGACCAATCATTGAAATGTTTAAAGGGAATGCTAAATTTGTCTGGGATGAACGTCGCGAAATAGCTTTTCGAACAATTAAAGGAATGATCGGAACCAAACCTATCCTAGCGTATTTTGATACGAATGCGAATCGAACAGAGTTACACACGGACGCGTCAGCTGATGGACTGGGAGCGATGTTGTTTCAAGGGAAGGATAAAAAAGATCTGCGCGTTGTTTATGCTATTAGCAGGAGGACGTCCGAAGTGGAGCGCGCGTATCACTCCAGTAAGCTTGAACTATTGGCAATTATGTGGGCTATTGAACGTCTAAGGTCTTTTTTGATTGGTATTCACTTGACGGTTATTACCGATTGTCAAGCGTTAATCTATGTCAATTCTTTAAGTACCAGGAATCCACAAATTGTTCGCTGGCTTAATCAGCTTGCAGACTTTGATTTTGATATCCAGCACAGAAAGGGAGAACAGATGAAACATGTAGATGCGCTCTCTCGTGCACCTGTTGAGGAAGCCGATCAGAGTTTAGATAGAGGTTCGATACTTAGTGTTTTGACTAGAGAGGACGAGATCCTTATGTATCAATATAGCGACGAAAATCTGTCACGAAAAATTAAAATCTTACAAAAGAATGACCGAGAACGAACAAAGAGAGAAAGGGGCGAAATTGTTGACTATGTTCTGCGTAGTGGAATGTTACACAAGATTGTCAATGCGAAAGAATTATACGTTGTACCGAGAGCAATGCGCAAAGCGCTCGTAATTAAAAACCATGATTTGTCTAGCCATTTTGGTGTAGAGAGAACTCTAGTGCGAATCAGAGAATTTTATTACTTCCCAAAAATGCGTAATTATATCAAAAGGCACATAGCGTCGTGCGTCGAATGTTTGTTCGCGAAAAAGAAACATGGAAAGCAAGCTGGCGAGCTCCATCCAATTCCCCCCGGAACTCGACCTTTTGAGGTAATTAATGTAGATCATCTCGGACCTTTTGTAACGTCGGCGAAGGGGAATAAGTACATTCTAGCAGCCATCTGTAATTTAACAAAATTTGTCCATCTGTACGCAGTGAAAAATACTAAAGCTTCCACAGTCGTTAGGAAACTAGAAGAATTGGTTGAACGTTTCGGAGCGCCTAAGCGATTTATCACGGATAGGGGAACGGCATTTACGGCAAATATTTTTGAAACTTTCTGTAATCGCAACGGGATTAAGCATACCCTTAATTCAAGTCGACATCCCCAAGCGAACGGACAGGTAGAGCGGCTTAATAGGACTATTTTACCGGCATTAATAACTAGTCTAACTGATGCGGAAGGTTATCATTGGGATCTTGGTATTAAGAAATTAGAACGCGATCTTAACTCTTCAATCTGTAAGACAACTGGAAGAACGCCATTCGAAATGCTTTATGGCTATCTACCAAGACTTCAGGATGGTCTTTCGAGGCAGTTAACTGAAAATTGTGAATGTTATCGAGTTCCTGAAGAACTTCGCGATGAGGTTAGGCAGAAAATAGAAGTTGAACAAAAGAATGCGAAAAAGAGGTATGACAGATCGCGCGTCAAAAACGTTAAATTCCAAGTAGGGAATATCGTTTTAATGAAGAGGGATTCGACTGCGACGGGAGAATCAACCAAATTGCAAGCGCGTTTTAAAGGTCCTCTAGTTGTCTCCGAATGTCTTCCTTCTGATACGTACCGAGTAGAAAGCCTACTCCCAAAAGGGAAGCTGCAAAGTAGAACTACGGCACACGTGAGCCAATTGCGAAGTTGGAAAGGCCATGACGATGAGAGCGAAAGCGATAACGATAGTGTAGGTGACAGCGAAATCGACGAAAAACCACCCACTAAATGCAATGTATCTCCGAAGTCAATCTCTGTAACGGAATTAGATTCAGACTCAGAAAACGACGTAAAATCGAGAATGGTAGAAAGGAAAAATTCGACGAAGGACGTTATGGTATCAAAGCCAAATTTAAGAGCGAAAGCTTCATTTAATCAAGATGGAAATGTACGACGTAGTTCGCGAATCCGAAATAAACCTACGAGATATGAGTCTTCGAAATTGTAAGCGATAGACGGCATAAGCAGTTTACTTATTTGTTTTGTAGCTTGGAGGCCAAGCTAAGGTCAGGATGGTCGAATATTAGAGACATTTGAATTAGCTAGTTATTTTAAGAGTAACGTCTAGAGACCCTAGCGAGGGGTTGGCAGCAGTGCCGTGTTCGGGAAAGAGCAGCTCGAAGCCTCTAGCGGAGAGTTGATCGTCGGCGGTTGAACGGATGGTTCGTTTTGCGGAAGAGCGTCTCTGCCGTTGTTACGCGAAGCCTATGTGGCGTATTTTGGGCCTTCGTGGCGTGTGGCTATCGTGGACGATCGGTCTTGGGCCAACGGGCCGTTTTCCTTGTATTGTATCGACCGCAGTTGAATACTTTATCAATAAACAGTAAATATAGTTCGTACATGAGTGTCTCGCTAATTGATTGTTCCTGCAAATCGTTATATCTAACAGATGCTTCTCTGACTGGTTGGGGAGCTGTTTGTGGTTCTCAAAGATCTCATGGTTTTTGGACGAAGGAGGAGCAGGTCCTAAATATTATTGTGTTAGAATTAAAGGCTGCCTTTTTCGGTCTTAACTGCTTTGCCAAAGACTTAAGATCATGCAACATATTATTGAGAATTGACAACACGACTGCCATTTGCTATATTAATAGAATGGGAGGCACCCAGTATATGCATCTTAATAATATAGCAAGAGAGATTTGGGAATGGTGCGAGGATCGTCGAGTATGGATATTTGCTTCCTATATTAGCTCTAAAGAGAACATTGAGGCAGACGTTGAATCACGAAGACTTGAGCCAGAAACAGAATACGAGATATCAGATTTTGCTTTTGAAAAAATTGTTAAAGTTTTCGGTGAACCGGTAATTGATTTATTTGCTAGTCGTTCTAATGCAAAGTGCAAATATTATGTTTCATGGAAGAAAGATCCTGGCTCAATAGCGATTGACGCTTTTACTTTGTCTTGGAAAGAACCCTTTTTTTATGCCTTTCCACCCTTTGCTATAATTTTAAGAGTTCTAAATAAAATAAAGTCAGAAAAGGCTGAGGGCATTGTTGTGGTTCCAGATTGGCCTACTCAACCTTGGTACCCTATTTTCCAGTCAATGCTTGACGAGAAATCAATTCACTTTGAGCCTAATGAAGAACTTTTAACTTCTTCTAATAGGGAACCTCATCCACTCTGGAGACACCTTACCCTGGTGGTCGGTAGGTTATCCGGCAGGCACTGATACGTCAAGGGATTCCGGAGCATTCTTTAGATATATCTGCCGCTTCTCTTCGTGAATCATCAATGAAGAACTACAACGTTGCCTTAAAAAAGTGGTGGCAATTCGCTACGGGAAACTCTTTAGATCCTTTTTGCCCAGGAGTTCCGGATATTTTAACTTTCCTGACTAAGGAATTCGAGAAGGGATCTTCGTATAGTACTATTAACTGTACTAGATCTGCACTTTCTTTAATAACTACCTCCCACGTTACCAATGATCCAAGAATTTCTAGGTTTTTTAAGGGAATTTCTAGCCTTAGACCAGCAAAGCCAAAATATGAGTATACATGGGACCCTAGAGTTGTTCTCGGCCATTTTTCTTCGAAACCTGAAAATCAGGAATTAAGTTTACAAGATTTATCAATGAAATTGATAACTCTTCTCGCATTGGTAACAGGCCATAGAATACAAACCTTTGAACTCATAAAGATCGACAATATTATTAAAACTACATCTTGTATTGAGATTCGAATACCGGAGAAGATTAAAACATCGGGAAGAAATCAACCTCAACCGATTCTACTTCTACCTTATTACAAGGTTCAAAAGCTCTGTGCTGCATCGATTCTTGAAACTTATTTACTTAAGTCAGGTCCACTGCGAAAATCAACCAAGAATTTATTTATATCATTCAGAAAACCTCATAAAGCAGTTACTTCCCAGACATTAAGTAGATGGGTTAAGTCTACATTATCAAAATGCGGTATCGATACCACAGTTTTTTCCGCTCATAGCACTCGACATGCGGCTACATCAGCAGCGGATAGGCTTGGAGTAGATCTAGATATTATTAGGAAAACTGCAGGATGGACTAAGAGTTCTCAAACATTTGCAATGTTTTACAAGCGACCTATTGTACAAGATAGATTAAGTTTCGCTAATACCATATTGAATGGATAGTTTGGTTTTCACATTTATGTTATTGAGTTTGTCAGAAATGTTGTTCTGATATTAAATATTTCCATTTTCAGTGTAAAATTCATTTTTACTTTTTCTTCTAGAGATTGCCGTAAGTTGCTTTCAACATCTACGTGTTGATCTTGAGGAGGAGGCGCGAAATACAATTATATAATTGAACGAACTTACCTGTAAGTGAAGTTCGATTGTAATTGTATGAGCGCCTCCTCCGAATAGATCAATCCCTCCCTATCGTTATATTCCCATTATCTAATTGAATTAGATCCCAAATTATTACGGCAATATACTTTGAAAGAATGACTAGATTCACATCATACAGGGCGTCAGCGACGCGCGCGCCCCGGTTTTTGGTTCTTTTAGCTTTCAAGTTGTGGTATTTCTGACCCGAAGTAGGGGGACTACGTGTTGATCTATTCGGAGGAGGCGCTCATACAATTACAATCGAACTTCACTTACAGGTAAGTTCGTTCAATTATATAATTTTGTATCAATGGTTTGGATGGATTAGGCTTCAGAGGTCGAGACAGGTAGAAAATTTAATTCTTTACAGAATTCGTCAAAAACGTATTTTTTCTTCAAGAAAATTAAATATAAAATCTTATAGAGAATGAAGAATCGGTTAATTTGAGTGAATTCAGCCACTCTTTCAATTTTAAGCTGAAATTGAAAAATCCTATTGAAATTTTAATTGAACAATATGGTACCGTCAAACGGGGTAATTTTGGACCTGTTTCTATAAATTCCCTAAATTGATAGGATAAATTACCCAAAACTGTTCCAAGGAACTGAAATCAGTTTGGTTAAAGCCACTCACCTTAAGTAATTTGAACTATAAATTTAGGAATGTCTGAATTTACCCCACGTGTTCGAAATTATCCCATTTGACGGTATCAGATAATGTAATCAAAGAATAATTCAATCTAATTGATAAATTAATATTTATCTGAAATTATTCAAACAATTCATTTAATTTTTCATATATTATAAAAAATTAGTAATCAATTTCATGTTAATTGAACGTCCATATCTTTTTTTTTCAATTATAAAAAAAGAATATGAAAAAAGGATAGGAATTTGTGAAACCAAAGTTCGCCAAGTAATTAGCTGAAAAAAATTACTCATAAAATATATAATGTAATTTTTTTATAAAGTTTGCTACGGAATTTTTTAAGTAAACTTTTAGAAGCCATATTATACATGATAAAAATTAGCAGTATTGAATATTAGAAGCAAAATGATTTTAATAAAAAATTGCAGGGTATGGATGATTGATGTTATGATATAAATTCCGCTAAATGTCTGATGTGGCTTTTCAAAATTGGTTAAAATTTTTCTGTAGGGCACCTTATAAAAGAGTTTCTTTATATATTTTATTATGAATATTTTTTTCCTAGCTGCTTGGCCAAATTTGATTTTACGAATTTATATTGTTGTACTTGGCAGGTTTTTATGCATATGATAAATTTTTTTGGTGGGACTAGGTATCAGAGTGGGAAAAAAAAACTTTTTTCGAGTAGTGGATTACAATGGTGAGTAAAAGTTGTATCTGCTAAACAGTAGTAGGCCCTGCGAATTTTAATTCGATCGGATAATATTTTCTGTTCTGCGTATGGATTCAAAAATTAAAATTTTGATGAATTTAAATAAAAAAATTATGGGCCAAAAAATTATGATAAATATATTTGAGGTCTTAGCAGTTTTTGATAGTGAATGATGATATAAATTTGGAAATTGAAAAGCTAAATTTGTACTAATGTTAGATCTTAAAATTTTCGAAAAAAAACAAGTTTGTTTTAATTGTGTTAAATGCACATTTTCTTGAAAAAATATAAAAAATGTCGTGCTACTAAAATCCGCTACTTGAAAAAATATTTTTTGGCCCACTCTATTGGGCATTTGAACGAAGCTACGAAGCGAAAAAGCTTACCAAATTACAAATAATTGCCGTAACAAAGGAAACCGCTTATTGGTTTGTGAATAGAAGCGACCGGAAATTGCGGAGGAAGTTAAAATCATTTTTTAAATTCGATGGGAATTTACGAGGTTTAGAGGCATCTGGTTTTTCGTTTTGCTCATTGATATATGTCTGTATCTCGAAATCTGCCGGTTACCAGAAGCAAGCTCAACAGACGGCCGTGTATGTACTATCACCATTCACCATCAAGCAAATAAATCAGTTCGATAAACCCGACCCAAAAAGCTTGTTAACAAAGCGCATGAGATCAAACGCTATAGCTATAGATTCAAATTGCACATGCCATCTAACAGTCTAACATGTTTAGTAGTTAACGATTCCATTTTCCTATTATTGCAAATATTGAATTGAAATCAACTAACTTAACTCGATTTATCAATGTTCTACATTTCTGAAACAATCCTCAATTTGTTTCTTCATCAATAATTGTAAATCAATTGCTCTATCAGTAGCAAATCATAAAGTTTTAATATTTTTGTATCAAAACATTATAAAATAAAGATAAATTTCTCACAATATTCTGTCATAATAATGTAAATTTATTGAATAAACGAAATGATTTTATTAGCAATAGGGTCAAAATATCTCAAGTGTGCCACTTTTAAATCGATAGTTCTATTTTCAATTAATTCATACAGTTTTTAATTCGTTTTTATATTGAAATAACTCCCCTAAAATATTTTTGCAAAAAATTTATTTTTCCAAAAGTTATTAACCATCAAAGTTCGTGATAGCTTATTTTTTTTCAAAAATTAATTACACGCGAACAGTTCATCGAAATTCAATAATTGAGCCATGAAAAGTTTTGCTACGAAGTATTTTTTACGCTAAAAAATGGTTCTGTGGTGAAAAATATTTTGTTGTTGTTTAAATGATCGTTTGTTTTGAACAATTGAAAATCAATTAAACTTCTCCGCCTGTGAAAGAATTCTTCCACGTTGCAAAAGATTCTACAATCTCTTCTGAAAATTTTGGTGAGAAAAAGCTGGTATTTTGCAGTAATTAAAAAGTTATTGATTTTTTTGTGACCGTGCACCGTCCTCCAGCGCTGGTCGAGCACGCACATTTATGCAAACAAATGCATAGTTTAGGCGTTTTTGGAAGAAAGTAATCATTTTTCTTTTATAGTAACTTTAAATTATATGACTGGCAATATTTAGTGATAAGGTTTGGTCATTTGATATTATTTGTTTATTTAATAAACAAATGTTATAAATAAAAGCATAATTTTGTCATTTATAGACAGAAAGTGACAGTTCTTCTTTCTAATCGTCTCAAATTACATAAGTGGTGATGTTTAGTGAGCTAGCAATAATGAATTTGAAATGGATCCTGAAAATATTGAAATGATTGACAAGCACAACTTGGAAGCTAATTCTTCTAGAACATCACAAATCATTTTCAGTGATATCATTCGAAGGAAATAACAGAAAAAGATTACTTTCTGTCTAGAAATGGCTAAACTATAAACTCGTTCATAAAATAAACAAATAATATCAAATTCTTCTTCACGAAATGTCACCACTTATGTAATTTGAAGACGATTAGAAAGAAAAACAATCACTTTTTATCTATAAATGACATAACTATGCTTTCGTTTATAAAATTTGTTAATTAAATAAACAAATAATGTAAATTGACCAATCGGAATCACTAAATATTACCAGTCATATAATTTAAAGTTACTAAGAAAGAAAAACGATTACTTTCTACCAAAAACGCCTAAACGATGCATTTCTTTACATAATTTTACGTGCTCGACCAGCGCTGGAGGTCGGAGCGCGGTCACAAAAAAATCAATAACTTTTGAATTACTTCAGTTCACTAAAATTTTCGGAAGAGACTGTAGAATATATATGGGAACGTGAAAGAATTCTTTCACAGGCAAAGAAGTTTAATTAATTTTCAAATGTAAAAACTAATTATTATTTAAACGATAAAAAAATTTTTTACACCACCGAACAATTTTTTAGCGTAAAGTATAATTCGTAACAAAAATTTTCATGATTCAATTATTGAATTTCGATGAACCGATCACGAGTAATTAATTTTTAAACAAAAAGTTATCAAGAACTTTGATTGTTAATAACTTTTGAAAAAATAATTTTTTTGAATAAATATTCCAGGGAAGTTATTTTGATATAAAAAAGAATTAAAAACTGTATACATTGATTGAAAATAGAACTATCGATTTAAAAGTGGCACACTTGAGATATTTTCACCCAATATGATAAAATTAGGAAGTGTATACGTGTACCGAAATTTGGGTACAAATATCTCCGAACTACGACTTTGGCTATTTGTACCGAAATTTCGGTACGAATAGCTGTCAGATACTATTTTGGGTATTTGTACTAAAATTTCAGTACGAATAGCTCTCAGATACTATACTTTGGCTATTTGTGCCGAAATTTCAGGAGTAAACTTACGAAAAGCGAATACCTATGCATTTTGAGGTCAAAACTCCAAAAAAGTATAAGAATGTCGTGTTTTCCGCTTAATTTCAGCAAATAATAAGAAATCACAAAAAATCTTCAAATAGAAGTTTTCGATCTCCTGGAAATACACCTTTTATGTAATATATATTTTTTCTGAAAAACCAATATTTTACATGACATCCAGACCCCTTTCCAAAGCCTTATGGGGGGGGGGGGGGGCCCCCCCTGGACCGGGTACCAAAATAATTTTGGGCAAAACCTATCCCCATTCCAACGTCTTGTGGGGGGGGGAAGGCACCCCTGCGATTGGTTACAGATATAATGTTGGTCGAACCCCTACCCCTTTTCAACGTATTTTGGGGGGAGGGAGGCCCCTCTGTGACTGGTCACGAACATATTGTAGGTCACATTCTCACCCTTTTCCAATATCTCTTAGGGGGCGGGAGGACTCCTCTGTGACTGATCACAGAAATAATGTTTGTCAAACCCCTACCCCTTTCCAACGTATTATGGGGGGAGGGGAGGCACCTCTGTGGCTGGTCACAAAAATATTGTAGGTCACATCCTCACCCTTTTCCAACGTCTCGTGGAGGGCGGGAAGACATGTCTGTGACTGGTACCAGAAATAATGTAGGTCAGATCCATACCCATTTCAACACCTCCGGGGGGGGGGGGGGCGTTAATCAGAAGTATCGGCTTTTTGGAAGTTTATCCCCGAAATTTCGGTACAAGTAGCCAAAGTAGTATCTGGGAGCTGATCGTACCGAAATTTCGGTACCCTTTGGGGCCATTCATTAATGACGTAAGGGCGATTTTGACCATTTTTGACTCCCCCCGCCCACGTAAGGATACATAAGGTTTCTTGACCCCCCCCCCCCCTTCTCACGTAATATTTAACTTAGAATTTTTCTTAATAGAGTTGAATAGTTACATATCATTAGAAAAACTAAAACACGTTATTTGACAAAAAAAAAAGATTTGTATTTCTTTTAAAAATTATGTTAGTCTTTGGAAGTAGTAGTAGCTACTGTGATCGTTCGAATTGAAACAATAATTGACGTAGTAAGATATTATGTAAGAATGGTTTTAACTCCCCCTCCCCCCGAGGTAAGATCATCTAGAGATTTTTGAAACCGCCCCTCCCCCTCGGGACCCTTACGTAATTAATGAATGGCCCCGTAGACACGGCAATAAAATTATTTGAATTATATCGACACAACTCAATATGATCAACAAAATCTAAATAAAATAGTTCCGAACATTTATTAAACATCTGCATTGATGTGTTAAAACATTTAATTTTTACGATTTTTGTGTTATAATGAAAAAGGTTTATTTTCAAGAAATATTTACATGTTTGATATGTTCTTTAAGCTTGTTCCTGCTATTGAAGAACTTGGAAACAAGTTTATGTAGATAATTTGATATACATATATAATTTAAAAAAAGTTAAACAACCACCGCAGGGTACCACTAAGAGCAACTGCCATCTAAAAAAAAAAATGTCAATAGCCCCCAGTAGAACCGCGGTAAAATAAACGTATGGCCACGTCTCACATCCGTGAGATGGGTGGTCACACACACACATATATATATTGGAGGAGAGATATCAAGACCTTAAAAGAGAGCTGCGTCGACTGTACCCAAAATATTCGGTACGAGTAATTGTTCTTGTGATAGGTGCTCTCGGAGGTGTGAAATTATCGCTGGTTCGTAACCTTAAAGCCATACCCGCGTGCCAAAAATATGCCAAGGCTCTTGCGAGATGGATGCAGAAAGCTGTCATCCTTGGGTCGCTTCGTGTCCTCAAGACACACGAGGGTTTCGCCGGCCTGTCGTTGTGATTTCGTCGTGCCCTGTGACCACCCATCTCACGGATGTGAGACGTGGCCATAGGTGTATTTTACCGCGGTTCTACTGGGGGCCATTGACATTTTTTCCAGATGGCAGTTGCTCTTAGTGGTACCCTGCGGTGGTTGTTTAGCTTTTTTTTTTTAAATTATTTTTTATTAATATATGTTTATATATAGATATATATATATATATATGTATATTCAATGATATAATATAACATAATATAATCTAATATACAATTTATAAACAAGCTTGGATAAAACACCTTTGACACTGTTGTCAACACTGTTGATTTATGTGCTTATTCAACCCCAAAATATTGAATTTGTTATCAAAATAACAAAATAACTTTGAGAATCACGAGATTCTATTTTTCATTTCGAAATTGGAATATTTGAAAACAGACTTCCGTAAAATAAATAATATACATATTGTGCATTAGTTTCTATTTAAAATCATCAAGAGAAGGTTCAAATCAAATATTTTAGTAAATTAAATAGTCACTTTAAAGAATTAAAACTTTATGATCATTAAGTGGAAATTTTAAAAACAGTTACTAAAAAATTTCTAATGATTATATCTGAGCATATACATATTGAAAATTAAAAAAAAAACATGTTTTGTGGCGATTAAAAGTAAACTTAAAAAAATCCCTATCGAGTTTCACGCCACCGAATACAAGCCTATGGATTACAAGTACTCAGAGAATTTCCGATAATATGTGATATAGGAAACTCAAAAAAGTATTGCTCTAATTCCAGGATTAAAAATAAATCGGACGTGCTTTTATCTATGAGAGATAAGCAAAGCATAATTCATTTTTATATCGAATTTAAATATCATTTATAGGTTATGAAGTGAAAAATATTATTGTTTAATTTATTCTCGACTACAATTTATGAATCCATTTACATTTACGCTGTATCATGTTTAAGGCTCACTTTTTAAATTAGTCTTCATTTGATCTTAAATTCTATTTTAAGTCCTACTTGCATTTCTCACGTGTGATCCAGGAATTCTTAATTTATTTTAATAATTACTTTTTGAAGTTTGCGTGCTTCCAATAATGAAATGGTTCAAACTTTTGAATGGTGCACTTGATTCTGAATCAAATTTTGTTTTTATAATAAAGTTAATTTAAAACTGTATTAAACTTTCCAACCAGATACGTCTAGGAACTTCCGTAACAAACTTTGTTTCAAAACTTTGGGTATTACACTTTTCATATTTTCGCACAAGTTTAACATGAAACAAACATTTTTATTAAGAGAGTGCCAACTCACTTATTCAATTTTCATCGAAATGTAAATTTTTATTCGTGTGGAAAATTTCAGCTACACATAGCCCTGTCATTAAACGAATTCATTGAATAACATTGGGAAACTTAAGAATAAGTTTATCAAACTTTTATTTGACTACAAAAATATTAATTTTCATTGCAGGGGTAGATTTCTAATTTTCAGAACTTTAGTGCGAACTTTCTTTTGCAATATTTAGGTCAGAATTTTTATTTAAATTGGTGAAAGTTATTTTTTTTTTTGTGAATAGACATTAACTTACTTATTGTTGTTTTTTCATATAATGAACGGAGAAATCGTGTTCATTTTCGAAGGAAAGGAAAGTTAAGTTTTTGACTCTTAACCATTTGGTGTAACCGCTTTGGATGGGAACCGCGACGCTACTGACGATTCCCACGCAGGACTGAGACCTCCTACCCCCGTGAGATATCCTCACCCCCTTGACAAACTCTCGACAGTCGCTTTACATCTAACTTCTTCCCACAAAAACAGACTATGGAAGCAATCCCCTCTGAACATTTTTAAATATCAAGCATTACCACTTGTGCTGATTAATTAATTTTTCGTGTATTGAAAGATCAATTTTTTTTAATATGAAAGTTTTGCAAGAAATATATTTTTTAGGGGCCACGTAACCCTCATTGTCAGGGTCCGTAATTTTGGCCGACTAAATTTTTTTCGTGAATTTATTTAAGGTTCATCCAAAAATAACTTAAGACGATTTGGGTAGAGGGGAGGTTTTTGGTCAAATATAAGTTCCTTTTGAATGAGCAAAATAGTGCAACCAAGCAGTTAAAATTTTAAACCAAAGAGTTGCATTTTTAATAAGAAAGATTAATTTTCCACCAAAAGAGAAGAATTTTCAACAAGAGTTACAATTTTAACTAAGAAAGATTTTTCAATCAATAAAAAAGAAAAATTTAATCCAAAATGTTAAATTTTCAAGCTGAAAAAAGAGCTTTGTACAAAACAGTTAGATTTTCAGCCAAGAAGTTCAAGTTTCTACGAAAAGGACGGATTTTTGACAAATCACGTGAATTTTGGACAAATATTAGAATTTTCAAGCTGAGAAAGATCAACTTCATACCAAAAATGGAATAGTTACATTTTCACTTGAAAAAAATTCAAATAAAAGAACAAATTTTCTACAAACCAGTTGAATTTTCAACCAGAAAATATGAACTTTCAAGAAAGAATGTAATACGTAGTTGATAATTCAAGCAAAACGATTTAAATTTGAAATATAAAACAGTTTAATTTAACCAAATAAAAACAAATTTTCAACAAAAGATTCGAACCTCCATCTGAAACACATTGATTTTCAACCGAACAGTTGCATCGTTAACCAAAGAATGGGTTCTCTACCAAAAAGACGAATTTTCAACAAGATACATCTCTTTACAAGATATCTATGTATATTCAGTGCATTGGAGTATTTCCTCACTGTGAATTTTTCTTCGACCGTTTTTTAAA
>CAKNXH010001756.1:70063-84968 GCA_932178445.1 Andricus quercusramuli
TATATATATATATATATATATATATAATAAAATAAATGAATAACAAAAGTTTCAGTTTTGTTTTGTACATTGATAACATTGATTTTGTGGAAGATTTTGTTCTAAATCAGAAGAGTGCAAAAGAACTGGAAATTCATTTGAATTGGTAGCCCTTTTGCAGTTGCAATAGCATCTGAATCTGACGGATCATACCACCTTGTGCCACATATATGCTTTGAAGTTAATTTTAATTTGTTCATCAAACGTTTTTATCGGGACATTGAACCGGAGAAAAAAGTGTACAATATTTGTATAATACAAAAAAATGTTATCGTCACTAAGATAACAGAAGCTGCATTATTTCCGGCCAATTTTGAGCTGTGAGTCTCACAAGGAACGTACGTGGCATAAAAGTCTCCTCTACATTTACTTTTTGTTTTCCATCTACATGAACATAACGAATAATTTCAGACATTTGCTCTTTTCGCGAGACGTCGGTGTGCAGTCAGATAAAATAGAAAAATATTTAGCTCGCTTTATTTTATCAATGACCACTTTTGAAATCTTATTTCCCAGTAATTCAATAATTTCAATTTGAATTTTTGGCGAAAAATAGGATACGGAACCTTTTATGTGACTATCAATACCAGTTTTTAAAATTGGATTGTAATGACTAGCAAATTCAATTACTTTCAAGAAAATACCTGCTTGAGGATATTCATATTGTTCGTTTGAACCTCTCAGTACAAGATTATTCGATGCACAAAATAAAATAGCGTCAAGAATGACTTCCGAAACTTCACGCCACTTCTTTCCGTTGCAAATTGACTAGTAACATAATCATCAATTCATGTTTTATCTTTAATATTTTTTTCAAGAAGCTTCCATTTAACATAGTTATCACGATGAGCAATAGAATTTTCATGATCTGGCAACAGAGGATTTAAGTGTTTTTAGTAATTAAATCCTTCTGTCGATTTCATTAAAAGCTTTGATAGAACAGAATGCTCAAGCAATAAACAAGGAAAAAAAATCGTGTCTTTATTTTTACAATAAATAAGCCACTTTCTTTCGATTTCATCTAAATTTGTTGGTGTGTCAAAAAACCACTCTTCAATAAACCTACGTCCTGATTAATTTATCGGCACGGTCCTAAAATCCACATCAGTACCTTGATCAGGTCCATGAGCAACAAGTCTTCGCCCTAACATGATCGCAAATTTCAGGCCACGAAGTTGGATGGTTATAATTCAAAGGAAATGTCTCTGTCTCCAAACCTCTCCGTTCTGAGTTTCCCTCAGAAATTGGAAGCACTTTTCGTGTAGAAGTGGGAGGTAGTTCAGACGGTTCAGATGTCGAAGATGGAATCACTTCTTCTGATGACGGAACTGTAAGTTCTTCGGCCTGTGCACACGCAACTGCTTACACTGTTTTAAGTTGTAATTTTGTAGTAAGCAAAGTGCCAGAAGCTATATATTTGTCCATGAGCTTTCGTTTTGCATTTTTCTGCCTTCCTCTTTTCTAAGTTTTTTCAATTTTCGAAATTCAGAATCTGAAGGTCTTTTTGCCATCGTTAATTTCACCTGAAAAAAGAATTTCTTAAATTCTATGCGATACTAACGTATAAGACCGATTATATTTCAAATCATGCAGGGGGGCCCAAGTTAGAGTTTCAGAATAAATTGGGCTTTATATATAATTCTACAATGAAAATATGTAAAGGGATATTTAATCCATAGTTTAGTCAAAAAAGAACTATTTTAGGAATTACAAGCTATTAAAATTAAACTTCTAATTGTCAAAATCTGTCGAAAACTGACAGATTTTTCATTGTTGGAATTCTGTGTTTTTGGAGGTATCTTTCACTGATTACATATAAGTGACCCCAGGCGGAAATATTATATACAGGGTGTTTTTTTTAACTTGAGACAACGAAATATCTCAAAAAATACGCATCCTACGGAAAAAATGTCTGAAATAAAAACTTTTTATTTTCGAGGGGGAAAAAATATTTGTTAAAATTTACCCCACCCCCACCCCCACAGGAGGCAGGGGTGAGGGTAACTTTGTCATTTCAAATGGCAACCCCAATTTTTTATCACAGATTCAGATTCTCCTTTACAAAATACGTAAGTTTTATTCGAAAAATTTGTTTCGATTCGCGATAGATGGCGCTGCAATTGCGAAAAATGAAATTGTTGCCACTACTTTTAGCTCTACCCAGGAATAACGACGCGGACGTAGTAGTTGTCTATTCCCTTCGGGGTGCTTAATTTCGGTGAGTCCCCTTGCCTCTCACCATCCATCGGGGTGCTTGAACTTTTGGCAACGGGACAGTAAAAGTGATAAAACGGTCGAAAACCATTCCCGAACGCAGTTGGTTGACGACAGTCGATTTTGGATGTAGACATTACATATCATCGAGTCTCCACTGTCTGCAATCCTTGACGTCATTCCGGCCGAGCGATAACCGCGTCTGTCCGTGCTTAACGTTTATTCATTAGGAAGGTTGATTGTGTTCATTTGATTTGGGTATGTTGGTTTCTTTCGTTTGGGTTATTGTTGTTGGTCACGTTCGTTTGAGTTGGTTTGGGTGTCGTTATATTTCCTCATTACCTTACTTCATTACTTTTACAATGGAAATTCTATCTCAGCAACAGAAGATTGAAATGATTCTCATATATAGAGAAAGTGGCAGGAATATCAATGATGCTCTCACCTTTTATGCTCAACGCTTTCCAAAAAGTGTTCCTTCACGCGCTTCTTTTTACCGGGTTGTCCGAAACTTCATCACTGACGGAAGTGTACAACCGAAAAAAAGGAAGCGTCAAGTAACAGTTACTGGAGTTGATAATGAAATTGCAATTTTAGCTGCAGTCACTCATGACCCTCATGTTAGTACTCGACAACTAAGCCGCGATTCCGGAATGTCTCTATCCAGTGTTTGGAAGGTATTAAAACGTAATAATTATCATCCGTATCATATTTCACTGCATCAAGAACTTCATGGAAATTATGTTCAGAACCGAGTGACATTTTGTCAATGGGCGGTTCAGCAGATACAAGGAAACCCGAATTTCTTTCTTCTAGTACTCTTCACAGACGAGTCGTCTTTCACAAACCATGGTAACGTTAATCGGCACTACATGCATTATTGGAGTGTAGAAAATCCACATTGGTTGCGTGAAGTTGAGCATCAGCGTCCATGGTCCGTGAACGTTTGGTGTGGAATAATTGGAGATCAACTTATCGGTCCATATTTTATTGATGGAAATTTGAACGGTGAAAAATATCGTGACTTTTTAGAAAATCAACTTCCAATATTGCTGGAAGACCTAATCTTGGAAGTGCGACACAACATGTGGTTTCAACATGACGGTTGTCCAGCACATTATGCGGCAATCGCGAGGGAAGTACTCAATCGCGAATTCAGTGGACGATGGATCGGTAGAGGAGGTCCAGTAAATTGGCCTGCCAGATCGCCAGATCTTACGGCGCCGGATTTCTATTTGTGGGGTTATCTAAAGAATCGCGTGTATCAAGAAGTGCCCACAACTCGTGATAACATGATCGAGCGAATCAGGTCTGCTTGTGCACAAATATCACCAGACACAATTCGCAGTTGTGTGGAACCTTTCGAAGCTCGGATTAACAAGTGCATCGAAGTGCGAGGACACCATTTTGAGCACTTATTGTAAAATAATTAATCGAAATCAAGCATCCCTGTGGTGAGAGACAAGGGGACTCACCGAAATCAAGCACCCCGATGGATGGTGAGAGGCAAGGGGACTCACCGAAATTAAGCACCCCGAAGGGAATAGACAACTACTACGTCCGCGTCGTTATTCCTGGGTAGAGCTAAAAGTAGTGTCAACAATTTGGTTTTTCGCAATTGCAGCACCATCTATCGCGAATCGAAGCAAATTTTCCGAATAAAACTTACGTATTTCGTAAAGGAGAATCTGAATCTGTGATAAAAAATTGGGGTTGCCATTTGAAATGACAAAGTTACTCCCACCCCTGCCTCCTGTGGGAATGGAGTGGGGTAAATTTTAACAAATCCTTTTTCCCCCTCGAAAATAAAAAGTTTTTATTTCAAACATTTTTTCCGTAGGATACGTATTTTTTGAGATATTTCGTTGTCTCATGTTAAAAAAAAACACTGTATAGTTTATATATAGTGTGAAGTATTATATATAATATTCGTTTGTTTCATACATTTTTTATATAAAACAAATGAATATTATATATAATGCTTCACACTATATATAAACTATATATAATATTTCCGGCTGGGACGTGCGCCGAAGAACCTTTCAAATAGTTTGGAGGAGTTCTTTGTAGGAATTTTAATTCTAAATAATTTTGTACTGTCCAATATATACCCTTTTTCTTAACAGTTTACGCAAAAATTCAAAATCTTGATTGTTGACGAACAAAATCTTTTTGCTCAAAAAATGGTTTGCCTGAGGAAAGAATTCATGAAAAATGTAGTGCGTATCGTACGGGATATATTTAAATAAATAAAAATGTTAAAAGGTTGCCTTTTGGGAAAATCCAGTTTGAATATTTTCAAAAAAATAGCAGTCATTTTGTCATTTTCTAAAGTTTTTATATTTTTTCACGATTATTCGCTAGATCAGGGATCCTCCTATCATTTAAAAAAATAGATATCCAAATATGTGTAATCAGTAGAAAAATACAGCATTTCAAAAAAAATCGGTTATTCTTCAAAATATTTTGACAGTTGGAAGATTAACTTCAATAGCTCTTAATTCCTAAGATAATTTTTTTTTGGCTCAACTATGAAATAAGTATTTCTTTATTATCATCGCAGAATGTTATATTTGAAGACCGATTTATTCTGACAATCTAACCTGGATCTCTCAGCAAGATTCAGAATTTCAATAATTTCGAACAATAAATTAGGAATTTGTACGTACTTTCAGTTAATTCTAAGTAGTTCGATTGCTCAAGGCATTTTACGTGCTAAAATTATTAAAGAACCGCCGACTTTATCGAAAAAGTGAACAAAATTCAAATTGGAACACAATTTAAGAACATCAGTTCTCGAATTTTTATGCCGCAGATTTTGACAAAGTTTTAGAATAGCATTTAATTTTGCAGTGAAAGTTCTCTGGATTTCAAAAGATTGGAAATACAATAACTCTATAGCACTGAAACGAGTAACTGATTTATAAGTCGTCGAAGAATTCTTTGACTGTCTTCTACATATCTATATGTGCACAATGTACTGTCACATTGGACGCTTGTGTTAACACGTGTATGTATAAGTATGAATGGAATCGCAGTAACTGGCAATTAACAAATGAGCGCGGAGTTAAATTTGGCTCTTTACTGGGATTTGTCCAAAATATTCAATGTGTTAGGTTAGCCGTGGGGTCTAGTTGTTGGGGATAACTTGCGTTCGATGCGTCATAGACATAGGTATTAGGTAGTTCGAATCCCGGTCGCAAAATTTCTTTCGATTATAACTTAAGCGGAAGTCTATGTGAATAACAATATAATAACTATTACCGCAAAACAATTTTTTAAATTTGCCAACACTATTTTCTGAAAACTCGTTAGGAGTCATTAAATGTTTCATTGGCTGGCTTCGAAGCATTAGTGTTTGAGTGTTTCAAGAACTTTATTCCTCTGGTCTTCATATTTTCATTGAAATTATTTTGTACTTTCTACAATTCTTTCCACTTTTTCAATATGTGTCAATTAAAGTTTCTAGCGACGATACTTCTAATTTATGAAATACGTTCAGCCCTATCCTAGAGTGGTTGACTCAGTCATTCAAAATTTCAACAACTAATTTTTTCCGTGTGCTTGGAAGTTCTAGTACTGGCTTTTTCGACCGCTGACGTAGAGCTCCTCTGAAAAGGATCCCACCAAAGTGAAAATTCGAATTCCACCCCCAGAGACACTTCTGGTCAATTAGAGGAAAGTGGGTGAAAATCATGATTCGAGAGGAGTGTAGGTGGTGTGAGGGAATGTATCGTCCGATCATCTTGACCTGGAGGGTCAAGGTGCACTGGCGAAGATCGAGAAGTGGACCCAATGTGTCACTAATCCTACGGGCTATTCGCTTCTAGAGGGCTTAATTGCTTTATTGCTCCTCTTATCTTGAAATCACAGATGATAAACGCAACTCCCCAAATTGCTGCATTTGTAACTAGGATTAAGTTTTACTTTAAGACCATCAATGTAAAAACCCACACGTACTTGAAGGAGTGTCAGTCTAGAAGCTCAAGAGAATCTCCATAGGGGGTGTCATCGACTAAATAGCTGGCGGACTCGTTCATCACCTTCTGGACTCCAGAAGGTAGTGAACAAGTACGCGCCCCCCAAATGAGAGAGCACCTTCTTCAAGGAGGACTCGACCCGAGGCTGTCTTGATAAGACCGTCCGAGGGTTCGAGCTATGCCGAGGTCTTCAGGGACCTAAAGAAGAAGGTGAATCCGGACACCCTTGGTGTCAATATCAAGGGTGTCAAGGAGACGGAGAAGGGGGAAATCCTCATTGAGGTAGGCCCTGCAACAGACGGCAGGGAAAAACTGTCTTCCGCCATCAGGGAGGCAATTGGTGCTCGAAATACCGTGCGTGAGCTGGTCCCTCGCACGGAGGTCGAGGACCTTGATCTGGACTCTACAACCGACGAGGAGGAGGCAAAGGAGGCCGTATGCAACCACTTTGGCCGCGTTGAGCCTGACAGTGTGAAGGTGAATATGACGAAGTGGGCCTTCAAGGGACACCTTAAGGCCTACGTCGAGCTCAGCGAGGAGCTGGCGGCACGACTTATCCGGATAGGGCATCTAAAGGTGGGATGGATGTCCTGTAGGGTCCGGAAGAAGGCTGAGGTTCTTAAATGTTATCGCTGCCAGGACTTCGGCTACATGACGGCCAACTGTAAGCTACCAGATAGGACCCAAGCGTGCAGGAGATGTGGCAAAGAGGGCCATTGGGATGCGGAGTGCATAGGTACACCGCAGTGCTACGTCTGCACCACAAAGGAAAGGGAGCCCCGGAACGACCATCTGCCGGGGACGATGACGTGAGCGTCGTTCAGGGAGGCAGCCTCGACGAAGAAGCCTGATGAACGACGGCAATAAGTGACTACACGCAACCAGGGTGCCGAAGGCCGACGAGCCCGATGTGTGGTATCAACACACAAATGAGGACGATGCGTGCAATTGGAACATGGGTTGGCAAGGAGGCGAGGTGAGTCGAGTCCCAAACTCAGTGCGTAAATGCATTCTCACCTCCTCTACAAAAAAAACTACTACAGCCAGACACCATCGTAAAGCCCTTTTTTCTCACTCAAAGGGTCTCAAAACCTGGAGATTTGATGAAAACTGGCGACTTGAAATTTTACATGGAACTAATGCCTTCTCATTAGGATGAGAGTATGATAGTTTAATCAACAATCCCTCTCTAGTGATTTATGCTTTTTGGTCTCAAAATGATCGTAAGGCATCACTGAAATGATTTCAGTAGAAAAACGAGAGCTGCAAGCCCTTCCATGTAAAACTCATTCCGAACTCACCGTGTCCACTAAGGAAACCCCTACGCAAGTGACATTGTCGTTCAGATCGACTTCAAAGTCACTTACATAAGTTTTTCTTCGTAAGGCAAAATAAATGAACTTTCTTGGAAGTGTTTTCGGTCAGGTGCTTTCCCATTAAGCTACTGGAGAGATCGAGAGAAGACACTTTTTTAAGAAATACACGCATTATTCCGCTAGATGATATAATAATAACAGAAAATATTTAACGTATTTTCAGACTAGATGGAGCTATGAAAGAAAAATTATTTTAAATATATTTTTTCAAACATCTTCTCCTCTCGCTCTACTGGGAATCGAACTTCAGAACTAATGATTTCTGGTCAAGTGCTTTCCCATTAAGCTACTAGAGGGATCGAGAGATGGAACTTTTTCCAGAAATACGCGTATTATTTCGCTAGATGGTAGGAATCGAATTTTTGAAGAAATCTGTGGATTCCCAGCGGAGCGAAAGGAGAACATCGTTTTTCAGAAAAAAATTATTTGAAATAATTTTTCTTCCATAGCCCCATCTACTCTGAAAAGGCGTTAAATATTTTCTGTTATTATCCAATGATAATACTGATTCCTTAAAAAATGTGATTTGTACCATCTAGCGAAATAATTCGTGTATTTCTGAAGAAAGTTTCTTCTCTCGGTCTCTCTAGTAGCTTAATGCGAAAGCATCTGACCAGAAATCAGTAGTTCCGTGGTTCGATTCCCAGTGGAGCGAAAGGGAATCTTTTTTCAGATAAAAATAATTCAAGTGTTAAAGTAATTCAAATATTTTATTCAGATACTTTTTATCACTGTTTGCTCTATTACTTTATTAAGCAATTCATATTAATTTTATCCCCCTTCATCTTTTTTTCATTCAATACTACGTTCTCCGTTCAAAAATTTTTGCTCATACAAGAGGGGAAATGACTGTAAATTGAGTGTCATTTAAATTGAAAGTCATGTGACATGGAACAAGACTTTTCTGCCGTAAACGAATTTCAGAATGAATAATAAAAGTAAAGAATCGATGGGTGTTTAAATATTATTAAGTGAATCCATCAAATTTACGTTAATTGAAAATTATAAATAAAAAAATTATATTTGTTTAGAGTAATGCAAATAGCGAAGCGTCTATTTGTACAGCTGGCCGTATCATTTTGCGAGATTGCGGCTGGCCGTACGAATATACTCAGCCTAAAATTAAATAATCTGATTTTCAACCATTTTTTCGCAAATGCGGGTTCTAACTGTAAAAGAAGATACCACTTATTGTTCATTTGTTTCATAGAAATGCCCTAATTATTATTTTCCACTTTAACATTTATTATTTAAATCTCTTTCTACGTTAAATACAATATCTAGATTTAAAAATACCATGTCCCAAACTCGTATTATTCTTATCTCCGTGAAGATTTTTATCCCCTTGTTCCTTTCAACCTTTGCTTGCGTAGGTGACACCCTTTATATCCGCAATATCCAAAATTGAAACGAATCACGAGTAAACCCTAAAAGTGAGGGTCTTGATATCTATGCTATATACTAACTTTCTCAATGCTGTAAGTTAGAATTCCAATATTCTTTTCTTATGTGTAAGCATTTAACATTTCAATACAACATATAACCTCAAATATCACGAGAATTTTTTGCCAAAGAATTTGAATATATTTAATTCTTATAGGGCAAAAAAGACAAATTTGAACATTTCTATTTTCAATAATTTCTGTTCCATTACATGGTTAATTATATGATGAAAGATTGAATGCTCTTTCAAGATAAAAGCTTCTTTTGTGTACCTTATTTCAGGAAACAGCAAACGTGTACAGTTCTCATCATCCTCTGGGCGATATTGAGGCACATTGATCATGGAAGAAGCGTGAGAAAAATGTTAAAAATATCGATATAAGTTAAACAGAGAATTATGGATGAGAATCTTTTCAGATTGGTTTGGAAATCTCACTGCATATTTATAGCATAGTTTACTTTTTGATCGTATCTATCGAAACTATCGTATCCATCATATTTATGAGAGTAACAAACAACTTCACTTTAGCATCCTATCACGAAAAATTATACATGAGTTTTGGTTTTAAAATTCTTTTCTATATCAAGAATCAATCATACGCTATGTATAAATCAGTTTAATTTGAACATTCAAATGTAGAAATGTTGCATTAATTGTTTTCGTCCTTACTACATTGGAATGAATGTTTTTATCGAATACGAGAGAGTATTCACTCGTCAAAAACCTGTATGGAGTAGTACAGATTACGCCTTATTACGGATGTGCGCCTTATTGTTACCCATTATTACGAATTATTACACTGACACGGAATTATTACGCATTATTGTCCTTTTTACGCATGATTACACCGTTATTACACAGATATTACGGTGCCATTGAAGAGTATCGCAGCAATAGAATTCACCAAAACCGTGGGATAGGTCAATATCAGCGGAAGAAATCAGTTCAAGTAAAGTTTGAACCAAAAATAAACTCAAATAACTGGACATAAATTAAATAAACTTCATCAGTTGGATTTCTTTTGTAAATAAATTTCAACATAATTTTTTAGCCTGTAATGAAAGTTTACGAAATGTGCAAGATTTTGAATATCATAAATTCCACAAAAACATTCCATGAATATGTCAGGAACAATCGAAAAATCAGCGTATTGCTATCCTAAAAATGCATAGATAACTTAGAATTGATAGACATGCAGCTTGGTTATCCACGCTCAAAAAAGTGTTAAAAAATTTCTGTATTGCAGGGTTTATAAATTTTCTTGAGTTTCAATTTTTTTTTACATACATAAAGGTCAAGAAAGTCGTCCCAATTTTTCGCGGATTTTTATCAATTATTTCTTAACAGATAATTCATGTTCAATTCACCCCTGTTTTCAGAAAAATGGTTAAATAAATTGGAGAAGAATTTTTTCAAGTACCTACAAACTTTCCAGTGACAAAAACGCACTAGAAATAAAACTGCTAAGACCCAAGAATTGTGGTTTAAACATTTTTCTGAACATGTGTGGGGTTTTTAGCACAGAAGTACACCAGAAAATAAAACTGAAATGATCCGGGAGTCAAAATTAGACGTACAGAAAATTCTCAAAGTTTGGAATTTAGTATTCAATAGAATTATTTTCTTCACTTGTGGTGTTATAATTTTCGCAAGCATTTGTGGAATTTTTTAGCACAAAAATACACTAGTAGAAATTCGACAATAATTCTATTACATACTAAATTACAGATTTTGGAAATTTAGTTTAATTTTAATTTCGACTCCTGTCTGTTATCGATTTTTTCTAGTGTCTTTCTATGTTAAAAAAGTTCGCACATGGCCAGAAAAATGTGTAAGCGACAAGTTATGCAAATACTTCATCACATATCAACATTCAAAAAATTCGCTGTATTTCCCATTTTGATTTCGGGGTCTTGGCGATTTTTTTCCTAATGCATTTTGGTCACAAAAAACAGAGGTGAATTAAATAGATGTTATCTCTTAAAAAATAATTGAATAAAATCCGGAAAAATTGGAAAGACTTTTTTGACTTCACTTTTCGAATTGCTTGAATTTGAACTTGAGAAATGTATAAATATACCGTTTTCAATGCCCGAAAATTGCGCGTTATTACGCATCATTACGCGTAAATATGCGATTATTGTGCATTACCAACCATTATTACGCGTTATCACATATTATTACACATTATCACGCGTTATTACACATTAGTACACGTTATTACGCGTTATTAATTTACACGCGAGTAAATGCCCCCTCTATTGAATACGATGTATTCATTTAATCAAAAAGTTCAAGGTTTTTTTATAGGTAAATAATTAATCCAATGGGAATAAGCGCTAGCTGCTTTTGTGTACCCACTTTATTCAAATGCCATTTAAAATTGCGAATGCGGTAGACTAAAATCTACCAGAGAAACTTGTAGAAGTGCCTCTAATTGAGTTAATCATTCCAAACTTTCATAATAATTCAAAGATTTTAATAAGGAAGTGCGGGTTGAACGAATAGATACAGAATAATAAACTCATAACCAATTCAAAAATTGGATCATTCAAAATTGAAATATTTGGAGCATGAACAGTTTTATAGATGAAAAGTTCTTTGAAATGGACGATTTTCATATTTTGTAAACTGCAAATTTAAATGGTTGGAAATTTCTTAATTGGAACTCAACATTTTCACATTTTTAATTGGAATATTCCTAAATAAACGTTTAAAATTGTTCGACTTTAAATTTGAATACAAGTATTGAGAAATCGTCGATTTCAAATCATACACTGTAAAAAAAGTGGTTGAAAATTGCAAATCGGTTTGTAAACGTTTTACTATGATTCATGCGGTAATTCTACAAGTTTATTGTGAACTTGCAGTGATTAACAGTGCAATTTCACAATATTTGTATCAATTTTACCGTAAAAGTGTAATATTACCACATTAATCAGTGGACATAAAAATACCAGTGATTAACGTGGTAAATTTCAACCATATTATAACAGATATTATCATGCACTTTTACCAGGTTTCTTTAAAATCACAAAATGTACTGTAATCCAATTCACATGGAAAGTGTAAAAAAGCAGAACGATGGAAATTTTACCAGAATTGTGTAATTCCACTGTTAACCGCTCGTTGGCGAGCTGTTAATGCTGCGGAGAAAAAGAAATTGGCGCGGCCGGTGTCACTCGACAACAACGCGTTACCGTGCGTGTTTTTTTATGTATAAAATAATTTAATATATTCTTTGAGTTTTCTATAACTACGCACGTAGGCTAATACTGATATTTGGTATATAAGGTGAGTAGAAAAAGTTCCTGCTTGAGTGTCGTATTTGTGTAGAAATAGAGAAAAAAACGTCCTTTACATAAAAACTGAAACTATACTGTTTATACATGGTCTTCTTCAATTAAACAGTTATAATATGATATCAATTTTGAGGTTACGTATCTCTTTGTCTCGAGATTTCTCCTTAGATTTCATTGATTGTTTTGTGCGTCATATGAAGCATAGCGTTTTGCAAAAGAAAAACATGTAGTAAATGACATTTGCCGTAGAGGTTACTTTCCCGTACATGCAGGTTCACCTAGCGCATGCGCAATGAAACATGCCTTCTCCGTTTTACACTGACAGTTGAATTTTGCAAGAGGAACGTAAAATTACAATGTCTGAAAGTGACGTTACGAGAATTTTCCTGTCTGCATGTGATTTTAAAGTATCACATTAATTTTCAACTATTGCAGTGAAATTACCACGTTAATCACTGGTATTTTTATGTCCACTGATTAATGCGGTAATTTTCAAACATCTTTTTTACAGTGTACTTTACAGTTCTAAATTTCAAACCTGTTAAAATCAAAGTATTTTGAATTGCAATGTATGAAATTGTCCAAGTATTAGATTGCCTGCATTTTTTGTCGTTTGAAATAAGCTACCATTAAATTTTCTGAATGTATAGTTTGAACCCTCTTGAGTTAACATTGTTGGAAGTAAGAAATTCTAATTTCATACAAATCAAAATTAACCCTAGAAGTTCCCACTTAAGGCTCTCGAAGCCCAGCAATTTTGTATTTGACTGTCTATTTTAGGTTGCGGAGGAATTTTTTTATAATAGAAAAAAATATAACTATTTCTGTTTTTCATTTTTTAAATAGAACGTTTTTCAAATGGAAAAGTCATTAGGAATTAAAAACTTATAATTTTTCAAATTCATTAATTGAATGAAAATCATCTTTCATTCTAATATCTTACAATATGAACCATTAAAATTGTTGCTATACTTAGGGCCGATTTCACCAACTCCGATTAAGTTGTTAATCCCCGATTATTGTAATTTAATCGGAGCCTTGCGTTCCACCATTTCCGTAACGCTGGTTAAGAGAGTTTAATCATCATTTAATTTAACCGCCCGATTTTGGCTGATTAACGGACGTAATGCGTGATTACCGATGGTAGCACCAAACGTAACCTATAGAATTGCAGTGTGCGTTCAGTATACAGTTCGAAAATGGAAAATTTCTTTTATGATGATTTTCTATCATCTGATGATGATGAAGATATTCTGCACATTATCAATAGAAGACCAAGAGTAATTAAAGAACGAGTGAATTATTTAGAGACATTGGATGTTCATCCATATTCATTTTCACAAATAAACACAAATAACTGGACAAATCTTCACTCGTCTTCTTTTCTTCGAAGTATGTAGCCAGCACGTTACTGTTTGTTCACACGCAATATGACCACAGCGACCGATGCTCGCGCACGTACTTCACGGGACTTGAAAGTTGACCAATCAGAATCGTCGGATGAAGAGAAAATGGAAGTTATTGTGAATGGGGTATATGATTAAATAATGGAGAATCAAAACTTGATGATAGGACACGGTGGAACGCATTAGAAGTTAATGCCGGTTAAAACCTTGATTAAAAAATAATCGTGATTAGTTAATCGCCATTTTAATCGCTGTTGGTGAAATCGGCCCTTAATGCTTTCCCCATAAATTTATATGCATTTAAATGTTATATTCAAATATCTACGTGAAATTTGATATTGTCATGAACATTGACATTGAAAATTATTGTCTTTAAAAGAATATTATGATAGTAGATATAGAAAACTACAACGATATACATACAAAAGGGAAGATCCGTATCCCGGAAATTCAGCGAGAGATGAAAAGTAACAATAATTTATCATCCCAATTGTACCCTTGAGAATTTAAGACAGTCAAGTCATTTTGTTTTTCTCTCTTGTCAGGTTAGGCCTCAAGTCAAAATCAGCCTTCTTTCAGAAATATCCAGAACATTATTTTCTTTCAGCGAAAAATCTTCCATAAGTATAATAAATGACGACTGGATTATTTCTTAAGACGATTTAAGTGAACATTTCACGCAATCTTATAGAGCAAATTTCAAAATTAAATTGAATTAAAGTCACTCAAAATAGAGATAGTCAATTAGATGTAGTAAAAATTAAATGTTGAAATAAAATTGATGTGCAAGCTTTTATACCAGCGGAATGTTTATGAAAGAAGACCAAAAATGACAGAAATTTTTAAAATGTTTATTTGAAGGCAGAGTACCGAAAAAATCCGGCTATTTGTACCGACATTTTGGTATGAATACGTACTGAGATTTTATTGCACGTAGCCGCTGCCTAATTTAAAAGATAACAAAATTATTTACGAAAAATCGGAAAATTGTGAAAGTCTTATATTTAAAAATCCAATACCAATAGGAAAGATTCTGCTGTTTAGATCAGGTTTTGTAGAGATTTTATGAAGAAAAAATGACGCCGAGAAATAGAGTTATTGGTTTATCCTGAAGTATTAAATTCTGGTATTTTGTAATTGTTTT
>CAKNXH010001756.1:95146-113987 GCA_932178445.1 Andricus quercusramuli
TGCACAGTTGGGCAAGTGACATCTGTGCACGTGCACAGTTGGGCAAGGGACATCTGTGCACGTGCACAGTTGGGCAAGTGCCATCTGTGCACGTGCACAGTTAGGAAAGTGACATCTGTGCACGTCAAAGTGCACAAGAGTCCATCTGTGCACGTCTAAATTTCGACGTGCACAGTTGTCCAAGTACCATCTTTGCACGTGCACAGTTGTCCAAGTGACAACTGTGCACGTCTAAATTTCGACGTGCACAGTTGTCCAAGTACCATCTGTGCACGTGCACAGTTGTCCAAATGACAACTGTACACGTCGAAATTTCGACGTGCACAGATGGGCTCCTGTGGTCATGGACGTGCACAGATGGACGTGCACAGTTGTCCGTCCGGCCATCGACGTGCACAGTTGGGCACGTGCAAAGTTGCTACGTGCAAAGTTGTCCGTCACCCGTTAACCCAAGCATCCAATGTGGCAGTACATTGTGCACATAAAGATATGTAGAAGACAGTCAAAGAATTCTTCAACGACTTATAAATCAGTTATTCGTTTCTGTGCTAGAGTTATTGTATTCCAAATATTGTGGAATCTGGAGGACTTTTTATGAAAAATTGAATGCTTGTCTAGAACTTTGTCAAAATCTGCTGAATACAAATTCGAAAACTGATGTTCCTAGATTGTATTCCAATAATTCGATGACTTTTTTTCACTTTTTCGATGACGTCTGCGGTTCTTCAATGAAAATTATACGAGATTCTAAAAAAAAGTGGTCTATCCTAGAATGGTTGACTAGTCAAGTTAAGTTTCGACAACTTATTTTTTCCGCGTAGTATGCCAGGACAGAAAAGTGTTGCGACAAATAGTTTGTAAACAGAGTGACAATAGAGTGAATGATGTCTGAAACAAAGACGTTGGATACTAATGGGCCCAAGTGAGGAACCATACATAACAATTTTGTGAGGCTCCTCACTTGGGGTGTTCGCTAGAGAGATTGATCAGCAACCTAGGTCGGAGCAGTGTTGCGGAATAAACGTGTCATTTATATAAATAACACGAGAATTCCAGATCAATCTAGAACATCTATTCCTAACACCTATATACCTATATACCTTATACCCATATACCGACCTACTTTATACCTATATACCTATCCAATATTTTCCAACCGAGCAAGTCACGCCTACACCGAAAGGAAAATGGCTTAATGGTATAATAATATTTTGTGAACTTTAAAAATATATGGAATAGTATCTTTTAACGACTTGATCAGGCAATAAAAGAAGTGATCTTTCGGAAGTGCATTAGCAAAGTGTGTTTGTAACCTCGGAAAACATCATGACTTAAAGTACTTGAAATTGTAAACTCCAAGTATCTCATCTGTTAAAAAGGACTTGTGAAATTCAAATGAAGAGATTTCCTTAAAAGCTGAGAGCCTTTAATATCTTTTACTTAAAGTTCTTGAGGGACTTTTGATTACGACCACGTATAATCTTAACGATCTAGAAATAAAAAGGGGTCTTCACTCGTAAAAGAAAAGCTAATTTGCCACAAAGATATTAAAAGGTGTAAAAACGAGTTGAAAGATTCACCATGAAAGATAATTATGGGATTTTGTTTATTACGGCGTTCTCAAAACTCGAGTTTGTAATTCGTTCAAGTTTCTCATTTCAAATACATTTTTCATATCCAAAGAAGTGGTGTAATGATATATCGCATACGTTGTTGTCAAAAACCTGATTGGTTGCGACACTGCGGGAATATGACATTTAGTGGCTATTTTCAGTTTGCTTATTTATTAAATAAGATTTAAAATGTTCTGCATGATCAATTTTGTACATTAAAATTTCCAAAAATTAATTTTATTCCAGTATCAATTGATCCCCAATGTTTATAAACATTATCAATAAAAGAGAAAATTTGAAATGTAAACAATTTTGTAATATTATGAAATAATTTTGCTCCTAAAACATTGACACCACACTATATTTGTAAACTCTTCCACACTCTCAAAGAGATGTAAAGAATTAAACTATGGACAAAAACTTATAATATCTTAAATAACAAAACAAATACACTGTCGGTACCGCTGAAACAATTTTTCGGCACGAAAAATAAAATTTCTGGGAAAATTGAGAATGATTTAGGTCTAATTTTGAAAGATTAATTTTGAGTTTTAAATATTTTAAAACATGTTGAAAAAGAATCTGGTATATTTAGGAATAATTTTTTCAATTTTTCAGGATTTCCAATTTTACAAGCTCATAACATTTTGGAAAAAATTCGAGTAGGTTTAAAAAATAATTTTAAGTTTTCAGAAGATACAAAAATAGTTTATAACTTAAGAAGATTGAAAAATTTTGTACACAAAATGTTTATTTTTGAAGATTTTGAATGAAAATTCGACGTTTATTTTTATAATTATCAAATTACTATATAGAAGTATGCCAAGTTTGTCTCTTTTAGATGAATTCAACTGTTTTTGATTTTAAATTAAAACCTTTTTTCCATTTGAATATCACATATTACATTTTTCGTTGAGAGTTCGTTCTTTCCTTGAAAATTCAATTACTTGGTTAACATTTATAATGCATAATTTGTTAAAAATTCATTTTTTGGTTGAAGATTCTCCATTACAGCTGATAAATTATATCTTTTGTTAGAAATATAACTAGTTTCTTGAAAATTCACCATTTTTGTTTTAAAAAAATCTTCTTGGTAGAAAATATCTGTACAAAATTCTTCTCATTTGGTAAATATTTTACCTTTTCCGGTTAAAAGTTAGTTCAAATGTTTTTTTCTTGAAATTAAAGGCTTTTCTGGGTGAAAATTCCACTTTTGGGTTAGAGGTTAACTTTTTTGTTGAAATTTTGATTTAACGTATCTGCAATTCTCAAAAATCTTTTCGACTTCGTTTAGGAGTCTTAGGAGTCAGGTGGACTCACAGTGGTAGTATTTATCCACCTAGAAACACTACCCGAATCGGGTAGTGAGGCAATGAACTTTCGAGTTCGAAATGCTAATAAATTTTTTTTTTTTTAGGAGTCTTAGAGAAATTATATTTACATTACCTTGAAAACAAATAATCAAGTGAACTTATTTGACAAATATTCATTCTAAATTTTTATTTGTTATTAAAAATTGATTTCCCCGTCGAATCTACTTTAAAATGAGAAAAGTGTTCAAAGTACGATTTTCCAAAAGAGGGAATAAAGATATGGAACTAAAATTGTAATATTTGTGAATTAAGAGTTAAGAAATGAAATGTCAATTCCAGAATCTGACATTATACATTTTTCGCACTCCATTTTTCGAACTCCAGATGTTTATTCGGCTTCGTAGAACACGAAACGTATTTTCAGAACGGAGAACGATGTGCAATGAAAATAGTTTTGTTTTGAAAATAGTGTACATGTCTTTCCATGAGCACCACTTTCTCGGGTTATTTCACAGCAGCCTTCATCTAGAATTTCTCACTCATTCAGTTTCTTATGAAAATCTAATAAATTTCTGGCAATGCACTTTTCTATGTATTTTCTGAAGTTTTCTGTTATTTTGATACAATGAAAGTTCTCGTATAAAGAAATTTAATTCAAATTATATCAAAATTTAAATTCCTATTTGAATTGAAAAATTGAATTCTAATAACAAAATTCTCAGAAATAAAAATATTATCAACTCTATGAATCAATTACGATCTTTGTCTAATGGCACACGCAAAAATACATCAATTAAAAATTACAAAACACTTAGATAAAGAAAAAAGAAAGAAAAATTAGGCGACCGCCAAATAACCTTCTTTCTCCTCTTCCAAAGTTTCGATGTTCATCCAAAAATCTTATTAGGTCAATACAAATGAAAGAATAAAATAACTTGCATCCTATTATCATCTACGAGAAAGCGAAGATCAGAAATCCCGATCAGCGCTGACAGAAGACTTCAGTCTGAGTTAATTTTTTTTTTATGTATAAAACTTTTTAATTTTTTCAAAATTCGATTTGAAAAGAACAACTAAGATTGAGAATAATGTTACCAAGCCTAAAAATTAACTGATTTTCACAATTTATAAAACTGAATATTAGTTCAAGTTTCTATAAAATTCAGCTCACATCAGTTGAACGGCTGACCAAAGTCGGGTTAGTCTACTGAATATCTAGCTTGATAATTATAATCATCTAACCGGAAGAGTAATTGAAAACAAATCTTTTCTAAGATTAATCTGAAGAATATGTCGGAATAGGGAAAAATAAATATCAGAGAAAAGTCAAAATCTTCCATTCCATTCAGAAGAAAAAACATAAACGTTTAATTCAATAATATTAATACGTAGGTATCCTTTATTCATTGATTAAAAGAGTTACCTTCTGTAATTTCGATGTCGATAAGGAAGAGAATTAAACCGCTTGGTAAGATAAAACATCACAACCGTAAAATTCGATTTTTTCTTCAGTAGTTATACACGTCCCGTGGATAAATGTTCAAATGAGCTGCAGTCGATAATGAAACTTTAAAATGTATCATCTGATGGAGAGAGTTTGCATGGTTCTTCATTTATTATACATATAATAAATACTGTAGATATTATAATAAGAATGTAGAGCGTGAATATAAGAATAAAACAGTAGAATTCAAACTCCTATGTCTTGAAAAATAAAACAGTGAAAATTTTCAAGTTTTTATAGAATTTATGAAAGGTAAAATAGGTATCTGTAAATTGTTACACATTCCCAAATTCGAAGTGAGGCAACAAGACAAATACTAGTAAATAATGTGTACGAAAGTACGTAGATAAGGGTGGCTGCAAAAAATGGTCTACTTTAAGCAATGATATCACAGAAAAAACTAAGAATAAAATTTGTTGCAGGAAATTTTTTAGAGCGATAAAGTTTTGTTCAGCCAACTTCGCGTCTTTCAAAATACATGTGTTTGTCATGGAATAAAAGAAGAAAGTTTAACCGATATTTGTGTAAAGTTTATCCTGTGAAGTTAATTTTTGTTGCAGAGAATCTTTCGTCGGAAATCGGTGTAAAGTTTATCTTCCGTTTTTTCTGTGATTTTCGAAAATAAAAAGTTTACAAACCACTGAAAATATATATTATTGCAATCAAGGATAATCCGAAAAAGTATAAAAATATGAATGTAACAGATGCAGAAATGTTTTGCGATGGATATGAAGTTTACACGTTGCTAAAATTCGCGTGACAGGACATGCGACTGTAATAAGACAAAAAAGTTTCAAAAATGTTTCAAAAATTTTCCCAGAACAGATAAAAATATTTTTCATCATATGGATAATCGAAATTTGACTTTTGAGATGCCTGTGAACGGGTCGACAATCGAGTTATCTACCGTGGGAAGGAAAGTGACAGATCAATGTGAATGGCGGTTCGGTTCGAAGCAATATACCATTGAAGTATGGAAAAAATAATTATTCTCACGATTTATTCTCCAGCGTTTGAAAACATCGGATTTTATACTATGATAAATCAATATGGCGAGTTACCGGACATTTCATCAAAAATATCACGTAAAACTGGTGATAATTTGATATTAGCTGTTATTTGGAATTATTGCAGACAACATGTTTTTTTAAAGACCTTGAAGTTTTATGAGTCGCATCGAACTTGCATATGGTAAGCTCTAGTTTTTGATTTTTTTGATAATAGGTATTCTACAATTTTTCCCTATTTTCTTATTTATTTTTTTTCTAAAATGAAAAAAGAAATACTTTTTCAACCTTTTTTTGCATTATTGTGTGTAGAATTTTCCTGTGTAGAAGCTAACAGTGTAGGGGTTTTCAAATTGAAATGATAAACAACCAATTAATTCTTTCGTGTAGAGTATTATTATGCAGAATTTTATTGTGTAGTATTTATTTACATTCATTTTTTATAGAGACTACCGAGTCTTATGGTGTAGAATTTAACTAAATAAGTTAAAATTTCTAATATTCAATTTGTAGAATCCCCCCCCCCCCCCCGAAGAAGTTTCTTCTTAAGAAAGACGGTCTTGTTTTAAGCCAACAATAGGCACATGGTCTAGCTTTTAGATAAAAAATAGGCTGAAATCTGGCTTTACTGCTAAATATTGAACATTATTTATACACCGAAGCTACAATTTTAATGTTACAATATCTATAATTAAAAAAAAAGTTACTCGAAAATTGCCCTCTTTAGCGTGAAACTAATTTGAAATACCTCTAAATAATTTTTTTTATCTGAAAAAATTGTGGATGTTCTTATAAATATAAGCTACGAGTTGTTTAGATACGTCTAGTGAAGAATAATTAATTTTTTTTTATCATCATATTAAATGTATTAGTGTATATTTGGCACATTTCGTCTCATATTTCAAAGATTACAAAACCTCTAAAATTAGGAAATATTAGGTACTTTATTTAATTACTATTACCTTCAAGTTACTTTAGAGTCCAGAAAAATACATTTTTTCAAAAGAAATCAGTATATGAAGCGCGAAATCAGACAATTCGCAGAGTTAATTAATTTAACATTACTACTGATGAATTTGATGATGTTAACACCTACAACTTTATATACCGGCTTTCACATTTACACATAACTGGGATAATTTTCGGTTAAATAACGCGCAATGGACGAACGTGTAGTGAAGAACTATGCCAGTTCAGTATTTCTGCAACAACTGGTGAAAATCGGGTAAAATTCAAGTTTAGTCAGAGGAAACTGCTCAACTTGCTAAGTCCGCTAATTTGTTCTTGTAGCCATTTCACTTATTCCATCTTATTTCTATATGCTCTTTGCGCAAAAATATACCAAATGAGGAAGACTTGGCATAAAATAGAGATAACTGGGGGTACAAGAAAGATAAATAAGTAAAGAAAACTACTTTCAAACTTTTTGTTTTTAATTTCCAAATTTTGTCATCCCTCTCAAAATAATTCCGAATGTACCTAAAAATGGTATCTTTAAATTTTAAGCAAAATTGGTCCAAAACAAAAAATATTGGCTCCTTAATTACATAAGATTCACCATTTAATTAACATGAGAAAATAATTCTCTCAAAATAGTCCGGTTTGAGCATGGCAATACTATAAATAATTTAGAAATAATACATTCCTCTTTTGAAAATGCTTTAGAACAAATATATAGATTCTTTATGACTGTTTGGTTTAAGCTCCATGCGTGAATTTGAATGTTGAAGACTTAAGAAATAGCAGATTTGAATTAAAAATATCAATAAAATATTATAATTTTGAATGCTATAAACAAAAGTTTTGCATTTAAAAACTCAATATTGTACATTTTTTTGTTAGAAGAGAGTTAAGTACGAAAAAGGAAAGGATGCCCGAATCGGGAAGAAATATAAAATGTCAAAGGTCAGAGGAGCAATGTGGGACATCAGAGATCAAAGGTAAGAGGTCATAAATCAGGCGCGTAAGGTCAAACATGGAAGGTCAGAGGTCAAAGAGGTAAAAGTTGAATGTCAAATGTTGAAGGACAAATATAACAGAACAGAGGTCAAAGTAGAAGCATGGAAGGTCATAAGTCAGGCATCATCTGTGACCGTCCGCCTCACTTTGCAGTTAAATAACAACTCTAATTTTCCAGATGTAGGAATAACATTCTTTATTATAAAACAGCAAATAAGAAACTATAGATGAGAATAAGAATCTAAAAGTCGATTTTTTCCGCATTAGGTCCCTTTCTTCGCGGGCGGTCACATATTTGAAAGGTCACAGGTCCAAGCTGAATGATGAGAGATCATTTCTAGAAGGTTAGAGAAGCCCTATTAATGATAGTTTCGAATTAGGTTAATATTTGAGAAATATTAGGTGCTTTATTTTGGGTGAAAATAAGATACATCAGCGATATGCTGTCCCAAGAATAATTATTACTATCTATAATATAATATAATAATAATTATTATTAGAATAATAATTATTTACTGGCTTTTACTAACCTTACAAAAATTCTAGTTGAAGGACATCATAGTACATCACTCATTGTATGATACCTTATGCATTAATTATTTAAACTTGATCGGACAAGACGGAAAAATTATTTAAATATGACAAAATTTCACCCGGTCCCATGTTCCTGACCACATTTTCCCAAAGTAGAATGCGTTTATTTCTTTACTTATTGTACAAATAACATTTTCGCAATGTAAATATATTGTAATAATGAAAGTCATCTTATAGAAAATAATGTTCATAGTAAGTTTATGCCTTATAACTGTAGTATAGAAATTAGTTTTTGAATGCCCTCTCACTGTTACCCGGTCAAACAAAAGTTTTAAAAGATTGAAATTTAAACTATCAACGCAAGAATGTGAATAAGGAAATTGCGTAGTTTATTTAGTCTGCAATATTGTCAGTGTCATCCAGTAACACCCCTTTTTTCAGAGAAGAAGACATTTCGCCAGGTTAGCTCATCCAAAAAATATTATTTATCGCATACTTTCTCTATTGCTAAAATATTTTATCGATTCAACGTAGGTGAGTAATATTAACATACATCATTAAATTTTTTCGTTCATTATTTTATCTTCCGATCACGCAATTATTTATCATGAATGTCAGTGAAGTTATTCACAAATGAGTTTTCATTATAATAATTAGATAATTTTTTAATTCCACATTCTTCTATTCATAATATTATATATATATATAATATTGCAAACAATAGCTAAAATAAGTCTTAACATATATTTCAGGCATCTTCGAATATTTCTGCATAATATACTTACCTCATATAGTTTTGACAAGAATTAAAATACAAATCTCATTATTTAATATTTAAAAATGAATGTAAAATTTGTGCACCTTCCTTGATATTGCTTATTACTATTTTTATCATAATTAAGGTTATTGCTACTGAAAAAAAGTGTTTCACTTGAATAGAATTTTTTTAATACTTTTAAATACCTTGTCCAAAAAGTTCAATCAAATAGCAAGGCATCGACTAAAAATTAAACATAGCTACGGATTTACAGACTTTAATTGTAGTTTGAAAATTTCTTGTTTGAAAGATTATTGAGACTCCAAAAAATCAAAAGTATATAAAATGGATGAATAAATTAAAGCTCATTGATGAAATTTTCCTTAAACGTAGATCAATAACACTGTCAAAGGTTTCAGTCTTATGAGGCAAAATAAAGAAAAAAATAATAATTTTCGCCCCATTCTGAGAAATACAACGTTTGAAAAATAAAATTCTAGGAAATATCTAACAAAAATATACTAATGTGAAGTAAATTGACTTCTCACTTTGATATTGAAGGGAGGAGAAATTGTTTGCCATACTGCATAGTTACGTTAAATAGAGGTGGCTCTTTACTCCGCCGAAATTCTCTATTATGCAAGTAGAAATTTAATTAGAGACCATGAAGTTTCTAGTAAATCTGTTTGAAATTTACGTCGCCTGACCTTACTCACAATTACTTGTTGAACTTTCAAATCAGAAAGTTCAACTCTCTAAATAACAGTTGATTTTTCAACCAAAAAGTTAATTTTCAAACAAACAATTGAATTGTATATGAAAATAATAGAATTTTGAACCCAAAAAGACGAATTTTTTAATAAATCTGTTGAATTTTCAATCCGAATAGTGAAAGGATCAATTCCGAACCAATATTAGAATGATTAAATTTGAAGTTAAAAAAAATTATTTTCAGCAAGATATTTCAATCAAGAAGATTAATTTTCTACCAAAAAAGACGAATTTATTACAAAAATTCATTTCGCAGTGAAAAAAATTAATTTTCAACAAAATTGTTCAATATCCAACCAAATTAATTCTAAACTGAAAATATTATAGAATTGATAGTAATAACTTAAATTTTTTTAAGAATTAAAAAAAATTGTTGTTCATATTTATATTTTCCATGTGCGATATCACATTCTGCGTACACATTCCCCTTACATCGCAAATCGTGATGAAATCTGCTACCCATTTTTGGTACCCACTCCCTTGCAGTTTGATGTTGTTTTTGAATTACCTCTAAGGGCACGTCTCTCTGACCGTTTTTAGGTTTTTCTTGTTTTAAATTCAAATAATGCAATTACCCATTGCTAGTACCCACTCCCTTGCAGTTTGACATAGTTTTCGAATACCCTCTAAGGGCACGTCTGTCTGATCCATTTTATTTTATTTTTTATTTTAAATAAAGCAATGTGATTGATTAGATTTCAGCTAGTCCACTGAAGCCCTGTTCTCGGTTATTTTCTTTTTGCCAAATAAAATTTTTAATCTAAATTTAAGCAGAAACTGCATTAGATAAATTTGAAACTTTTTAACCAGATTCAATGTGTAATTGATTAAAATTTGGAGTATCAGTAAACGACTATATGAATTTAAAAAATATTGTTTGAAAATCTAGAAAATTTTAATGTTGCGATGGTTGCGGTTGAATCGAACCGCAAATGCTGTCATCCCGTTTTATGGAAATGCACGTGATATGCGCACATATATTTAACTGCAGACGGTATAAACCGACAAATGTGGCAGCATTCGCAACTGCGTCACGAATATTTGAATGCGTAAAATATGGTAACAACACAATGTAGCAAGCTTTGAGATTTATCGAGAAAAGAGGAAAAGTGTAGGAAGAAAAACCAAAGTTCGAAATTCTTTGATGAAAAAATCAAATCTGCTGATTAATAACGGTAAGGTTGCTCCATTGTGAGCGAAATTTCAACAATAACTTTTTTTGGCATAACTACTTATTCAAATGTATATTTTAAATTAAATGAAAAATGTCTCCCAATAAAAGAGATAGGAAATTTATTATTGTTTTAGGATCAAATAGCAATGTGAGATTAATTTAAAAGTTACTAAAAAGCTTCATCCTATCTAATCAAATTGATGGAAGGAAATTCTCGGAAATTTCAAACTCCCTGTCGAATACCTGATTTGTTGATAGAGGCAACAATTCTGTCCTTAACTTTCAGGCCAAATACTCAGCCAAATATTTTAAAATAAAAATACGGTTCTATAGAATTAGAATAGAAATTAAAGAATTAAAAATAGAAATAGAATATTCATAACCCCTTGACCTTATTAAAGAAGGTGATATGTATTTATCTATTAATAAAGATTAAGAATTGTCTGCACCATTAATTCAGTAAATAAAAATTTCCAAATAAGTAATCTTATATCTAGGTAAAATTTGTCTCTGAATGTTTCTGAAGGAATATTGATGAATAAGAAAATTGTAATTGCAATCGCTTTTTAATATAGAAAAATAATAATTATTTGAACATTTTGCAACCACGCTATACTGTGCATTTTTTCACACTTTTAAAGATATGAGGAATATGAAAATGGGGACAAAAAGTTGAAATATCTTAATTCGCGTATAGTATATATTGTCGGTACCGACCAAAAAAATTTACGGGTCCCGAAAATAAGATTTCTGGAAAAATCTCAAATAATTTTGGTTTCACTTTGAAAGAGTAGTTTGAAGCTTTGGAAATTGAAAAATATGTCGAAAATGAATCTGGAAGGTTTTATGACAATTTTTTCAATTTTCGCAGAACTTTGAAAAATTCTATGAAAGCTTTAAATTAAGGTAAATGTCCCAGTAATCGTGACGGTCCCAGTAATCGTGAAACTTGGTTATAGTTTGAATATATTGTTACAAAAATGTGTCAAAAGTAACATTTAATGATAAAACGCACTCATTTTTAGCATTTTATAATGGCAAATAGAAATTACATTCATTCTGATGAAATAAAAAGCAAGAAAATTGGCATCACGATTACTGGGACTAAGGTCACGATTACTGGGACGTTTACCTTACTTCAAAATATATTTTAAAGCTTTAGAAGTATGGGGAATATTCAAAATTTTTTCAAATTCCAAAAAGATTTGAAATGTTTTCAAACAAAATGTAAAATTTTAAAGATTTGAAAATAAAATTTGGAAGCTTTTTAAGGGATTTGAAAGGTTTGGAGATAATAAATTTTTTTCTTAAGATTCCAGGAAATATTATAACTAATTTTTATGTAGAAAAATAATTTCAATGAAAATATTTTTAAAAATTTGAGAAAATTTGAAATGATTAACTGTATTTTGCTATAGAATTTAGAAGATTTGCAGCAAAGTTTCGCAAGACTACAAAATTTGAGAAAAAATTCAATTAAGTTTTAGAGATATTTATAAGTTTTGAAAAGATAAAAAGGAATTTAAAAATATTTTAACAAATTTAAAACTAAATGTAGAATCCGGTAGATTTCAAGACAATTTTAGGAGTAATTCAAGTAAGTTTAGAAGATGTTTAAGAAGAGTTTAAAAATATTTCTAAACTTTGAAAGATTTCCAAAAATTTATAAAATATTTTCCTGATTTTTTTCCAATCATCAAAAAATCTTAAATATCATTCAAACTAATGGAGTTTTTCTCAAAATTTGGTGAAATACTACGTTAAAAATGATTTTTTCTTTCAAAATATAATTTGCCAAAAATTTTGTTCCTTCTTAACCGAAAAGTCTTTTTTGGTTAAAAATTCGTTTTCTTGGTTTGAAAATTTATCTCGATCAGTATAAATTTCACCTTTTTGTATTATAATTGCAACTGTTTGGTTTGAAGATGAAATATTTTTTGGTTGAGGATTCAACTATTTTATTTTAAAATCGTTTTCTTTGAAGGAATCAAACTGTTTTTGATTAGATATTGAAATCTATTTGGAGTGAAATATCATCTATTATATGTTTTGTTTTGGATTCATATTTTTTGGATGGAGATTCATAATTTCAGTTAAAAATTCGTCTTTTTTGGTAGAAAATTAATGGTTTCCGTAGAAATTTCATGTCATTAGTTGAAAATTCACTCATTTTGTTGAAATTAACTTTTCTGTTGAAAATTCATATTTTTCGGTTGAAAAATTAATCTTTTTGGTAGAAAATTGATCTCTTTTGAAAAATACTTAGTCCTTTTGGTTAAAAATATAACTAGTTGAAAGTTGATTTCTTTTTTAGCCGGGGATTTATCTATTTTGTTAATTTTTTTTAAGAATTCAACTTTTTCTGATTTACAATAGAAATATGTTCGGATTGAAATATTAGCTATTACACTTTTCTTCGAGAATTCATCTTTTATGTTTTAAAATTCAACTATTTGGTTGATGATGAAGTTTTTCGTTGAAATTTTGATTTGCCATATCTGAAATTGAGCCACCAGAGGCAAGAACCAGCTCGACGCTCGAAAATGCGTAAAAGTATTGCCGATCGTCTGAAAATATGAAATTTTTCAAAATCGAAAAATCAATTTTTTGAAAATGCAGTATTGTAGAGAATAAGAAAATGAAACTTTTTCTCATCAGAATTTTTTTCGCCAAACGTTTATTTTGAATAATAAAAACGAAATATTGAAAAAAAGTTTCTCCCTGATTTAATTAAGTATTAAAACTTAAATCGTTCTAACTCGGCTACATATTATTGAAATGAGTTCATATTTGTAGAACGTATATAAAATACTCTAGCGATGCCTAGGAAATCATGGAAAGGTTAACAATCACTTATTCTTTAATGATTTTTAATTGCAAAGTGAGGTCAAATGATAATTGTGTTTTCTTGGTTTCGCTGGTAAAAAGTATCTAGGCAACTTCGACATTCAACAACTTCCAGTGAGTGATTTGTTCAGCAATGTTGAGTAAAGTTTTCTGAAAAATCTCTCATCTATCCGTTGAAAATTCCCTGAGATATTCAGATTTGGAAAAAGTACTTGACGTCTGCCCGCGCTGTTACGCGTCGCGTGGACTGCTCTGTGAGGAAGCGTTCTCGAAGTTCAGTCTGCGCGGGCAGAAGTCGAGTACTTTTTCCAAATGTGAATATCTCAGTGAATTTTTAACGAATAGATATGAGATTTCCCAAAGAACTTTATTCAAGAATGCTGAAAAAATCACTCACTGGAAGTTGTTTGAAAGCCGAAGTTACCTAGATACTTTTTACCGTCAAACCCAAGAAAACACAATTATCGATTGAGCTCATTTTACAATTGAATATTATAAAACAATAAGCGATTGTTAACTTTTTCATGATTTTCCAGGCATCGCTAGAGTATTTTGAATAGGTTCTACAAATATGAACTCAATTCAATAATATTTGGCCGAGTTAGAACGATTCAAGTTTACAAACTTAATTAAATTAGGGAGAAACTTTTTTTCAATATTTCTTTTTTATTGTTAAAAATAAAGATTTGGCAAAAAAATTCTAAGAGGAAGAAGTTTTGGAAATTTTCATTTTTTCAGACGATCGGACAATACTTTTACGCGTTTTGGAGCGTCGAGCTGGTTCTTGCATCCGGCGGGTCAATTTTCAACAATCTTTTTAAATTTCATCAAGAATCGTAGGAAAATTACATTTATATAACCTTGAAAATAATTAAACAAATAAACCTAAAAGAATGAATAGTTATTCGACATTTTTGTTCTTTATTAAAAATGATTTTTCCCATCAAATTGAAACACTACATATGCGCCTAGCGCACGATTGATGATGCCGGCTGAAGTATTTTTCTATTATTAAAAATATGACTTGAAGTGCAAATATGAATAACTCATTCGTGCCTATCAAAAATAATACGTAACATTCATGGGAAGATTTCAGATGAGTTGGTTTCCTTTATTCATTCCTACTTCAGAGTTTATTCAAGGCACGTGTTTGAATGCACATTGCACGCCTTCTCTCAGTGTTTCTCAACTCCTGAATATACTAGAATAAATGAGATTGTTTATAGTAAAAGTAGATAATGGAATATTATCTGAGAACAAGCAATTACGAATATGAAAATATTATTTCCTTGTTTCTGCTCTCGAGAGTTGTCAGGATCCTTTGTACTCCTCTTTCAGATTTCATCATATGCAAGAGTGATTCACAAAAGAGCATCAAAGGGGTTCAATTGCACTCAAGTAAAAATTACGAGTTTATAAAATGAGAAGGCAGAATTCCATATTAATGAAATGCATGATTTTACAATGAAAGCAGATTTGGAATAAAATACTTATTATATGCAATCATAGCAGCAAAATGTTTGGTAATCTCAATAAAAATTTAGTATAAACAACGAAATTACTTTACTCTTTCACTATTTCTGATTGCTGAGATCATTTTTTTTTTCAAATGAACAAGAAAATGAAAATTCTAATCTCGTCTGATTTTTTACCATTGTTTAAATAAACTAACATCATGAATACCATTTCCACGCGCACATCTAGTTTTTCTTATTAGAAGGGCAAACAAATTTTTCAAACAAAATAAACATTTCGGAAAACTCTTTATTTGTTAACAGTCATCGCACACAGAAATTCGAGCTATCAAAATCAGATTCTGAGATCTAAGAACAATGAAATAAGTGTGGATTTTACCAAAAAAAAAGGAAAAATTCGTGTCAGTTAAACATATGTTTAGGACTTTCAGAAGTTTTCAAGAAATTTAGAATTATTTTATAAATTTTTAGAAAATTTTGAAATTTTTAGACATCTTTTCTAATATTATTTTAGAACTAAAGTTTTAAAATAAAAAAATTAGAAATTTTACTAGGGATCTAAAGAAAATTGTTTTATTCTCTTGAAACCTTTAAAAATTCTTTAAAAGCTTCTACTTTTTTTTCAAAACCTTCAAAAATCTAAATTCTGTTGAAAAAGGAAGAAGTCTGCATGAACCTCTAAACATTCTGAAAATCTTTTGATATGATTCAAATTATACCTCAAATTGGAAAAAAATCGAATATATACAAAAATTGCTTGAACATTTTCCGGATTCTTTTTTGACAATTTTGGAAAGCTTTTGAAACTTTTCGAAAACTTTTCAAATTTTATCTTGGAATCAATTTTTCAAAACAAAAAATCATTAAAAATGTTCCTAGAAATCTTAAGAAATTTGATTTATTCTCTTGAAACCTTTGGAAATTCCTAAAAAGCTATTAAACATTTTGTTCGAAATCTTCAAAAATCTACATTTTTTGAAGAAGCTTCTGTAATCTATTCAAGCTTTAAATTATTTTGAAATCACTTTAAAACCATTAAAAAAATTTCAAGCTCAATAAAATTTTGTCTCAAATTTTAAGATCCTGTGAAATTGAAAAATTATGCTTTAAAATCGTTGACATTGTTTTTCGAAATTTAAGAAAATTATTTTAAATGTTTTGAAATCTTTTTAAAATTTTTTTCTAATGAAAGATCATTAACAATTTTTCGAGAAATGTTAACAAATTTCTCTTTTATTCTCTTGATAGCTTTAAAAATTCTAAAAAAGCTTCGGTATTTCGAAACTTTTAAAATCTACATTTCGTTTTAAAATATTTTAAAGCTTCTCAAGATTTAAATTATTTTTGAACGTTTCCAAAACTTCTAAATAGCTTCTGACATAATTGCTTTTTCTACAAAATGTTAAAATGTTTCAAAGTTTTAAGAATAATCTTAAAAGATTTTAGATTCTTTCTTGACAGACTTCCACATTTTCAAAACCTAAAATTAATCTTTTGAAATAAAACCTGAATCGTTGAAAATGTTTTCAGAAATCTCATTGTCGGTACCGGTAATTTTTTTAATACCGTTAACGACTAATTCTTCACTAGTACAAATTACAGTGTGGTAAAAAAAATGTCATGAACAGAATTATTTCCCAATACTGAAAAATCACTTACAATTAAAAAAAATTCTTTTATCAATAAAGTCTAGAAAAATCTAGAAATCAATTCTACCATAAAATAAAATTACTTATTTGAAAATGTTCATTTTGATAATTGATGTTGCGTATATTTCGTAATGTTTATTAATAGGTAAACAAACTGAATGTATGCAAGATAGCGTGACTACAAGTTTTTAAGTAGAGGATTTATCATCGAGTTTTCACAGGTGAGTAAAAATCAGAAATAAAATTTTTAGAACAATTGAAGAATCCTTGCGAGAGATTGTTTGGAATAATTCATAAAAGCTTTTATATTTCACATTTAAAAACTCCCGCTTTATTTTATTGATTTAATTGTTAAATTTATCATTATCAATTACAATGGAAGCAGTACTCATTTTGTGATCAAATACATAGTTCAAAATGATTTCCATGTAGAAGATAGTAAATTCTAATTGGAGTACATGAATGTACTTGTATTTGCGGTTTGTCTACCATTTAGATATCAGTTAGAGTACCCATCGTAATAGGATGTTCAAATTTCTGAAGCTCTCGAGAGAAAAATAATAATTCTGTCACCTCAAATCGCGGTGTTCGAGATTTTAGTATTCGATTCGCCAAAATCGACATCCTTGACTTCCGTTTCCCCCAAGGATCGTAATCTCTGAACATTTTCTGACATAGGACCCTCCTGGGATACGACAATAACCATCGAGGATAATTTGGTCAGCTCCAGGCACTTGAGGAAAATCTCTTTTTATCAAATTTTCATGTTGAAACAATCCCAGAGAAAAATATGTTGCAAGCAAAACTTTAATATTATTAAATTATCGAATTCACTACAATAGGCCAAGAATTCTATATCAAAAACAAATTCTCCTGTACACACAAGCAGAAAAGTAATCAGCAATAATTCAGAGTTTATTTTAAACAATTTGAAAACAGGTTGAGAATTCTTAATTTATAACGTTTTGTGAGATTTTTAACGCTTAAAGTTAGAAAGCGAGCAATTTTTTCTAAATGTTTTCAGTTTATAGTTGTTCCACTGTGAACGCATAAAAGTATAATATAATTTAGAAGATTTTCAATTCCAAATTAAAGTTTTTGTTTCGAATCCCGAAATAAGTATATAATCTCAAATGGGTAGGTATTCACTTGTCCAAAATTTCATTTTCCCTAAAACTCATTTTGCTGAAAAAATCACTTGGCCAATTTTGATTGGCCAAGCAGAAGCCCATCTATCAATTGTTTCGAAAGCGGCTAGTAATCTAGTGATTTTTTCGGCAAAATGAGTTTTAGGAAAAATGAAATTTTGGACAAGTGAATACCTACCCTTAAAAGGATGCTCGCAATTTCCCAAATGTTTCAAAGTTCGAATTCAAACATTTTAAATATAAGTTTCAAAATTTGAAATTTCAAGTAAGCTGTTTCAAATATAAAATAGAGAAACTTTGTTCAAAAGGAGGTCGTGTTCATATTTCTAAGGAAGGATCGTAATTCATGAGAAGGAAAATTTGCCTACAATGGAGCATGATCTGCATAGAAAAATGAATATAAAGCCAAAGTCTAAATATATTGTAACTGAGGGTTCCACATTAATAATCTCTTCATTAATAAAAATTGAAATTAATCTTCTATGAATTGTGATATTAAATTGATAATTTAAAATTTATGAGATTTCGATTTTTTTCACGCAAATAATGCCACCTGGTTGTTTGACAGCCTTACTAGATAATTTCTTTTCAATTTAGTGGAATATGATATCTAGAAAAATGGTACAAGAAAGGTTCCATGTTTATTTACTATTATTTTTAATGTCGGAATCTGCTTGCTGCTTCAATAACGAATAAGAACTTTTCATCAAGTTCTATTCAACAGAAAGAGAAATACGGCTTCGAACTACTATAGGTATATTCACTACACTATGAAACCAAATTTCATAAAATTCGTGTTTATTTGATTATTATGGTATCTATCTATTTTGAAGCACCCAGTCTTTAACTGACCTTCTTTTTTCGTAGTATGAATATTGTCGGAGATATTCAAGATTTATTTTGTAATATAACATAAATATATGTACATATAATACAATATAATATAATATAATATAATATAATATAATATAATATAATATAATATAATATAATATAATATAATATAATATAATATAATATAATATAATATAATATAATATAATATAATATAATATAATATAATATAATATAATATAATATAATATAATAT
>CAKNXH010001756.1:118987-184703 GCA_932178445.1 Andricus quercusramuli
TAGGGCCTGATCCGATGTGTACTATCTGGTCCTGATAGGAAGAATTCTGTGGCCCTGACTCGTACCAGACCGGGCTATGAACTGTGACGTCATATAGCCTCTTCGCAGCGCCATCTTAAGCCATATGCGCTAGATGTAATATAATCATGAACATAACCTTAATTTTTGTTTTCCTTCATGGCGTTGTGTTGCAAATGTTCTGGGAGTGTTCGACCGTATAATATATTCTTAATACATTAATAATAAATGCCAAAATTAAGGAGCATACCGCGTGTTCGCAAACATCGTGCCATCAGCAAAATTCCGTATTTACGCGATGAAAACGAAAGCAACGAAGGCAAGTCTTTCATGGTGTTACATTTTTTATGGTATTATCACATTTTGTGATATATTTAATTGTATTGTACTGGATCCAAGTTCTAACCTAAACATTCGATTTCCTCATTTTAGTCAAAGAAATTATTATTTGACATTTTTCCGCTCGGTAGCGTTTTTTTGTAAAACAAGTAGTTGGAATTTTGAGGTTATATTTTGGAATGCAAAAGACTGGGACGGTAATCGGAAGCAGAGGTCCAAATAATCATTTTGAATTATTTTTAAGGTGTTGTTAAAATAAAGCTCAATCCTATTAATTTGGCTTTTTCTTTAATATTCAATTATAATTATTTTGAAGCATTTTAATTCCTACTAGAAAAGTAAATAATGTGGCTAGACTCGGGTAAACAATAGGGGCCAGACCGGGGACAGATCGGGCGTTTGATCGGGCCCCTAGACATGGCTCCGAGGTGGCTACGTGTTTCATGATGAGTCTGGCCCTGACTCGATTTCCACATCAGGGCCCGATATGAACGAGTCTGGGCCCGGTCGGGGCCACGGCGAAATTTCTGCACGGGTAGAACAGAAGCTAGACATTTTTTTATATTTTTGAATCTATTCGCATATAAAATTACGAGCCTCATTTACAATCACTTCTAAATATTAATGAATATCCGAAACCATTACGCCACTCAAACATTTTAGCATATTGAACTATAAGTCTTAACTGAGCTTCGAAAGCTGCTTGCCACGACATGCAGTGGAACGTGTCAGTGCCTAAAATCCTTTATCCATGCTTTTCGATGAAATCGGAAAGTAGTTTGAAAGAATATGCATTCTCCAATATAAAAAGAGCAAATATTTTTTCTATTTGTACCAACAATAAAAGGGAATAAATCTTATACATACATGAACAAAATGATTCAATCGATATTTTGCATGCAGATAATAGTCTGACCTGAGAGGCTCAAAGAGATAATATTTAGATCTGTGTAGGCGGAACAAAATCTAATCCTTCTGAAGGAAGTGATTCAAATAGAACGTGATTGTTAGAGATGCATGAATGTAGAAAATAATTTTTATGCAAACTTTTCACTTATAACACAGAAAAAACTAAGTGTAAACTTCACCCGGATTTCGGGGTAAAGATTACCTGCAACAAAAATTACCCCATGTGGGTAAACTTTGCCCGCACATCTCGGTATTTTTCTGGTATTACCCACGCTTGTGGGTAATTTTTGACAGTTCTAACGATTCGGCAAAACAGCCTTTATGAAGCCGCACTTATCCGATTTGCCTGTTACACCAACCATCAGCTAACTTCACTTCAGCGATTCAAAGCTAGTGGCTTCGAATTTTGAAGACCATGGTGACAACTTTCATGAGAACAAAAGACAGTTTCTGCCCATCGAGGCTAATATTCGTGTTTTACCAATACGAACAGGTAAAAATACGAAATTACCTGCAACACTATTTACCCTAAGTTTTTTCTGTGAAGGTACTCCAGTCAAGGAATCATATCTAAATCAAGTAACGTATATTTGAGTCATCACTGCTCTTTTTTGATACCATCAGAATATTTTATTTGAACTGAAGAAATATTTTATCTGCCATATTCTCCGCTGCCATTATTTAAATCATAGAAATATCCCTTATTTCGTGGATTCCTTTTTTACTATTTTTGATATGCTATCTATAAGTCAACATTTTTTTTTAACCAATAAAATCAACAGGAAAGTTTTACCTTTATTATGGGACAGAATACGTCAAGTGCTCCCTCATAAAATATTGTTTTTTTGTTATCAGGTTGAAACTTGACTGAATTATAGTTCTAGTAGACCAACATTTATTCACCAAACCGTAAATTCATTGATCAACCGCGCGGTTGTCACTATACAGGGGCCTGAAGTTTTCACTTTTTACATTCTCATTTTATAAGGAGAAGGTTAGGTTTGTGTAAAATTTGACCCATCCTCCCGGTTTTGTCAAATTTACACGTTTTGAGACCTCCTGAACCCAAAAAACAGGTTTCTCTATATTTATGAATTCTATGGTCGGATATCAATAGTACCCAAAAAGGCAAACAGAATATTCTGATGACTTTTTTTAATAGAAGGGAAATTACCGGAGTTATACCATTTACAAAATTAAAGAAAAATTGAACATTTTAAGTCAAACATCGCACGATATGAAAAAACGCCAGTAAGAGAAGAATGTTTCTTTTCTTAGAATATTTTCATAGGACTTTTTCACATTTTCTTGAAAAATTGAAAATTCAAATTTTTATCGCACAGAAATAATGAAAAATCCAAAAATTTGATGTTGCGGTCAAACTATACAAGATAAGGAAAAAGATAAATCAACCAAAATTGTACATTTAAAAAAGATCTACAACTTTCTTATCAATCACTTTTTCATAAGACGCGTAGTTTTTGTTTTATTTCCGAAAAACTGATTTAGGAATAAAATGAATTAAATTTTTGGACGAACGACACAAACCACGAAAAAAATTATCCAAATAGAAAAAAGCTATGAATTCTTTGCCAATCATTTTTTGATAGGATGAATAATTTTTGTTTCAATCGTAAAAAATAACATTAACAAAAAAAAAATTGGAAAAACGATACACGCTACCATAACATTCTATCTAACAATATTTTTTGCCTGAATTACATTTACAAATTGAACACAAACAAATTAAATATGTGGAAAACGATACGAGTTGCAATAAAATGCATAATAACAAAATTGTTTTCTTTTTATAGGATGCGCACTTTTTTTTTAATGATAAAAACAAGACAAGGAGAATACGTATGTTTTTAATATCAATGCATAATATGAATTGCAATAATATAAATTTATGAAAAAGATATAGTATTTTCATGATAGCTGCCCGCGTGAAAAAAGTTGCCTTGCTCAAGCATGGGTCAAAAATAGGTGAAAAATGGTTGAAGATTGTTCAAGGATGGAACATGTATAGATGGTTCCGAACATCAAAATTGTACGCATCACTTTAAAGGAAAGTTTCAGCAATGTATTACAATTGGTTAGAATCAATATTTCATGGTTAAATAATAATAATATTTTGCAGCCTGAAGTTCGATAGCTTGATAATAAACATTTTTTCGTCTCCAGTCAGAAATGTTCTAATTCTAAAAAACAAATGAGAGATAGAGCTTTGACATGTGCAAAATTTTGTAAATCGCGTGAGCCTGAGAACGAGCCCAAAAATCGAACCACAAGGCTGACCTTACCCAACATCACTTTACACAATATTAATAACACTGTTCTGCAGAAATTACTTTTTTGCTTGTCACCTACAATATCCAAATCGTTTCTCATAAATTCACAATCACCAAATTACAGTTGTTGATGATTTGACAAATGTGCACAAATGTGGAGGAAATACAAAAACCATACCCGCAACGCGAGGTGAATATATTATCCAGCGCGAGATAAATATATGATCGTTCAAACATGCGAGCGAAGCGAGCCGTGCGCAAAGCGCGCGACGAGTGTGTACCCGCCAAACGGGCAGATTCTTCAGGTGCTTTTCCACCTTCACGTTATAGTGAAATTTCTTGTAGGATAATCCGATTGAATAAAATTAGAGTTAAACTTGATTTTCTGAAAAAAGGCCACTTTAACCCTTTTTTTCTTTTTTAAAGAATAGCTTTCTCATAACACGCGCATCGAAAGTTCCACTTTCGATTCCTGCTGAGTATCAGATGGCAGGGCGAAAGTTAAACATGGCACGACTGAATGAAAATGATGGGATTATACGCGCCCATGTCTCGAGTGTCACTTCTAACCTCACCACAGCAGCGCCACACATAACTTCGTAGTTTCCATTATTCTCACGTGTCATACAGGTCTAGTGTTATCGTTCCGTTGAGATCGAGTGTCCCTTCCATATCTCGGAAAATCCGGTCTGTCCAGACACCCCTTTTAATTCTGGCAGTGACATTTTTTATCTCGCTATCACTCAAAAGGCAGCGAAAGCCGAATTTCCGGTGCGCTTGTTATAAAAAATATCGTACATAGCTGTTGGCGAATGGCGGCGATGGCTATGTAATATACTATTTTTACACTCTTTAAAGTCATGTATGTAGAAGAAAAAGTGGGATGGAAATAATTTATTAGTCAAATCGTGATTGTTACGCTCAAGGGTGCTACCTCATGATTGTATAATATATACAAATAAAAAAAATCATCCCAAGATAGTTAAATGTAGCATAAAGGCACGTTAGACCTAACGGTAATCGTTCCCGGGCGCTGCCTAAGTCGAATGTGGTCCCCTCCGGCGTAAAAATCTCAATTTGACCAAGAAATTATTTCCATCTCACTTTTTTTTCTACGTGACTTCAAAGAGTGTAAAAAAAGCTATTTTTCAAAAAAGAACAAAATAATAAAGTTTAATTTCTTTCAGAAAATCAATTTTAATTTTGATTTAAAAAAATTCAAAATTGAAAAAAAATTGTTAGGATGTTCTTAAAGTACACGAGAAAAGCTGTCCACAGCACTACAATAAAAGTCCAAGGGGATTGTCCTAAAAGAAGTTACACTAACGTGAAAATGAAAAAGCACCTGGAAAGGTGAAAACTTCAGGCCCCTGTATATTGCCAAATGTTTGATAATGAACCTATGGTTCAAGCCAAGTTTCAACCCGATCGAGAAAAACAAATTTAGGGAGAAAACTTGACGTATTCTGCCTCTATATAATTTGTTAAACGCAAAACATTTGTACTTAAGAATTTATGTTCAGTTTTAATTTAAAAATAAATTTAATTGAGTAGGAACTCTTAACCCGTTCCGGCATATATTTTTCCTTACATACAAATTGTTTAAAACTTCATGGAAATAAGGTTTTAAGGGACGCTGATTCCGAATCTGAAGTCGAAATTTCAAAATTCAAAATATCCGAGGCATTAGGTGAAAATTATAAAAGATAAAAAATAAATTTTTTTAAAAGCTTACGAACTAAAAAGATTAGATTGCCATTCAAAAAAGTATTATCTATTGATGAAACAACAAAAAATTTAGCTTGATATATATATATATAGTTTCATTACCCTAATTTTAAGTTGGGGGAAAAATAAATATATATTATGGTCGGCAATGCATGACTACATAATGTATAGTATTCTATGACGTTATAAATTGCAGTGTTTCCCATAAAGTTTTTTCTGCCTATTTCCTCTGTGCCTCCAGGCGGATCTTTGGAGATTAAGAAAACTACTTTTGAAAAACAACAGGGCCTACAATAACTTAAAATCCAAATTTTTCAATACTCAACTCTTGATTAACGTTCTTTTTTCTCCAACATTGTAACAATGTTAGGTATTATAATTAACTATTGTTCAATTCGACTACATCTTGACTTTTTGTAACTTGACAAAAAATGCGTTCCTTATCATCCTGGTAAGCGAACCTGTAAACCTTTATAATCATTCCAAATATATTCAAACTATTATTTTATAAGATATAATATTTAATCATTCTTATTTTATTTTTTATATAATATGCCTGTTGTGGGTAACGGTTTTTTTTATCGAAACGAGGCACGCTCAAATTTTTTTTCTAATAAAGTCTGGATATGTCCTTTAGAATTGTAAAAAGATAATAATGTTATGTATTCATATGAAATATTCTTTTATGTTGTTAGGTAATATTTAATAACCCAATCTGTCTTTTTTTAATTTTTTTGTGTGGGTTTTTAAATATTTTTGTTAATGTCCAAGTTTTTAGAAGTGACACGCGACGAATAAATTAATACTCTTTTACATAAATTAACTTTATAACTTCTGATGATGTCATTTTATTATTTGTGTATCTGCAATATTCTGTCTTGGAGAAAAGCCTTTCCAATTTCACAAAAATTCATCGAGTGTAGACAAAATCTTCTCCGTTATAAAATATAAGCTATAAATGGCGTCTGTTCAATTTACCGTGATTGTCAAACATTTGTGTCGTAGGTTTCATACAAATGCAGCGTTTCTGGATACAAGAATATTTAATATTTATTGATAATACTTGGACGTCAATTTTGTTTGTTATTGAATAGAAAACAAGGGGGTGATCTTTGGGATAGATAATTGTTATCTTTCATCTCTCTATCTGTATTCCCCTCTAATGGAAAGGGTGACGAGTGTGACCTGACGCATCAAATTGGGAAAGGGTGACAAATAATTTATGATGAATTCAATACATTTCAACGTCAACTGAGTGCATGACCTTATTTCGTGAGCCGTATACGTTTTATATGGTTACTTATGTGCTTAGGTATTTTTCATCTTCAATTTTGTTTAGATTTGATACAATGAGGAATGTGACACAATTTTCATCCTGCATATAATTCTGCGATTATTGTGGACGAAATGTGGTTTGGTACCCCTATTTTTCTGCATAGACAAATTTTCCATGAAGAAAATTAAAATCAATTAAAATATTCTGGAGAATAAAGTTATAATCATGAAAAATAGGCTTCGAGAGAACCCGCAACGTAATTTAATTACGAATTACATCTGCGTTAAATTTCTTCTTGATTTTTGAATGAAGGATGAATGAATAAGATTGCATTTTAATTAAATATATGAATTATAATACAAAATACAAAACAATTTTTTAAGGAGAAACGTTAAGATAACCTGAAATAAGTTCATCTAAAATAATCCTCCTACAAATAATATTCCTTCAAAGAAAGTTTCACAAAAATAAGTAGAAAAAATTTTGTTCAGGACACCAGAAATAAGTCCACTTAAACCTTCCTCTAATGAATAATATTCATTCAAAAATATTTGTGTAAAAATAAGTTCAGTGGTTGAACAGAAATTCGCGGACGTAGATACATACATAATAGGAAAATATAGAACCTACTTTTTTTAGTCGGTTAAAAAATTCTCTGCATCCCTTTATTACACAATTTTCAGTAATCACTTTATTCTGAACTTGGTTACATTGATAACTATTTCGAGTTTTCAAAGAAACCTTTTTTGGGACAGCCTACATACAGGACAGTATGTTATTTACTTTCTTGAAAGTTCGAAAGTATGGCTCTGGAGTGCTTCCAATACATTCGCAGGACAATGCCAGATTAGTTAGAAAGCGCTAAATATTATATATTGTGTTTGGACGAAGATCCAGTTTTTAAAATATTTATGTGTTTCACGTAAACGGCTATTTATGGCCCAGAATCCATTTTTGGCTAGGATAGTGATTTGTTTAGATTATTCTGAGTGGATGAATATATATGTACTTACTTGCCGTTTTTATATTAAAAAATTGAAAAATGCGTTTTTGACATGACGATGCAAATTTTGTCTGCTAACAGATTATCATTTTTTTAGGAAGTAAATTGCTTTTACTAATCTTTCACTAGTTCCTCCCATTTCTCAGAATATTGGCTTAAACAATGTATAATAATTCATTCTCTTGAGTTTTATCGAAAATATATTTTACGTATTTGTATAAAAATGTAATTTGGTACGAGGCGAATAAATGGGTATTAAAGGAATTTTTTACTTTTAGGTTGCGAGCATAAACCAAACAATTTTTAAATGAATACGCGATTTATGCCTTTTACCAACATAAGAAAATGAAATTATTCCTTATTCTTTTGTTTATGATTGTTGTTAGCAATGACTGTCTTGGATGCATGTTAAAAAATACACAGTTCAGAACTCGTATGATTTTCATAAAATATTGAAAGATAATCACTGAATAAATAAGAAAATGTTTTTCTATAATATTTTTGGATTATTTTCTCATGAATTAGTTAAATGAAGACATTTAGATAGCTCTTAAAATTACTTGGCAAACTTTTTTTTCACAAACTATGTTGATTGTATTGATAACATTTTACTTGGTGGGATTTTCTGAATCCTATAGATGTTTTCGGTGAGATTTTGTCAATTTGCTTGAAGATATAAAATTTAATATTACTGAATTATCCAGTTCTGTGATGTTAGTCGTTTATATTATTTGCAATACAAAAATAATTTAAAATCGATGACCCAACTTTTCGAAAAAAATGTTCCCTAATAAAATTGTGTCTAATTCTTCAATAATCGTTAAACGAATTATTCCTTATTAGTTCTAAGAAAAAGATAAAAAGGGTTAGAAAATACGTGAATATTTGTTATTTCTTTTTAATTAATGCATGTGAACTATTCGAATTCAGGTCAACATTTGATTGAATTATAGCACTGCATGGGAATTGAGCTTGAAACTTACGGATGGCAAGGTGTTGTGTAATAGCCACCACTACATGCAAATGATTGTAAATATCCCTAATTGGTAACAACTTAAACAAGATAGCAGTATGAAGAAGCACTGGAAAATTTTTGTGTTAAGTTTGAAACTTGAATCTATACATTTAAAGATTTCATTTGCTTTCTTTTATACTTTTTTTTTGCTTTACACATTGTTGAATTTAAAATTTGAAAAGTAATTTACAATAAGAAGATTGAAAGTAATGAAAATTAAATAAGTAAATAATATGAAATTTTGAAACTGACATTTTTTTCACAACCCTTGAAAACGGGGTTGATTTAACTATTGCGACTGCGCTCAGACTCGACAGATTCTGAAACTCCAGACTGTTATATCAGTATGCGGTCCGCTCTCGTTCCGCTGTGTTCGAACTTGTGACCTTCGATTGTTTCCCAAGAAAATGAAATGATTAAATCTTACCTCGGTGTATAATTTGAAAAATGTATTGCACTGCTCTCACTTCATAAATAATTAAACTCAGAAAAACTTTCTCTTTTTTCAAGAAATCCTAATTAATTCAAGATCCGGTATAATATTGGTGAACTTTACAATCAAAGGAACAAACTGCAGTTAAATGTAGTTTGTAAAAAATGTGAAATAGATATTTCTTTTCGAAGTAAATCCCAAAAGATGAATGATTTCTCATGAAATGATCAAAGGAGAAACTTTGATATTTTATGACCTGTGAGTTGGTTAATGTGGAAGTTGATGCTATCCGGAGGCTGAAGAGGCCGGAAATTTGGAGATTGTCAGAGAAAAATGAACGAGGTGAGGAGAAAATTTGTTAGATTCTTCTACGAATGAATGTTCTATAAAATTATACTGAAATAATAAAATAATCGTGTAAGGGATTTTAAAAATGCATTCTCTAAATTTTGTAATATTCGATACATATATTTTTAATAATGAGATGCATTTTTCCGTTATCATAGGAAAAACACAATGATTTATACTAGTTGTAATTAGTCAATCCATTTCCTTGATATCAGAGTTGTGGACGGGTCAAGTGATTTTGATGAAACTTGGCTGAACTTTAGTGTTAGATCAGTGAAATTTATGGTTTGAATAGGTTTCTGAAATTTTCAAATTCGGGTAGTTATTGGCACAGAAAAATAACAAATAAATGTTGACTCAATTTTTCGCTCAAAAGCGTACCTTTATTTTTTTCAAATATAAATATTTCGATTCCTTATCATTTTCTGCGTCGATTCGAAAAACAAAATCGATTGATACTCTTTAACTTCCGAAGATATTAGTTTTTCAGTGTAGCCGCGCGTCCTCACTATCGACGCGCACCGACAGGCACAGTGGAGTAAAATAAAATTTTTAAATTATTTTTGTTTTTAATTGTACGTTAATGCAAATAGCGAACAAATGTTGATTCCTTCGTTTTTCATCTATCATTGTGTAAACAACTTTCCACTCTCAGTATCTCTTAGATTTAATGCACAGGAGTGTGTACAAGCAAAAAAGGATTGATGAATAAAATTATTCATTATAAACACATTATAAATCAAATAGTGGACATTATCGATTACTCGTTTATAAAGTAATATTTTAGTGATCAAACGAACAAAAAGAAAATTGTTGATAATGACGGTCACTATTTTATATTATAATTCGTTTATAACAAATAACAATAGTGTTGTTTTTAATAAAGAAATTATAATATCAAATAGTTTGTTGTTATTTGTTAACTTTAAAGACAAATTATATAATTAAATACACATAATGGATGTTATACATAGATGAAATCTTTTTTTTTTAATTATCTGAAATTTATGTTTCCAATGAGGTTTATTAATATGCAAGTGTGTCATATCATTTGTTAATTTCATAAACTAATTATATAAACAAATGCCCAGTGTGGATTTTTAGAAGCAGAAAAAGAACACTTTTCATCTTGATTATTGTTATGTGATATTGCCGTGAACCTTAATAACACAAATTTTGTCATTTGATATTCGTGTTAATTTATTAAACAATCAGCTGAAAATTACTAACCACATAATTTAGGAAAGATTAGGAAGGAAAGGATTTTTCTTTGCATGAAAATGTCCCAGCCCTTATTTTTTATATTTTTTTATAAAATTTATAAATAGTATCGTGAACAAGTGAGTATTTTTTGAGCCACTTTTTGATTTTTTTGTTTCTAAATTCACTCAAAAATGCCTATAAATTATACGCTGTACCTACAAAAATCATTACAAATCAAACATTACAATACTGATATTCAAAAAATGTATCGACCCAAATCCGAGATTATCTCGAGATTCCTAAATTTGAAAATTCACATTCTGCATCAGTATCTTTAACAGTTCAAATAATTAATATTGTGTTTTATCGGGTTGTGTATCCTTTCGGTAGCTAGGCTAGTTTGCCCAGTTAATCTGATTTCATGAGAATTCTCTGAAGATTATAAATATGATAACGAATTTCGAAAAATTATTCAGAAAAACATTCACAGGTTAAGGCATGTTTAGAATATTCGATGAGAATTTCAAATACAAAGCTGCAGGCTTCAGAATTGCAAATCAAAGTTTGTGGTTCTAATCATCTGCTTATCGTAGTAGAAGTTTCTGCATGGTCAGCTGAGTTCCCTTCCAATCAAAGATTCAAAGGGCTTTATCAGATGTACTTAGCGTTCAAAGTATTACTTTCACACAATTGTATAATCAGAAACTGGACATATTGCTTCTATTTTAAAAATAATATTGCACGAAAAATGGTATTGAAGACAATTTTTAATAACATTTTTATACGCGTGTCTTTGGGAGAATATGGTTCGTAACATTCTATATTTTTTCTTATTAATGTCATATACCATCGTAATTTTCTATTCAAATGATGAATTAAGTATGACATTATTATTCGTAGATTTTCCTCTAATGCCTACTGATTATTCACGAGATACAGTTTTCAGTTCAGTGAATTGTCAGCCGTCTGTTTGAGAATTGAATGGATTTCATTTCTTCTTAATGCGTTTTATCCTGACACTTTTTTTGCTAGGATCTTGGACCCTTTTGCTAAGAAATTTTATTCGCCTAAGTCCTTGTGATAATTTTCCTCTCAAGCCTTACCTTCGTAAGTCCTTTTTTTCTAAATACGGTTTTACCAAAGGCTTTTTCCCTATATTTTTTTTTTGACAGTATATCAGATGGAAAAATAATATCGGTGAAAACGTTTCTCTTCAACGTTCTGCTTAACACATATTTGATGAAATAAATTGATTATAGGAATTTTAATATATATGATTAGAATTCAAACCTTGAATTTTTGGTTTAAACATAAATTTCAAATGAAAACACTTGTTTAAATGAAAAATAAATGAAATTGTTCCGATCAACCTTATAATGTATATGGGTCATTCCATGTCAGATTTACAATCAAAATTTTGATTCACTTCAAATTTTTTTTCCTCATTCTAAAAAGGAAAAAAAATGACACGTATTTTTTTTGTTCAATATGATATGTAAATTTTCTAAGTTATTGATTTTTTTATTTTTTAAGTGCAAAAAATGTTTTTTTCAATACTGCTTCTAATATTCAACGAAGAGTATAGAATACATAAATAAAATATGCCATGGGATCTACTATTAAGGTCATGCTTTGACGAAAAATCAGAAACGGTATTTAGTACTTTCTATGCAACAATTAAGTAAACAAATGGAATTATCTCAAAAGGGACATGTTTGAATTGAATCATTTTTTGTGTAATTTGTTCGTTAAGTACACAGAACTACGTGTCAAAATTTGGGAGTGGACCGTTTAATACTTTTCGAGAAAAAAATTTTTTTGTATGACCGCCCGCTTGGAGCGTGCAACGGGAAGCATAGAGTCAAGCGCACTCAAACATTTGTAGGTGAGTCTACCATATTTCGATGAGGATTTTATGCAGTTTCCACAAATAAAAGTCGATAAATACTGAAAAGTCTTTTGAGAAAGAAACACTGTTTAATTCGAAAGCAGTCATGCAATTTATTAACAATGTACTTTTACATCCAATACTTCCAAATAAATGAGAATTTCTTTTTTTCAAATATGCAGCTGAAAAGCTGACGGTTTGAAAATTTGGAAAACGAGAATAAGCTCTGATTTGCAGTTGACGATTCGTAACTGGTTCAACACAGTGTATTTTTTGCGTACCTGGTATCGTTTTACACTCATCGGAACGTTTTTTCAAAAAATTAGCTGCTTCGTTGTAAGATTCTTCAGTTCTGTAGGCAACAGAGATATTTGATAACGGAGAATCGCGATGAGCCCATTCGTAGAGTTGCAATGGTGTCGTTATTTGATCATAACAGACCTTTGAAGACTAGCTTTTCGTGCTTGTCTTTTCAAGGCTCCTCCCGCGCCGTCACAGGGACCCTTACCATGAGCAGTGGCTTGAAAATGCCATATCGCAGTTCGATCAAAGTCTTCCTTATATTCGTAACCAGTTACGAATCGTCTACTGCAAATCAGAGCTTATTCTCGTTGTCCAAATTTTCAAACCGTCAGATTTTCAGCTGCATATTTGAAAAAAAGAAATTCTCGAAAAAAGTAAAAAAAAACCCACAAAACTGACAACAATTCAATTTTTATTTATTTGGAAGTATTGGATGTAAAAGTACATTGTTAATAAATTGCATGACTGCTTTCGAATTAAACAGTGTTTCTTTCTCAAAAGACTTTTTAGTATTTACCGACTTTTATTTGTGGAAACTGCATAAAATCCTCATCGAAATATGGTAGACTCACCTACAAATGTTTGAGTGCGCTTGACTCTATGCTTCCCGTTGCACGCTCCAAGCGGGCGGTCATACAAAAAAATTTTTTTCTCGAAAAGTATTAAACGGTCCACTCCCAAATTTTGACACATAGTTCTGTGTACTTAACGAACAAATTACACAAAAAATGATTCAATTCAAACATGTCCCTTTTGAGATAATTCCATTTGTTTACTTAATTGTTGCATAGAAAGTACTAAATACCGTTTCTGATTTTTCGTCACAGAATTAACTTAATAGTAGATCCCATGGCATATTTTATTTATGTATTCTATACTCTTCGTTGAATATTAGAAGCAGTATTGAAAAAAACATTTTTTGCACTTAAAAAATAAAAAAATCAATAACTTAGAAAATTTACATATCATATTGAACAAAAAAAATACGTGTCATTTTTTTTTCCTTTCTAGAATGAGGAAGAAAAATTTCAAGTGAATCAAAATTTTGATTGTAAATCTGACATGGAATGACCCATATGTATAACGAAAAAAATGTGACATACATATATGACATAAATAGAAAAATTATTATACAAAAAGTTGATTAGTGACAGAATCATAAGAATTTTTTCGCATCGTTCAAGAAATCTTAAAGCCTAAAAGTGCTTCAAATTGAATGTTTTCGAGCACCGACAATGATAATTCCCATAAGAAGGACAACTGAACGAAATGAGAAAAGACAATACATTAAGATAATATATAATATATATTATATAATATGTTAAAATAATGTATTGATCAACCACAAGCGCTCGATAATGTATTAACCTCGCGCTAAACGCGTAGTTTTTGTACTTCTCCCATATTTATGCACACACTACTCAAAACTGGAGGTCAAAGCAGCAACAATCGTAATTTGGTGATTATGAATTCTCTTCTGTTAAAGCTCCTTCGACTTCAAGTCTCATCACTTCACTCTCATCACGTATCTCGTATCTTGTTCAATTTTTATCTCAGCTGCCCGAAAAATGTATATCATTTCAATAACTGTATATTATTACAATTCATAATAAGCATTTGTACTAAAACAGACAAATTTTCATTATCTTGTTTTTATAACTAAAAAAGTGCACATTCTATGAAAAAAATGTGTAATAAAAATTTTATTGCAACTTGTATCGTTTTTCCATAAATTAATTTTTTTTGTTTTCAATGTTATTTATTACGATTTGAACAAAAAAATATGCATACTAGCGTAAAGTGGTTCTGTGTAAATTTGTAGATATAATTTAGGTAAAAAATTTTGTTGAATAAAATGTTATTGTAGCTTGCGCCGTTTTTCAAACAAAACAAAATTTTATTCCTAATGTATTCTCATAACAAAAGTTATTTTTTCATTTCTGGTGTCGTTTTTCAAAAAATTTTATTCCTTCATTTATAGCCTTATTTTTTACGATTGGAAGAAAATCCACTCCTCCTATCTAAAACTGATTGATAACAAACTTCTAGATCTTTTTTAGGGTCACTTTTAAAGAAAATAATTTTTTATTTTTAATGTTATTTTTTACGATTAAAAGAAAAACTGTGCGTTCCATCAAAACTTTATTCAAAAGAAATTTGTTGATCTTTTTTGGGTGCATAATTTTGTCTATCAAAATCTTTCATCTGATTTATTTTATTCGTCTTTTGTCGTATCTTCCATAGTTTGACCGCGAAATGGAATTTTTGGTTTTTTCATAATTTTTTGTGCGATCGAAATTTGAATTTTCGATTTTCTTAGAAAATTCAAAAAGTCATCATGATAATCTTGCAGTGTGTTCAAAAATCAATGTTTTTCTTCACTTGAATTTTTTCATATCGTGCGTTGTTTGGCTAAAAATTTTCATTTTCCTTTGTTTTTTTCTTTGAATTTTGTAAATGCTATAACTCTCGTAATTTTTTTAATCGAAAAATGTCGTTATGATAAATTGTTCGGTTTTTCGAGTACTACAAATAGCCAATCTTTCTATTCTTTCGACAATTATTGTTCTGACAGACTAAAAATCTACAGACACACAGACACATTCGCAAAAACCTTTTTTTCGGGTTCAGAATTTTTAAAAACGTGGACATTAGGAGAAAATGTGAGGGGTCCAGTTTCACACCAATCTAATACCTCCTCTGATGAGACTGTCAAAATTAATTACTGATGGCAATAGTTTTGTTCTGCTAAATTCAAAATTAAAAAAGATGTTCTCTTGCTCAATAATTATGGTGAATAATTAAAGTGTTTTCTCATGAAAAATAATATCAAATAATAAATTGAAAATTCTTCGTTCAATTTAGGATAAATTTTTCTAATACCGATATAATCCTATAAAAAAGATAAAATTGACGATCACACATTTTCAAAAACTATAATTTGAAAAAAGGGCCTGCACGTTTCTTATAGAAATCAGGTTCTGGTTAAATTGAATCAATTGGATATATGTTGGAGTCTATATGGTTACAAAAATTGCTTTGATAAGTAATTAACCATTTTGAGCCAAACTACATAAAAAACGCATGGATTCATGTTTTTTTTAAAGTGAAAAAGGTAATTAAAGATAAATTAATTAATTTTTGAGTCAAGCTATGGAAGATACAAAGAATTTTAACAAAGCAAATTATTTATCTCGAAATGAGCTACAAATTTGCTACAGTCTATTTTTAATGAGATGAATATAGTTTCTGTTCTGATCGTGAAAAATATTATTGAAATAAAAAATTTAATTTTTCAGAAGTAAAATGTAACACAACAAAAATCATTAAAAGATTACGCACCTCAAAAAGCTCTATTTATTGTTTACACTATTTTCTAATGAGACGCTTATTTTTTATTTTAAAAGTGAATAATGTTATTATGGTATTCGTAGTTGTCGTGCCAACAATCAGATCTGTAATAAATCGCTGCGCCTTGTCCTCTTGAAAAATTGAGGGCGTTGGAAAAGTGGATCGAGTAGTCTTCTCGAAAATTCGGGACGACTAACCAAGCTTATGGAAAATATTTGATTACTCATCCCGAATTTCGGGATGATAAGACACTTCGTGGAAAAAATAGTTTTCCTATGATTCAATGAATCAAAATAATATCAATGACGATGTCATTTCAAATGAAAAAAAATTATTTTTGAAGGAAAAACTTTCCAAATGGAAAAAAAATTCCATTAATTTCTTTGGAACTGAATCTTCTTTAACTATCGCTTCTCATTAATTTTTGAAAAATTGTTCAATTGTAATAAATAATTTCTTAATTTTTCGAGAAAACATTCTCTACAAATTCATTGTTTTCAAATTCAAAGTAAATTTTTCTATAGACTACATAGTTTAAGCAATATTTTGAAAAAAAAACATTGATTAAGAAATAACTATGCAGGAAGATTATTTGCTTATTATAAAAATTAGAAATAGTGGAATTATAGGGAATGTTTTCTTTAGAAAAAATAAGCCATGATTCATCAAAATTCCACCACTTTTGAAAAACTAGATAGAGGCAAAAGTAAGGAAAATTTTAATTACAAAAACTGTTATTGAAATAATTATTTTTTGTCAGTTTTAAATGTTTTGGATAAAAAATCAGGTTTTTTCTTTCATGAAACATGACTGATAGCATCATTTCAATTCTCAAAATCATAAAAAAAACCTTTCTTCGGAGAGTCCTGAATTTCAGCGCGACACCTACCTTAAAATAAACGAAGTTTAAAATAAACAGAAAATATTTGTTCTGCGTTCACCGAAGTTCGGTGCACCTATACACTACCTAAAATAAAAAATACCATCTTTCAACAGAACTTAGAGTAACAACAATAAAACAATTGTGCAGAGTAAAATTTGTATTTTATTGTTGAATATGGTCCAAGATACAGAAATTAACAACACATACATTCAATATAATATAATTCAAAATAATATATAAAATTTCGCACTTCGGATACACTTTACTCCAGAGCAAAGCACGAGACATGTGATGAGAATGTATTTGTTAAAGTTGAAGGAGCGTTAACATAGGGGAATTGGAAATTGCAAAATTAGAGTTGTCACAGTACCCTAAGGTATAGCTATAGAGGAAGTATGTGAGTGTGCCCCCGCAGCAGATAGTTTCTTTTTACATCTTAAGATTAGTGAAAACAGACAGTTCGTGGACTATATTAAGAGTTACGAATATGATTTTTATCGTCAATGAAAAAGCCAATGTAGCTGTCAGTTGTTTGCAGCGTTTGTATCCAATTTTGTTAATTATGACAATGAAAAGCTTGAGGCTTTTCTGTGAGCTGTTTGGATTATTCTCTAAAAAATTGCAAAGGACTCCGCATTGAAAATACATTGAAAAATTTATTTTTATCGAATTGTCTCACCTGTATGTATGCAAAAACTGATGTTGAATTTGTCATGCATAGAATATTTAGTAACCGAAAATATGCATATAACTTAACCTGTTTTTAAACTGCTGTTTCAATTTGGAAGTTAACAAAATGACCAGGAAAGGTAAACTAATTCAAGTTCGGCTACGTTAAATTTGCTCTTACATGAAATTATTGAAATTAAAAAAGGGGTTTCTCCAAATTATATAAAAAATAAAATGTCACAATTACTGTCGCTTAAACGGCGAATAAACCTTGGTTGTCAACTGCATTTCATATCTCTAAAAAAATAATAACCCCTTTGTCGGATTATTTTCAATGAAAGAGAATAAGTGTGTATTTCGCTGATTAGGTTTCATATTTTTTACATCCTATAATTAGATTTGGTATGATGAACTTTTACATGGTAAAAGTAAACAAGAGGTCAGAGATTTGTGTTGATAGCAATAACAGTAGAAAGCTATTAAAACTAAAAGCTACTCGAATAGAACCAATTTGAACTTATACATGAATACCGAACTCTGATAATCCTCCTCCTTTATTTCAACGCCGATCTAATTAATATCACATCGATTAAATTTTAACATGCTGTTGCCACTTTCTAGTGGGTATTCAATTAAAAATAAATAACCAATCATTATTATTGGAGAATGTAATAATGTGATATGTAATGAGATTCAACTCGTGCAATAAAATCAATCGTTTACATTTTACATTTCCGGACATCAGCAATAATACGCGACAAGGATTATTATCGTTGAGTGGTTGAAAGGTCGTAGTCGTATTTTGACCATTATTACAAATTCCACGTGCCAACCATCCCTAATCTCAATCGAGAGGCTCTATTTGAAACGTGCCTTTGATTGCATCTCACATGTTATCACGACACATTTTTGGCTTCTAAATGACTACCCAGTAAGAAATAGGATGTCAGGTAATTGCTTAGTTTAAAGGAATTAGAATCTTGAATAATGTTCCAATATGTTCTAATCGTGTCGGAATTTCGAATAATATTCGAAGCCTATTTCGAGATTTGCGATATAATTCTACCGCATTTAACGCCCGTTATTTGCCCATTTGTCGGAACAATGACCTCTATTTGTCTCCAATGACCCCATTTATGCGTCTACTCCCTGCGTTTCATTAAATTCTTTTCTGAAATTATTTATACATGTTGTGCAGTTAGGGTAGATCAAGTCCTATATATATTTTCATTATTCACAAGCTTTGAAGCAGAAACTTCTTTTATGCCGCGAGAAATTTATTTATTATTTATTTTTTCTTGAGAGAGAATTATTATTTATGAATTTTAGGTAATATTAGGGAGTTTTCGAGGGATTATTGTAACTCAGGTCGTCACTAAGGTAATCAAATCATTCTATCTTTGTTATTCTTCTACTGCTGTTAATTTCTACCTTGATTTCTATCTCAACTTCAGTCAATATATTTTTGATTATTTATTGGCCAGAATTTGATTAATCATTATTCAATCGCCTTTAAAAATAATTAATGTAATTGTTTAAAAGCTGAAACTGAATTTTTAACTACAAATTTAAATTCGATAATAGTCATGATCATTTTTGAGGAAAATCTAATCAAAAACTTCAAAAAGCAATTTGAAATTAAAAGTTATCAAGAATTAGTTGTAAAAAAAATGATCAAGTTAAAAACAGTTGAATCAGTTATACCCTAAAATTGAACAAATTTGAATTCCAAACTTTTCACACTAAGAGCTTTGAATTTCCAAATTGAACTTTCAAAATGGTAAGATTTCACATTCAGACCATCAATAATTTAGATTTCCAAATTAGTTTATTGTACATTAACAAATTGAAGTAGGGCAATTAAAAATAAATTCATACCTGGCGCTTTTCTTGATCATCCCACTCCTTTTAATGAGTCTCACATAAGAAATTTTCTCTAATTAAAAGAAATTGTTATTTGAAATTGGTTGACATAGTTTTTGTATCACGCAGACTACAAACGCTATCTTATTGTTTCTGAATGACTATCAAATGAGTGCCTAATGATAAGGTTACAATTTACACAGGAAAAAATTTGCAGTTAAATGAATAAGGAGAAATCAGATTTAAATAAACATATATTAAAAAATAGTAATTTGTGTTTCTGAAAAAGCCAACTGTATCTCTAACTCACTTTTCATATCTTCAAATTAGTTGTGGAAATTCATGGGTTCCACATGTCATATAAAATTGAAATATCACGTGGAATTTGTTGGTCAGCAAGAAATACGGAAAAATCATGTTTTGAAAAAGTACAAAAAAATTTTTGAATTAAATTGTTAAATCAATTGCAAACGTCAAACCTGTGACAAAATTATTCCTACTTCTTTAGCGTTATATACTGCCTTCAAAAATTTTGATTTCAGTTATAAAATATCTTTATTCTCAAGAATTGAAACATTGATTCATTAGCAATAATATTCAAAATGAATTATGCCTCGAATCCCCATTTAAAAGATTTTGCCAATATGGTTGGTTTGTTTCCAACGAAACCATGGCCGGATCAAGGATAAATATCATTGGTTCAGCTGTATGTTTCATTTCCGTGTACTTTTATGTGTGACATTAAAAATATGATAAATAAAGAAAACACCTCGTGAAACTATTTTATAAAGATCAAAGTAATGTTACCCTCATGGTACTTAAAGGTTCCTTGCGGTAACTAGTTTGGCAGAGAAACATCTTCGCAGAATTTCTGATGAGACCGTTATGCTTGGCTCTAATTTTACACCTTAATAGGTGTATCTGCTTCCAGAAGGCCAGCATCAGAAAATTCCATTTTCAACTACATACTATATGTACTCGTATAATATGATATAAATGTTCATGGATTTCAGGATCTTCTATAAATAGCCTATGCACTCACGAATAATAGGAAAGCGAACAATATGGCTTTGGATTATCTTGAACTTGCACACCACGTTGAACGAAATTTCTTGGTTTAACGTAAATTCAACTCAAGCACAACATGCATTTGACAGTAATTATCATAATTTACAATATCACTTATAGAAAATGGAGAATAACTTATTAAGGGGCTGTTCGAAAACTACGTCACGCTATTTTGAAAACATTTTTCATCCTTTCTCTTCTTCGTCACAGATCATTACACAAAGCTTGAACAAATAACATATTATTTTAACAGACTTGACAGCCCGAAAATATAGCGGCATAATCACCGAAAAAAGGATATTCTAATATTAAAAGTGTCACATTCTTACAGACATATTCTCAGTAATATCCTTAATGAATTAAGCGAAATTCTCCATTCAAGAGTATCTTCTAGCCAAAGGGAGAAATTGTTCTTAAAATGAGAATATGAGCGGGGAAAGAAGAAATGCGCAAAGGATCGCAAAGGATTTTCGATCAGTTTTTCGAACTCGTAATAAGTGACAAGCTTGATGAAATGCAAACAATTCTATGGATAAATCGCGCACGCACATTCATCTCCTTCTCTTTACAGGAAATTTTAGAGTGAGAAAGGTCTGATGTCACATTGAAGTTGAATTCCGGCGTGCCACAGCGAAACCTAACCTCTCTACATTATTTATTCGTTGACGTGTGACATGAAACTTTTCTCACTTTAACCTTCTCTGCGAAGAGAAAGAGATATATTCAGAGATGTGCACATGCAATTTATCCTCAGAATTATTTGCATTTCTTCGAGCTCGTCACTTATTATACAATTACTGCGACAGATTTCGGATGCAACTATTCTCAAACTTAGTGGGGAATTCTTACAATTAGACAAGAATATCTTCAGGTAGGAGGGCATCCATCGTACATTAAGAATATCTTCTTGGCGTCTATTTCAGTTTCAAATATTCTAAAACATAGTGTGAAATTCTTAAAATTAGGAAATTGTTTTTTCGGTGTATAATATAATACAATTAATACAAAACTATAGAAAATATTAGGAGAATTAATTCTATTAAAACAATTAGTGCATACGTATCATATTGAATTCAATAGGAAACGCTTAGGATTTCAAGTCTAAATATATATTGATGACTTGCATTATCAAGAAAATAGTTGAATTTTGTACAATGGAACAAATCGAATAGTGGAAATGTCAAGCCAAAAAGACAGATTTTTTGTAAGACAGCTGATTTTTCAACGAAAAAACATGACTTTTCAACCAAAAACTTTTCTACGAAGGAAGATGGGTTGTCAATCCAGAGGGACGAATTTTGTATCCAAAAAGTCGAATAGTAGATACATTTTAACTAAAATTATGAATCTTCAATTAATGATTTTTTGAAAAACATAATAATTCTCACCAAACAATATAATACATGATATTTCAATCAAAAAAGATTTTAATTGTAAGTGAAAGACAATCGAATTTAATGAGAAAAGATAAATTCTCAATGAAAAATGTAATAGTTGATATTTCAACCAAAAAGATTTTATCTAAAAAATTTGTACGCAAGAACAGTCGAATTGAAGTTTTAGCCAAAAAAGATGAAATTTCTACACAAGAATTTTTAGAAAGAAAGATTTTTCATTCAAGACAAAACGAAGAATATTCTAGTAACAAGTTGAATTTTCTACCCAAAAATATGAATTATGAACAAAAATGTTCATTTTTAACCAAATAATTGCCTGTTAAACTGAGAGTAGTTTAACCTCTGAACAAGTAGTTAAATTTTCAATAAAGGAAAATAGTGTTCTACCAAAAAAGATGAATTTACAACTAAATACATAAATTTTCAATCAACTAGTTGAATTTTCATCCAAAAACGATCAATTTTCAACCAAAAATGGAATAGTTAAATTTTCAGTTGAAAAAAAATTAAGACAGAAGAAAAAGAATTTCAAATAAGTTAAATCTTTAAACAATGAAATATATTTTTAACGAAGCAGTTCAACTTTTGATCAAGTAGTTGAATTTGAATCAAAAAGAATAGTTTCCTCCAAAAAAGATAAATTCACAACAGAATACATCAATTTCGAACGAAATAGTTGAAGTTTCTTCTAAAAACGATAAATTTCCCAAAAAAATGGAATAGCCTTATTTTTAGTTTAAACCAATTACATTTCAAGCAAAAAAAATTTGCTGTCGAATTGTGAAATGTGCAAACGAATTGTAAAAATTGTAGACTTTTCAATTTAAAACAATTTAATATCAAAGAAAAATAGTTCGATTTTCTTATTGGGATCTATTACTTTCGTTCGCATTTAAGCGAGAAGCCGAGAAAACGGGTGGTTTCTGGAAAACAGGAGAAAAAAGAGGAATTATTCAAAAAAAGAAGTAAAGATGTGAATAGAGGAAGAATGTAAAGTCTATGTTGGAATGGTTTACTTGTAAAAAAAATCACCAATTTTCATTTTTTCAAGCATTCAAAAATTCACGTCATATTATTCACATTTATATTTTCAGATCTATTTTGGTCATTTAGTTTATTTATTTATTTAATTTGGTTATTCATTTAGTTGTTCACAATTACATTTTCTATCTATGACGTCACAATATCTCCCTCCTATACATTAGAAAATAGCCAAACTTTCATCCTTTGGAAGTTTGACGTAGTTGGCCAAGATACACACAATTTTCTCAACCCGGCCTAATACACTTTATTGCACTTAGTTTCAATCAACTGTAATCACTCTCAAATCACGTGCAAAAATTAAGGATTCACAGTAAAGTCACTTGAATTCCAGAAGAAAGCAAATTCATTCAGTTGCAGTCATCTGCAACCACTTTCGTCACCAAAAATTACCCGCAATCACTTTGTAATCTCATATTACTACTTGGTATATATTGTGCAGTCACGTATGACCAAGTTAGTTCACGTGCAATTAGTTGAGATTATCAGCAATCACTTGCAACCAGTTGAATTTATGTCAGCTTGTGTGCAGTTAGTGGAAATCAACTGCAATCACTCTGCATTTACTAGTAATTACTTAGGATTAATTTAACAGCAGCGTGAAATTATTTTCTATAACACGAAATCAACAGAAATCACATTAAATCAGTTAAAATCACCATCAGACACGTACATCAACCTAAAATAATTGAAAAGAGCCCATAACCCTGCATTCGCTGAGGATTTACCATGCAGTCACGTGGCTCTAAATACAATTTCATAGAAGCAGTTGCATTTACCTACAATCACGCGAATTCACCTAAAATCAGTTGCAAGCAATTGCAGTCACCTAGGATACACCGTGCAGTTACGCGAAATAAAATAATATCACATGAAATCAACTGCAATTACCATAATATACCAGAAATCATCATAAATCAACCGCAATCACATGCAATCACCTTCAATCACCTGCGTTACTAGAAATTACCTTCAATCACTCTACAATCACTAGAGATCACTAGAGATCACTCGGCAATTATATATAATCGTATGAAATCATTCGCAATCACATGCAATCACACGTTCCAAATATATGAATTTTGAAATTTCTATTATTCTAGTAGCAGTGGAGATACAATAGTAGGTATTCTATACTTTATTTTCATCAAAGGAATAAGGTACAATATTTATCTCTAAATAAATATGAACGAAGCTAATGTTTCCGATATTTTTTTAACTTTAACTTTAGTTAAATCGATTACCAATTTTCCAACCTTTTTGAAATTTCAGAATTTCCTTGTGCTTTAATTCCAAGCGCACGTGAATTTGCTTTTTCCCAAAATGAAAATAGAGACAATCTGAAAAAAATGTTTTCAATAAAAATAGTGCATCTTTCAGAGAAAAAATTGGCTTAAAACGAAAGCATCGTCCTCTTTCCTGTTTTGTTTTGAAACAAGTGAATATATTTTTTATATACACAGAATTATTTGACTGTATTATTAGATGAAGTTAGTCGCATAAGGATAATTTTTGCTGCAAACGGATTCCTGTTGAGAAAAATGGAAATCCTCTCAGCTTTAAACTGACGAGAGGGAATTACATTTACGTCATAAAATATCCTTTTGTCACAAGAGGACATTTCTCTGAGTGACACTTTTTACAGATAGCCTCGATTAAGTTCCAACCAAGAATTCATGCACATGCAATTTTCTTTGTGTACGTATTTCGGAGATAGTCCCCGGTCATTTTGGGCCAAGGCAGAAAAAATCGAACTAGGGTAACGAACCAATTACCTAGGGGAAACCATTTGTCGAGGAAACAGCTAATTGCTTCTGTCGGAAGACTTAAATATGTCATTTCTTTAGTAGAAGTCATTAAATGGCTCTCGCTCAACCTTCTGAGTCCAAAAAATTATTTGTACCTGCAAAAAAAGTAAGAATAGAAAGAGTTTTATCTTTGACCTCGGAGAATAGGATTCCCCTCGGTAATTGGTTCCATTGCCTTATCAATCGGCACCAAATTAATTATACTTTTTTAGAATTTCATTTCATTCTGATTTCAACTACCATAGTTTCGTCTTTTCGACCCACCCTAATAAATATATAGTAGTTTATAGTTGAAAATTTTTCCCCTTCATAATATCTATGAAATTATATATACCTTCACCAGATGTTATCCTTTTATAATCTAGAAAATTTGTTTAAAAAAATAGGAAAAGTAGATAAAAATCGACTAGTATATCACTCATTCAAACAAAATACAACATTTTATATTTGAAAAGATTCGTTCTTAGTTCACTAATAACGTGAAGAGCATACTTACTGCGATTCTTAAGGTTCCTTATAGTGTTGTATTTGAACGAGAAATACGAGAAATGAGCAACAACATGTAAAGCTCTCGTCTTTTTTTTCATGAAATCTCATCTCATCTTGTCTCATATAAGCAAGCTTCTCGGAAGATCTTATTTTCCGATCAACTGTCTAGTCAGTCCCTAGAGTGACATTCGTTAATAAACAAATGTCATAACTGTTGTTTTGAAATATCAGAGTAGACACAGGAGGCACCAAAAAATATATAGTATTCAGAATAAAATGTTTACTTGCATTGAATTATATAATTTTTTCAATAATAATTTGAATTTTTAAATACGATTTCCAATAGTATAATCCTCTTCATCTGTTACCTCGTGAATGTATTCTTTGTGGTCTTCCTAGTTAAGATGCATAGAGAAAATTAATTTTCTAATTCTGGATTTACGGGGCCAAAAAGGCCTTATTCGGAATTTTTTTTGTAATAATATTGATCATAATGATGTCTTTATATTTATTAAGAAGACGAATTTTTTCTTCTTTAATCAGAAAGAGGAATACGTGATAATAAAAATCACCTTAGCAGAGCTATAGAACACTCAAATGATTTCTCACCTATCTGAAGTAACCAAAAGACATCTTAGAAAGTAATAAAAGAAGAAAATTGAACTCGACAGTCTTTTTTGGATCCGTCCTCATTTTACATGTTCTTCACATTATTACTGAACTAAAAACAAATGTTTGAAAAAAAGTTGTATTTCTTTCAAATGAAAGATAGTTTACTGAATTTTAATCAAGTTTTTCTATGTTATTGATATAACTTCATAGATGTCAGGAAGATACACTATTGTAAACAAAAAACCGCTATTCATATCTTGCCTTGATTTTGAGGAAAATTAGATTTTCAATCGATGGAAACCGGGAATGCAAACGAAATCGAGGGTCAAAAGAAAAAAAACGGAACGTAACGAAATTTTCTTTACGTTTCTTTTCGTTATTTTCTATATGAAATGTAATTACCACGTTATTTTGACATCACGTCTTTGTGACCTCAATATCTTTTGATACTTTTTTAGTTTGATCTTAGTTTTAAGCAACATCATTTTTAATTAATCGAAATAATTAGCAAATATTCAAAAATGCCCCTTAATTTCGTTCGAATCCCTGATAAAAACAAGAAAATTAATTTTGTCAAAAACGCCAAGTGCGATTTTTTACTTTTTTTGGCTCAAAATAACCAGGGGACATCCCCAAAACACGTACAGAAGAGAAATTGGATGTGCAATCATTTTTGGGTAGAACTTAATTGAGGCTAGCCGCGTTTTGTGATTAGCAATGTATATGATGCATCAACACATAACACAGTTATTAATCAGGCGTGAAATTTCACTTCATCATGATTTCCAGGACAAGTATGCGCTTTGAAATTCTAGTGTGAATCGATGGATCAAATTAATGCAATTGGAGTTCCTGGTTTATCTATTGTTTTTTCTTTCCAATCAAAATAGTTGAATGTTCAGAGGCGTTCTATACTACTTGATTGAAAACGAATCTGTGTATAATTGTCCATATTATTGTCAAGAGCGTGATGAACCTTGACATGCATCTAATGATGTTCGCGTAATTCTAATTTCTACTTTCCAAAATCATTTATCGTCCTGTCTTTCGAGATTCTTTTCACTTTTGTAATGCACGATAAAAAGCCTTTATCAATTTGCATTAAATCTTTGAGGTCCAAATTTAAATCTCTGAACATTTTATGTTAGGAAATGAAATAAAGATTTTTTACTCTCAAAATTTTCCCAAAAATTAATGAGCATGTTAAGGTAGATAAATAGGAGTATACTATCTCAGCAGAAAGAGGTCCAAGTAAACGTTATTTGTTATTTATTACCTTCATTAATTATGCATGTACGTAAGTAGGTCTATTGACTCTCTGGTTCATAGATTTTTTCTTAGAGAGTGCTTATAACTAAAGAAAGTAGATAAAGGTAATTCTAATAATCCAGTTTCATGTAAAGTATACTGAGATCGTGTCAACTTTAATAAACCTTAATCTTTATAATTAAGAGGGATTCCGGCATGAAACGATCATCGCGCGATATAGCGTTAATGGGACGATAAATCAGAATGGTATCTGAATTTTTTTTATCGTACATTAACCAACTGTCTTCATCGAAAATGAATGAGAAACTATAAGACCCTATCGGCTATCATACTATAATCATCTAGATGTAATGCCAAGTAAATCTCTTAATTTTTTATAGAAGCAAACCCCCTAGCAACCGTTGCTATATGTTATTTTTGAGAATCTGCTTGGTTGAGAAGGGAAGCAGGGATTGGTGAAGAATCCTTGAGTGATTGGAGAGGGGAACATGGAAGACAAAGGAGAAAGGGGGCAGGAGAATGTGTAGGAAGAACCCAGCAACCATAGTTACAGAATAGTTCCATATCCGTTCTGGAAGAGAATGTAACACCTTCTAGATTGGCTAGTAACAGGTCAGCATTCACACATTACGCAACGTTTTTTTCTAAAATTTCTACCCCCCCCCCCTTTGAACTCTAAAGAAATGTTACAAAACATGTGTGATCGGTTTTTTCTAGAACAGTTTCATATCAGCTGTTACAGAAGAGTGCTGTCACATACATCTAGAACAGTGCTATCACAATAGCGTCACAATTTTCTGAAGCACTGTTCCTTTTCTGATCTAGAACAGTTACAGAACGTGTTTTCAGAAAAGAGGGAGTAGTTGAGAGGGGAAGAGCTGGAGAAGTTATAGTAAAAAAGTCTTGAAAGGTTGGCGAATGAAGGAAGACGAAAAAGAAGGAGGGGCAGAGGGGGTACCTTAGCGAGAAAGAGATGTAGTGGAGCGCAAAGTGAAGATGTTGAGTCAGATGGTAAGAGGAATCGTGGTGAAGAGGGGGGATAGGGTGAAGAGGGGGGATAGGGTGAAGATGTAAAGGTGTGTGGATAAGGGGAAAAGAGGGGACGATGTTGTAGCTAATAGGAGATGAAGTTGCTGGAAAGACAAGAAGGGGAAGTTAATATGAAGGCGCTGATTGAGGTAAAGAAAAAGATAAAGTGTGGTGTGAATGGGGGGGAGGGGAGTAAAATTGGGAGTAGAGTTTTAAGTGGAATGTATGTCGCTGATAGATAGGATGTGGTTTGGTAGAGGGGTAGGTAAGAGGGGAAGAGTTTGATGCGAAGACATGGAGGTAAAGTTGAATTAAAGTCACTTACTTTGTTAAAAATAGGAGAGGATAAGAACGGGAAGAGGGGAAGACATTGATTGGATGTGAAGTTGTAATGTATGGATGGTGAGAGGGGAAATAGGATGATGTGGGATAGGAATAGCTTGAGGGAAAGTGGTGCCGGAGAAGATATGAAGGGGAAGAGTTCGAGGAGAAGAGATGTAAGGGAAGTTATAGTAAAGGCGCTGATTAAAAGGGCTACCAACAATACTCCGTAATACATGAATAATAACAATAATGATAATATCTAGTTCTCTTTTCTTATCAATTAAAACCTGAATAAGAGCAATTCAATGTCAAATCATCTGAAGAATTTAAGCTATTGTTAGCAATTTTGATGAAAATTGTAGTATTTGTTCTCTTAGGCGTTGAAAGAAAAACCTTAAAATTATTTTTGAAAAATTAAAAAAATTTGGGAGATAATGAAAATTGAACATTTTAATCTTTTTTTTTGTAACTCTCATAACGTTGGTGATTGTAAGGCCATCAAGGTGTTTTTTTTTTTAAATTATTAAGATGCAGTTTTAAAGAAATATTTTTTCAAACAACAAATTTCAAAAACTTTTCGGATTTTTCAAAAATGAATTTTCAAACTAAATTTCTGGACAAAAATCCACTTTTTTCTTAATTTTGTTTATTGATAGCTTACAATACTAACAATAGATTAAATCCTTCAGACGATTTGACATCGAATTGCTCATAAATAATGAAATGGCTCATTTGTTCCTATAAGGGTCTGGTGACAAGGATTCAACGTCGTTTTCGACAGTATTTCCTTTATGTAAACGTTATATGGTTATTCCGCCCATTGTCGGTTTCCTGAGTCTTGTTTGTACCAACAAATCCGCCCACTTTAGGCGAGAAGGGGATTAAGGTAGGACAGATTTACACATGCATACTGCATTCCGTAGTTACACGTCTCATGAGGAAAATGTAAAGAAAATATCCACAAACTAAAATGATCTTTCGCACAGAAAAATATCAAGGTTCAGTTTTTACATTGACCAAGAGGTTGTACTGAGGTTCAAAATCAGTTTGTAAGAAAATGACCTGAAACGAAATTGAATCCGTACTTTTTTCTTCACTTCGATAAGATTTCTATTGGTTTCGTTTCCCTCAGAAAAGGTAGAAACTAGAATAACGATACGTAACAAAAACTGTTTCTGGTATACGCAGACACATCATGTTCTCATTCTGAGAAAGGAATATTACTAATTAAGTTAAAAGCATTGCGAATTTAGCTTTTCAACGGAAACAAGCTTCACAGAGAATGCTACTGTAGATGCTCCTTACTAATTGCCTTCACAAAGGGAAATTAGCAAAAAGTGATGGAATTTGTATTGTAAAATGTGTTTCATTACAAAGAAAGAATTGGCATTTAAAATACATTCATGCAATTCACTGTTTTGGAGCCAAGTAATTGATGTTATAGTCGTTTCACGTGATAGAACAAGGAATTTAAAGCGGAAGAGAGAGAAGAATTGTAATCAAATCGTTGGAAGAATAACCATTTGTTACACCAATTTCCAGAGTTTCCTTCAGTATTTGTGTAATGTTTTTTGTATTTCGAGCCGGAATTTTCTGAATGAACAAGGAAAATCTGGCAAAATCCCCTGGTATCAAGATCGTCAAGTGAAAATTGTCATGACGCAGTGGGCGATTCTAGTTTCCGATTTCCCCTTTTCTAGACCTTTCTTATTTGACTTGCACTCTGAATCACTGATTGCGATCATCTAGTGGCGGGAAACGAAACAATATAACATCGGAATGCTTTAAGTTGATCATCCCTTCAAATAAATTAATCGGGATCATTAACTATGGAAATTTCAATATTTGGGATTGAAATAATTTATTAAATAGTGTCCTTAAAATATAATTATTTCTACGAAATTATATTCCTGAACTTATTTTAATATTTGAGTAAAGTATTTTCTGAATGAAACAACGCTGAATAACAATTTCAAACAATCTACGTCACACAGTCAAAGTCAAAAGAAAACTAATCCCTGAAAGACAAAAATCATAATTGCTAAGAATTAAAAATCATTTTTAGCTTTTTTTAATTCTGAAGAACGGAAAAAAGTAAATTCTGTATTTTTCAGGAAATAAAACTATTTTTATAAATAATTTGGATAAACAACCGCGAAATTTCAAAATTTTCCTAGACATTTTTTTTTCTCCTTCATTAGATATTTTTTTAATTATAAAAAAGTGTTCTATTTTTTACACGTATATTATTCGATACTACACTGAAAAAATTAGTTGTTGAAATTTTGAATGACTGAGTCAACCACTCTAGGATAGGGCTAAACGTATGTCATAAATTGGAAGAATCGTCTTACAAACCTTGATTGATACATGTTTAAAAAGTAGAAAGAGTTGTCGAAAGTACAAAATAATTTCAATGAAAATGTGAAGACCAGAGAAATAGAGTTCTTGAAACACTGATACACTAATGCTTCGAAGACAGCCAATGAAACTTTCGATGACTCCTAACGAGTTTTTAGAAAACAGTATAGCCAAGTTAAAAAAATATATATTTCGCGGTTATATTTACTATATTGTTATTCACATAGACTCACTCTTAAGTTATATTTATTTTGACAGATACACACGAACCTATGAAAAATCGAAACAACTTTGGCGGGATTCGAACTACCTAACGCCTATCGAACGCAACTTATCCCTAACTACTAGACCCCACGGCTAACTTGAAAGATTAAATATTTTGCACAAATCTTAGTGAAGAGCAAAATTTAAATCCGCGCTCATTTTTTCATTGCCGGTGACCGCGACTCCATTCAGACTTATACATATGCCACTCCACCTGAGCGTCACCACGTGTTGATACAAGCATCCAATGTGACTGTACATTGTCAATATACAGATATCTAGAAGACGGTCAACGAATTCTTCGACAACTTATAAATCAGTTATTCGCTTCCGTGCTGGAGTTATTGTATTCCAAATCTTGTGGAATCTGGAGGACTTTTTATGAAAAATTGAATACTTGTCTAGAATTTTCTCAAAATCTGCTGAATACAAATTCGAAAACTGATGTTCCGAGATTATCTTCCAATAATTCATTGACTTTTTTCACTTTTTCGATGAAGTCTGCGGTTCTTTAATAAAAATTATATGAGATTCTAAACAAAAAGTGGACTATCCTAGAATGGTTGACTAGTCAAGTAGAGTTTCGACAACTTACTTTTTCCGTGTATAGCTTTTGATGAAAATTTAAAACAAAATTTTATGGTTAATTTTGGAAATCTGCAATATTCATTCATTCAGAATATTCAGAAAATGTATAAAAATGGCATCCACTTTGAACTTGTTTTCTCGTAATAGAATGTGTTCTGAGTATTTTTCATTATCTTGATTTTTAAATTCTTTCGTGATTTTTTAATTTCAAGATTGTCTTCAAAAATTCTGTTGTAGTTGCGGTTTCCACAAAAATTAAGATCCTTCAAATCGCAGTCGAAATCTTTCATTTCTCCATTTTGTTTTGTATGAAAAACTGTATTTTAAATTTCATATACATTTTGAAAATGTAATTCACTCAAATTAAAAAAAAAGAACTTTCAGATAGGCTGAAAACGTTTTTGTAAACTGTAGACCTTTCGGAAGATTCAATTTCTGATTTTGTCAAACAATGAGCGACATTTTTGTGAATATAATTTGTCAGTGTAATATCTGATATTAAATAATCTCTTGGAAGAAATCAGAAGATCTGAGGTAGGTTTCCTTTTTGGGTCCGTAATCTAATCAGAGGAGAAATCTCTTTCCCCATTATAATAATGCACCTAACCTTGTTATCCCGCACCGCAAACAATTTACTTGAATAAACAGCGTGTATGGGGCGCAGTTTTATTTTACTAGCCTCACAAGTTTTTTTTTATTTTGGTTCATAACCAAATATATTGGTAATAACTTCCTGAACTTCATCACTAATTCAAGACATGTTGTCAAATTAATATTAAAATAACGCCCAATGCGGAAAGTTTCAGCAAGAAATTGTTTTTCAAGTAAACGGTGTAACCTTTTGCTTGTTCATCTTTGTGTTTTTTAAATAATTTTAGTAAGAGTAATATATCTGTAAGGGCGCGTGAGCGAATAATAGCTATCAACACCTCCCCCTTTACTCTGATGAGGGTGAAAAGACAAGTGAGAGAACGAGTTAGCAAAGAGGAATGCAATTTTCTGAAATTTTTTCCACTGTTCGTAATGAAAACACTCTTCTCAAAATGAGATAAATGTTCTTCAATTCCCTTCTTGATTAGTTTCAAAATAATAAATAAGTAGTTTTAAATAACAAGCTATACACGGGTCGTCGCTCAATATAGTATTCCTCCATTACGTCACAATCAGTCGATAATGTGAAATATAGTAGGACGATGTCATGTGTTGGAATATAAGCACTGAATGCATGGATTTTCGGGGCATTATCGTTTTCAGTGCTTCAGTCGTAAGAAAATCAGGTTATCTTTTATCTTCTCAAGTTCCTATGACGTTGTTTCAACTTTTGATTAGTTTTTTCTTCATTTGCGATTTCACTATGAGAGCATCCATTAATTACGCAAGGCTTTTGACTTTTAATAGCTTCTTCTAATTATTTTGAAAAAATATCATTATTATAATATAGTAAAATCCCTTTGAAGGTTAGCGTAACTTACTCGGTTCTAGCATCGTTATACTGCCGGGGATAAAGGAATTCATATGAGAAAAGTGAAAAAAAATGTTGTAGGAAGAGGTATACGGGAGAAAGGTCGTGCATAAATTACGTAACACATTTTTTCAGTAATGTGAATATTCCTTCAAATCAAACGAATTAGATTGATATTGTATATCATATATCAATATCCCTTCAATTTCGTTTCAAGCGAATCCTTTAAGAACTGTGAAAATCCTTCAAAATTCTATGAAATATATCGAAATATTACGAGATCCTTTGAAATCTTTTAAATCTCTTCAAAATTAATTCAAATCGTACGAAATCCTCTGAAATCCGTGGATATACTTTGGAACGTTTCGAAATCTCTTAAAATCCTTTTAAATCTAGTGAAATCATCAAAACTCCTTACAATTCCTTAAAATCCAATGAAACATCTTCTTGATATCATCAATGTCTTTCCTGGTCTAAAGTATGTAATTTTCATACCTATTGCACTCTTGAGAATTTATCCTTCCTCAATTTTTAAGTTTTTCATTCCTTCTTCAAAATCACATTGATTCAGATTTGTTCACATATTATCATGCTTCTCTTGCGAGAAGAAGTCGTACCTAGTGCACTGCCAAGCGGCTTATTTTGGAATTAATATTCTCTGTTCCGCGGATCTTAGTTTCCAATTAAACTGCTAGGCAGCGCATTAGGTGGGACTTTTCTCGCAAGAGTATCAATCGTCAAGACTCAAGAATATGAGTTATAGCTGACTTGTGACCGAGAATTAAGCTTGCCATTCCATCGGTTCGCTGTTTCTGAATTCTGAAATATTACTTGATATTTCGGATATTTTCAAAATTCTTTATAGGTGTGCCATCAAGGAATAATAAATGATTTATTTCTTCTCACGAATTGTAAAGAAAGAATCGAGAAAGAGAAAATCATGTGGCATTTTTGAAAATACTTTTATTAAATTTATAAAATTATCAATTATTCACTGGACTCTTTCATTTTTTTATTTCTTCTTAAGAATACTACATTCTTAGTCACATTCACGTAAACATTCAATTGATTAATTTTTTTCATGTCAATATGTAGGCGAAAATTAACTTATGTTTTAACCTAGGTCAGACAGACCTGGGTTTTTCTTCAGCTCACTTAGCTCAACTCTTGAAAAAAGACCAGGCTGTTTCAGGTAGTGTCTTAAGCAAAATATCTGATCTGTACATGACCTTCCTGGCATAAGTCCACTTTGGAAATATATAGTAGACGCTTTAAAATACTCTTTTAAAGAACTATTAGGAGGTGAAGATATAGGGCAACAAAACTACGACATTGAACATAATGCATTAGAAAACCCAATTGAAAAAGTCAGTGTCACTGAGGTCAGAGATATAATTAAGAACTTGAAAAACGGTAAGGCTGCTGATTTAGACAGTATTAGCGCTGAAATGCTTAAATACGGTGGCGAGTACATACCTCACAGGTTGTGCGAATTGATAAATTTATGTTTCGAGACAGGAGAAGTCCCAGACGATTGGAGAAAGGCGATTATTGTACCAATATATAAAAAGGGAGATAAAAGCAACTGCAGCAATTACAGAGGTATCAGCCTACTAAGTACCGTAAGTAAAATATACTCAAAAATACTTATTCGTAGGGTAATGGAAATTACAGAAGAGAAGATATGGGAAGTCCAAAGTGGATTTATGCCAGGAAGATCATGTACAGATCAGATATTTAGCCTAAGACAGATCACAGAAAAAAGCTTGAGAGTAGGAAAGAAAGTTTTCTGTGCATTTATTGACCTAGAAAAAGCTTTCGACACGGTAAATAGAAGTAAACTTTGGGAAGTCCTTAAAGAGTATGGAGTGAATGGAGGGCTCCTACAAGCAATAAGAACAATATATACGGGTAGTAAAGCAAGTGTAAGGGTAAATGGGAAACTGAGTGACTGGTTCGATATTATGCAAGGCGTGAAACAAGGATGCGTTATGTCCTCGTGGCTATTTATCATATTCATGGATAAGTGTCTAAGAACTGCCCTCTTCAACGAAAAAGGTATAGATCTCGAAACCGTCAAAGTACGTGGGTTGGCTTTCGCAGATGACAAGATTGTTATGGCAGAATCAGTCGAAGACTTGTAAAGAATGTTGAATAAACTTAACACAAGCATGAAGAACATGGACCTCAAAATTAACGTGAATAAAACGAAAGTCATGGTTTTTGAGGGAAAAAGTGAGAAAACAATATGCAACATTGTCCTAAATGATGTGAGATTAGAACAAGTTGACAAGTACGTATATCTAGGTAGTCTATTCACTAGCGACGGAAAAATAGATGGGGAATTAGATAGGCGCATAAATAAGGGTAAGCAGGTTATCGGTAGAGCAGGGTCCATCCTCACGAATAAAAACATATCAAAAAAAGCTAAAATGGCCATACATAATTCCATATTCGTACCAACTGTACTATACGGTAGCGAGGCATGGACCTGTCAAGAAAAGGACAGGAGTAAAATCAACGCGATCGGCATGAAACCTCTGCGCATAATATGCGGAAAAACACTGATGGACAAAGTCCGAAACGAGATAATCCTCAAATAATGTGGTACAGGAGACACGCTAGCTGACATATGGGAAAGAAATCAGTTAAGATGGTTCGGACATCTTGAAAGAATGAAAGATGAACGACTGACGAAGCAAGTATATAAAGGTAAAGTAAATGGAAGAATGCCCAGAGGTAGACCGCCGAAAGAATGGTTAGAATCTGTAAATGAGACATTTTCCGAAGAGACATAAGAAGTCATAGGAACAGAAGAGCTTGCATGAAGAAATGCATGGACGTAAATGAAGCTAGAGTAGTATGCCAGGACAGAAATGTGTGGCGACAAATAGTTTATAAGCAGAGGGAAAATAGAGTGAATGATGCCTGAAACAAAGACCTTGGATACTAATGGGCCCAAGTGGGGAACCATACATAACAATTTTGTGAGGCTCCTCACTTGGGGTGATCGCTAGAGAGATTGATCAGCAACCTGGGTCGGAGCAGTGTTGCGGGGTGAACGTGTTATTTGAATAAATAACACGACAACTCCAGCTCAATCTAAAATATCTATAACATAACACATATACCTATATACCTATCTACCTTATACCATATAACGACCTACTTTACACCTATATACCTATCCCACTACTTGCCAACCGAGCAAGTCACGCCTACCCCGAAACGGAAATGGCTTAATGGTATAATAATAATAATAATAATAATAAAATAAATTATTTCAACATTTATGTGAGAACAGAAAAGATTTCTTGATTCGAGCCAAGTCGATTGATTGACCTCTTTGAATTTTTTTATTCTTACTTCCTTTATACAAAAAAATATATATTTGATAATTAATCGCAATGAGAAAGCAAAGTGCTCATCAAATGAGCACCATATAATTATAAATACAAACAAAGTGGAAACACCCGAGATAGAATTCACAGCTAGCTTACACCTATTTTATAATTTACTTTTTATAATTTCTTCGAAACCTATTGAAATCAGTGGCCTATCCAATGGGGTGAAAAGAGGGTTAGATTCCCTCTCTGATGATGGAACAGCCATACTTCCTTAACCGCCCACTTACGGAATCTATAATAATAAATAATAAAAGAATAAAAAAAAAATTACGGAAAAAATAATACAATATGTATTATTAGACTGAGTGTAATACACAATGAAAATATTAACAATACATTTTTGTGATAGAAATAATATGAGAATTATAATATACATGATAAAATAAAATGAAATACAATAATTCGTTCCAAACCATAAATCATTCTTTAATTTGTCTGAAATAAAGCGCTTTTAGGGGCCGTCCATATACTCAATGATACAAGGAATGAAGTCTAAACAACAAGTAGAGAAAATGTTCTATTCTCTCATGTGGAATATGAATGATAAATATTACATTTATAAATGTTATGTCTTAAATTATCCTAATTTTACCCGTAAGTAGTAACATACTTTTTGCTCAGCCTTTCAAACACCTCCCTTTATGAAATCATGGCTATGCCACTAGTTGAAATCCCCACATCTCTCGAAATTCGTGAAAATACAATCTCTTGGAATTCTATGAAGTCCAATGAATTCTTTCAAAAAATTTGTATATTCCTCAACATTTTCCAAATCACATGAATATTCCTTGAAATCCTACGAATTCCATGGATATCATACATAATCTCTTAAAATCCCTATAAGACGATTCAGCTCCCTGGAAATTTTTTTCAAAACCCTTTGAAAACTGTGGAAATCCCTTAAGATTCCTTAGTATTCCTTGAAATCTTTCAAAATCGCTAAAAATCTTGAAAATTCCATACCAATTTTTAAAAATAAGGATATACTTCGAAATGTTCTAAAATCTCATGAAATTCATTCAATACTGTAAAATAATCGAAACACCTTTAAATCTTTTAAAATCTCTCTCAAAATTTCATTGATATCGTAAATACTATCTTGAGCTCACAGGAAATCACTTAAAATCCTGGAAAAATTGTGGAAATTCCCTCAAATTATGTGAGATTCCGTGAAGTATTTTTAAATCTTCAAAATCCGATAGGCAATCCTCAAAATCTCTTAATATTAGTGAAAGTCCACGAAATTCCGTAAAATATTTATAAAATATTACGAGATTCCTTGAGATCTTTGAAATGTCTTTAAAAATTCAGATAAATCTCTGAAATCCGTACGAATGTTTCCGAATCCCTCAAAATCCCTCAAAATCTAATAAAATCTTTCAAATCCCATTAAAATTCCTCGAAATCCCTTAAAATCCTCTGAAAATTCTTTGGACTCCCTTGAAATAATCGAAACCCCGTTAAATTTCTCAAAATCCCGTTAAAATTATTTAAAAAACTTAAAAATATTTGCGAATCTTTCAACATCTTATAACAATCCTTTTAAATCTCTTTGAATCTACGAAATCCCCTGGAATCCTAACATTTAAAAAATCATCCCCTATCTGATAGAAGAAAATATTTCATTCAGTGACATATTGACTGATTTTTTTAACAGATGTCAGATTCCATTGACCCAATTATTTAAATTATTCAGAAGAATGTTTGTATTGGCATTATGGTCCCATATCACGATCGTGATGCATGGCCATAGGTTTGATTTACCGCGGTTCTTCTGGGAGCTACTTTAATTTTTATGGATAGCAGTTTCTCCCAGGGGGCCCTGAGGAGGTAGTTTAACTTAATTTACCAATACAAAACATGTCTGAGCTATCAAAAGAAAATATAATGTACAAAATTTGAGGTTAGGGTGTAGTTCGAACCACGACTTCCATGATCTGCTCGTGTGAAACCCTAAGCCCCTCAGCCGTAAATTTTGCACATTATATAGTGTTCTATAAGATATTTAAAAATCATACATAGATCACATACCAATTCAAAATTGTGAAAATAATTTTTGTACTTCCAAAGGAGAATGATAGCGCAGTTTTCTCACTACTTATATATGTATACTGAAAACGATACTCCACTCAAACTCAACATAAACAATGCTCTAGATTTCATCGCATGACATCTGACTGTGACGTAATGGTATAGAATACTCTACAGAAGTAATGTTAAGTTGTTTTAACAAATGAGTGTTCCTCCAGTTTCCCTTGTCATTTCTTCAGATAGAATTGAACAGTCGTAGGCAAATATTTGGGAGTTTCTTTACTTGAATAGGAAATAAGATGAGTTTTTACATGATTACGGAAAGGGGTTAAGAACGAAGGACAAGCAATTAATTTGCAACCCTCTGAATTTATTTTCTGTATCTCCTAAATCTCATCACATCGCTCGAATTGCAAAAATTTCTGTAGAATATGCTCAATTACTGTGAGAAAGTGGTAAGAGTTGTTAAGAATATTAATTTTCTAAACTGAATTTTGTCAGATATTACGATTAACTAAATAGCAAAAATGAAAAGAGTTAATGAAGGTACTCAGGGAAATTTCTTGAAAGATTTCAATTATATTCTTGATAATTAAATCATTTTCCCTCTGTATTTTTTTTTCAATTTCCAACTAATTGGATGAACTGGAGAAGCGAGAGTCAATTTGAATTATCAATAAATAACTCCAATGTATTTAGATGTTTAACAGTCTTTGAAAAAAATTGTTCACGTTCATGATGTTCATTCATATACTAAATCTGAATGCAACAGTTTTTTGCGGATTTTCGAGATTCTTTATTAAATTGAATACCACTGGAGTAAAAATGATACCTTAAGAATTAGTGTGCATTTATCAGAATTTCATGCGAAATTTGTTTAGAATGTTGTGAAAAGACGTTTCTCATAGAATGGCTTTTTTCGTCATGCTTGCATTTTCTGCTTCGCACCTTATTTCCTCAATTCTTCACTGTGAAATTGAACCGCTCTGAAAACTTCATCTGACTTCCTTCTTTATGCGTTTATAGACGGCTATAAAAAAGGTTTGCTGGAAATTGGAGCCCAGCAAGGTATTTTTGCATCCGTTTTATGTAAAAATATATTTTTTGGATAATATTGTTCATGATTTTTTTTCTCTTCCGATAACAGTTACGCGGCCCAAAAATTGAATTGAATGGGAACAATTCCATTGAAAATGGTAAGGGATGATAGCAGACTTTTTAATAAAATTGGTTTTAGCAACGTATGCGCAAGTATATTATTGCTTATGAAATCAATTTATGACAATTTGATACTTACGCTTTTCATGCAAATCCTCTTTTCGAAATAAATTGTAACATTGAATATATATAATCAATTCATGGAGATTATAAATAAAGTTTTAAAAACGCTTTCTATCATTCTTGTACATTGAACTAAAATACGCTTTATTGTTTACGTTTTATGGGTGTAAATAAAGAAATCGACACAAAATTGTCTCGAGGAAATCACGCTCTTAATTAAAATAATATCTTCTTTCAAATGTAAGGATTTTTTAGCACGTGAATTATACTACAATATCCTATAATTACATTTTAATCAAATATTGCCGAATTAGATGTAAAATCTTTAAAATGTTTGAAATCGTGATAGCCCTGAAAAACCAGAAGTGAATAATTGTTGCGCGTAATTTTCAAGTAGACAAAGTTCAATTTTTTCGCATCGAAACAAAACAAGATTTAATAGTTAACATGAAAATCCCATGTTTTGGGTAAATCTTACTACGTGAAGTTGATTTTTGTTGCAGGTAATGATTACTCTGAAATCGCTGTAAAGATTACATTTTGTTTTTTCTGTGAGTATCCTAAGTCCCTGGCTATATTTTGAAGTATTCAAAAGTCTTTATGTGACCTTTTACAGCATAAATCTACGCTTTTCCGGAATACAGATTTTCTTCATCATTCCTAAAGATAGAAAAAAAAATCATAATCGTTTGATTAATTTCAGTCTCATCGTGTTTAGGGACACATTTTGCTGAGTTTTTTCATTAAAATAGTTTTTCCATAAATAAATCATATAGGAAATAAATTTTGACTTGAATTTTGCCATTTCTCTACCTGAAAACTTTCAATAATTTATATATCTGCAATTTAGAAATTTTACTAAATTACAAAACCCGTACACCTTCGCAATGTCTTCATGTCCCACGTTCTTTTCCAGATAAGTAGACTTTTTATGAGGCTTTATAATGTTTTATGGCGTGAAAACATTGTCCGGAAAACCTTTTTTCATTCTGTAAATTCACAATTAAAACAAATGAACATTAAGAAAACAACCTTTAAAAAATCGATTCCTTTTCATTAATTTATTATCATCGTGTCGTACGACCATTTTTGATGTATTGAATTAATTTAATCAAATTAAAAAGAATGATAATATCAATAACGGTCAAAGCAAATAGAGAAATATGCTGTTAAGAAAATGTATATAATAACTTATCATCAAGTTCCATCTTTTATTTATAGCTGAAAATTTTTAAGTATTACCTTGGTTAAAAACACAAATAAATTGTAAATGTATTTGTTGGTCTTGTTCATATTCCAGAAGCATACTAACAGGAAAAATGTGCTTTGAACATTTTTCAAGCCTTTTTTTTACCAAAAGTTATTAAATGAATATTGACCATTTTTTCATATTCACTCTTGCACGATTAGAAATGTAAAATAAATTTTAAATTGTGAATATTCGGAAATTCGAAAAAAAGTAGATTTTGAATTACTTGAAATATATAAAAATTAAAATAATCATGTAAATATTGTAGAAATAATTTCATTTTTCCAGAAAAATGGGATGATCTTTAACAAAAGCTTTCTGGCTTCTACTTAGGGGATGTAATTCTTTCGCTGCGTATTGAAGGAAAGATGATTTATTTCTGGCGATATAATAAAGAAACTTGTCTAGTCAGAGGCGCATCTACTACAATAAATCAATATAGACAGGTCCCGAAAGTAAACCTAAAAGATCATTTCATCAATAGAGTCTTCCAAAAAATATTGAGCTTTAAATAAAATAAGACTTTTAAAAATTAGTTTGGAATACGTCCTGATATAAAAAATAAATTGGCTAATAATTTTTATATGCTTATTCAGTGTCTTGGATATATCGCCACTTCTTTGTTCTCCTAGAAATCTGATGACTAAAATAACCTCGCCGTTGATAAAGAATTCCCTCATCCGAAATTCCTCATTCCTTTATTGTAAGTTTCGAGATTCCTTTTAATTTTCACAAAGGAAGTAAGGTATTTATTGGGTGGTTTTTCTAAGAAAACAGGTTTTCTTTCGTTAGGATAATAAGCTAAAAAAGCGGGATTTTACTGCTTTCATTTTCACTTCATCTTAACTTTCATCTTGAACTTCAAGATTCTATATCTTCGTCTGTTCCTCCTAACTAGAGGAAAAGAAAAATTTATTTCTAAGATAGCTGACATTTAATTTGAATAATCTCTTATGACAGTGAAAATATCATCTCTCAAAATCTAAAAATGAATATGGAGAAAATGCTGGTAATATATTTAAACACCAATTTAGCGTGGTTCAATGTTTTCATCCTTTTTGGTCAAATTTTGCATTGGTATGAAGCGGTTACATTTCATATTATTCCATCAGAAAAAGATAAGATCAGATTTTAGTGAAGGAAACTTTACCAAAGAAGAAATTATTTGACTTTCGTGTTTAATATAATATGTGATTCTACTGTTGAAGTCTGGAAACATCAAATATTGTCTTCGCCATTTATGATCTTTTTACAACTCGCATAATATACGTCATTACCAAATTAGTCTTTCTCATTAATATACAAGATGCAGTACAAAATATAAAACCTTTAATAGCTATTTTTTCTAAATTTCTCAAGAGTAACTGCTATTTTTGGGAAGACACAAAAATCTATACCTGTATTGCTTTTGAAACTACAGTGTTATATTGCTTTTATACAACATTCAACGTCTTCTTCTACCGCTAAATCGATTTTAACTTCTTTCACTGGGCAGCTACTGAGATATTCTTGAACGAAAACATTCTTGTTCCTTGGTATGAAAAATAAAGGAAAACTTTCTTTTCATTTTGCAAAAAATATTTTTTATCTTTCAAAGGTTCGAACAGAATATTGTCATAGACAGAGTGTCAATGAAATCTACTTTGAGAACACAATTTCTAAAGAAAATGTGAGTGAATCCAATAATGGAGAATAGAAAATACCTGTTTTAAAAAAGAATACATTTTCAGAATAAAATATCTTGAAAAAACATTTTTCATTACTATTTTTTTTTATTCTACGATTCAAGCGAAAATAGTGAAAACATCATTCAGCAGGTCATAAACGACTGAAATGACAAATGCAACAAACCTTGCATTGCGAAAATTTACATACATTCAAAAATATTCCATATCGTATAAAAACGTGAAATTTTTCATTGAATTTTTTTTAATAAAATATAAATGCAATTTGTGACGAAAACAGAAGACTCAGCCTCAATTAGTTTTATAATTTGAAGAAATTAATGTATGTAGATTTACGAATGTACTTTCTCATACGAGAGAAAATGAAAGTTTAAATCAAATTATTTTAAGATGAAGAAACTAAAGCAATTAATAAAGATACAAGCTAATAAGCTACACATTTTTAGCTTTTAAAGCTTCACGTGCAACAGAAAATTTTTTTCAATGTAAATACTTGCAGACAAAAATATGTGCTTTGATAAAAAAAAGGATCTTTTGAATAAAAATAAAAGGTTCTCATTCAGAGAATTGAAATTAAATCACATATCGATGGATCTTGAATTCAATAAAATGACATGAATCGCTGAAATGAATAATTGAGTTGAAATACCTTTTAAGATTTTTGCCCCTCAATGGATTTTGAAGGTAAACAAGAGATAAAAGAGTTTCATTCCATACCCTTCATCTCTAAAGGAAAAATAGAAGTTAATTTTTATTGCGTGGAATTTTCCAATAGGTAAAGTTGAATTTTTCTTTATCGAAATAAAAGAAGATACAATATAATTGACATGGTAACCACATCCAATTTAGTGGTTAAATGCCACCACGCGAAGGTATAATTTTTGTTGCAGCTTAAGATACACATTGTTTTTTCTGCGTTTTGACGGACATAGAATATCTTAATTCCAAACTGTTAAATATACAGTTATTTGTTATTTTAGAAGAAAAATTCATCATCGTAAGTTATCAATCTAAAGCTTTGAGGGTAATTACTTCTAAGAAAACAGCAACATCCTTTTTCGTTTTTCGTCCGGATATGTCTTATAACATATAAGTCATCTAGGAAAATACAGTTGTTTTTTGACAAATGAAATTTGATAGAGATAGAAAATATAGGTATTTTAACAGTCCATTACGAGGTATCTGACAAAAAGGTGGAAATTTGTTCGGAAACCAACTATAATTTTCATCTGGAATGTTCTAAGAGAAGAAACGGTGGGAATAATGACGATCGTCATAAGCTTATTTATTGAAGACATAACTATGCTTTACACAGAAAAAGCCCTCGCCAAGTTAGAGGGAGATAACAGTTATTGTAACCTAAAAAAAGTCAGAAAAAACTTTTATCAGAGAAATATACAAAATCAAATTTTTTAATTTGGAAGTTTTTTTAATATATATATATATATTTTTTTTCAAATTATGTATATTTATTTTAGGAAACTTCTGTAAATTATGATTGAATGAAATTGAATATTCAACAAAGTTATAATTTTTTTTAATTCCAGAAAGGAGGGACTGTTTTTTGGGGGTAAGTGTCCAGAAAATTTGAAGATATATTGGGTCAATAAAGTAACTAAAAACGTAAAAAAAGAAGGAAAAGTAAGTAAGTGGAGGAAGCAAAATGAAACAGAACGTGCATAAATACATATTTCGTAGGATTAGAATGATATTTATTAACAAGTTTACGAATATTACATATGAGAGTACCATTCCGTAAGTGTATCTTATTTTTTTAAAGTAACAAAGTAACAAAAACTGATTAAAAAATTCACGGTAGCATGTCATGAAGTATTATTTATTTTGAAAAAAATTTAATAGATAAATTCAACAAAAATTCAGGATTATGGAAGAGAGACAAAAAACTTTCACAAAAATAGAATTTTTAATTTAAAGAAAAAGTGAGAAAGCTCTTTCGAGATTGACCAGTGCTGAATTGAACCCTGGAAAGTTTTCTGGGAAAATTAAATTAGTTTTCGAGAAAATGGAGGCGGACTTTTTTTTGCTCAAGGTCCTTGAGGGAAACGGATTCTCAACTTTAGACGGTGGTAAAAAATCCAATTTTCTATTTTGGACCCGCAATTTTAAATTAAAGTTCTTTTATAGAATATTTGGAATCTTCATCTCAGAAAACTCTTGAAAAATACTGATTTGCTTTTGATGTGACATTCGGAATCTGTAACTAAAAAATATCTTCAGAAGTGAGTTTTATACAATTCCCATAATATAAAAAAATCCCCTTAAATACAAAAATTGAGAGTTCTGACATTTTTCGCAATTTTTTCACAAGGTTTTGATTAATTATTCATTAATACTAATCAGGAATTTTATTTATTAGAAAAAATGAGACTGTAAAGAGGTTCTCTTCGATATCCCAAACGATATACTTTTTTATTTTGTTTTGAAAGACATCGACGGCGAACAATAGTTAAGGATTTAATCCAGAAACTTAACTCGGAAGATAAGATAAGATTCTATAGTTAAGAATAAGAAAAAATCTTTCACTTTTAAAACTTGACTTTTTAAAACTGAAGTAATTTAAAAAATTCCTTTCCGCAGACAAAAAATCAAGAGAGTCGCGTAAATATTAGATATTAGGGTGGACTGTAGGTTGTAGAAAAATTTTGGAAATCGAAAATAATATGTGAAAGAATAGCGTATCAGATCCCTAAAAAGTATAATCAATTCAAAGCTAATTGTTATATGGCTGAGTTTTACATGTTAGCAAACTGCATCCTTGACAAAATTCTTATTCTCATAATTTTGTTATTTTCTTTTAGCTAACATTGAAATTTTTTTAGAAAATCTGAGAGTTTTTAAATAGTGACAATACATTAAGAAAACAATGCTAAAGTCTTACGAAAACGAGAACAGAAAAAGAGGGAGGTTTTGCAAATATTATTTTTTGTGAATCAAAATCTATTTACTGATAAAAATAAATTGAAGATTAATTTTATTTCAAAATTTGAACATTTCTAAATTCTATTGTTTGTCTATTTTTCAACTTTTGACCTTCCTAACTTTTCTTCTGAAGTATTTTTATCAATAGAATGTGCTGAGGAGATCTAGAGATTTTCAAATTTTTTGTCTTGAACACTGAATTTTTCATATAAAGTTTAGGATCTATGACTTCATATCACCTCTACATAATGAGTTTTATTTGCTAAAAAAGTGCCTTATTACTGAAAGAAATATGTGCTTATCTTCATTATAGTACTCTCACTTCAATGATTCAGTGTTTGTTTTGCTTATTAGAAAATGGCTGCTGGAAGGGGGGGGGGGGGCCCCAGGCTGGATCAGTTTCGCCCGACTAATTTAAAAGAAAGATTGGCGCCACTATTTTTGAGATAGGGATTTCTGAGTTCGAATTAGCGAAACCAGAATCTCTTCTATTTTTCGAGCAACCTGTTGCATGTAATCAAAAGCTTCTCATAATACATATTCTTGAATCTTGATGATAAAAATTAAACAAAGGTGTAACATGACAGTAGTAAGCAACTGATTAGTTATACCTTCTCATAGAGATATTTTTCAAAGGTGCAAATTTATAATCTTGTTTTCATATATTTTTCTATTTCATTTCAAGTATCATCCAAATCAATATTTGTGCGCCCATATAGTGGTATTATGTTACTGATTTTTCACAAATATTAATAATGAAAAGATACTATTTCTATGATGAAAAATCTGAATGTCATTTGGACAGTAGAAATATATCAAAAGCTTTTTATATTTGTTCCAATCGTTTTAGCAAACAGAAATGAAGCATTGTTCATTCATTCTAGAGTCTTTCATTCTTAAGAAAGGAGGACTCTTAACAAGCTATTATTCTGAAAAATCTCCGAACACAATCAGATTGTGTGCTTGATCAGAAAATCGAAGAATGAGAATGAAAAAATTAAGATTGTAATTCCATTATTGAGAATTCTTATTAGGATTGCCATATATTCGGAAAATTACAGAATTCTCACAACGTTTCTCATAGACCTTTTCATCAGTATAGGTTGTTCTTTCCATATTTAGAAAATTGAAGTAAAGCATTTTCTCGTTTTCTTATATGTTTGAAGAAAAAAAACAGTTGAAAATAACATAAATGTCGCATATTGGATATTCGAATAAAAATTGAATTGGAAAATACGATCATTTTTGAGGCCGTCAATGTGTGCAGCGGTGTTTTCGCTCGTATATCCAAGCTTATAATTAACGTACATTTCGCCGAATGAAAACAGGTATGAACTTGTTTTGAGGAGAATCTTGACAGATTTATTGAGCTCCTTCGCAATTCCTTCACAGCTTGTGAAACTACGGAAGCGAAATTGCGAGTTCTTGATCAATTTCAGCCGGCGGTTGCAGAGCAACCTACCGCTAGAAGGAACGTCAGAAATCGAGAAGTTGATAGTAACTAAGTCGAGTTTAAGAACACCACCTCGTTATTGGCTCGTCGTGGAAGCAAACAGTTGAAGTACTGAGAGAATTTCAATTAACTGAGTCTCAAATCGTTATGGATTAGTAGATTTTAATTCAGACAGCAATCTTTCAAATTTCTTTCCTTATTGCAAGGCACTTAGGTAAACTCAATTAGGTATTTTACTTAAGTACATTCTTTTTAACTGCATCAAATTCTCAAAATATTGGTACTGTTTAAATTTGCTTCAATACTTATTTTCTGCAAAAAAAATTGTTTAAAAAAGTATCGAAAACCCTATTCAAACAACTTGCGACCTTGAAACTTCACATCCTGTAAAGTGCTGAATCAATCAGAATAATAGTATGCAGTAGCTCTATTGACTAAAAAAGTATATCCATCTGACACCTGGTGAAAAAATGTGTGACCATCCACATGCCGATTTTTGGCACATTCGCACTGTCACACTTTACAAATACCGGTTTTATTGCAATTCAAAGCATTCTGAATACCTATTCGAGCCTTTCTTCACACTTCTTGAAAACTTTTAAATAATAAATGTAAAAATAGGTTATGTTCACTCCAGTCATTAGCGCTCATATTAATTCTCCCATGAATTGCGCTAATCAGACTGATGTTTACATTCGACGCTGGCCCAATCAGAATGCCTCATATTACCTCAAAAAAAGTTAGGAAGTATTCTTTGAACATTTTTCAAATTTTTGTTGGTAATTATTCACAAAATATTCTATAAAAAGGAGTTTTTCCGTTTGATGATTTCATATTCATATATCACGTTTCTGTTTAAATCACTCCAACCTGAAAGGTACGAAGAAACGTCTATTCATTTCGTAAGGATGATTTTTGAAATTTTAAACCCCTTTTCCCCAATTATGATGATTCGTTAGATTTTTGAGTGCCCCTCTTTCTACGTAAGATTTTTGTTGAATTATTTATATCGAGAATACAACAATTATCTTTACTGTAAACGAGATTTCAAAATTTTCCAAGGGATTTCAAAAAATTTGAAAAGTTTCCAGCGATTTGAAAAGATTTCAACAGATTTCAGTAGATTTTAAGAAATTTCAAAGGACTGCAAAGTATTTAAGAGAATTAAAAATGATTACACAGTCAGGTAGAGATTAGTTTTCAGAGGATTTCAGAAGATTTGAAGGGATTACAAAAGTTTGAAGTTATTTCAAACGATTCCAAAGTATTATAAAACGTTTAACAGGTTTCGAATGGTTTACAAAGATTTCAAGAGCTTGAAAAAGTTACCCACTACAGTTTCAGAGAGAATCTCAATTTTTTCAAAGAATTTTACGAGATGTTAAGGTGCTTCAGGGATTTTTATGTATTTTAAGGAATTAAGTACGATTTCTGTTGATTAAGAAGGATTTTAAGGGATTTTAAAAGAACTCGAAATATTTCACAAGACATCACGGGATTTCAAAGGATTTCAAGAGGTATCGAAATGTTTTTGCGATCTTTTAAGGATCTCAGGGGATTTTAAAAGTTTTCGAAGAGACTTCAGAAAATTTCAAAGTAAAAGTGACTAGAAAGTTGAGTCTCCTACAGAATTTGTTGTTAAAATTATGAAAACCGATTAGATGTAAAGGCATCGTGAAAAAAAAAATTTTGACAACGAAATTGATATGTTATAAGAACCGTTTCTTTGCATGAGCGATATGAATTGCTGCACTATCAAGATAGTTTGAAATTTTTTTTCCGTGTCTGCGGATTTCAGAAGATGACGTAAGATTTTGAAATATTCAAAGGCATTTCAGAGGATTTCTACACGGAGAAAAATTGATGTTTAAATGTAGATGTTCAAAGGGTAAGATTGTACCGCCTAACATGCAGATATTCATGTTAAGCACCTACTATCTTTTTGAGATGTTAGGCGTAAAAATATTTTTATGTTAAACTGAAACACATTCAGATGTTAAAATCGTCCGAGCGCATTGGAATTTCACGACTATATTTTCGGCTAGATTTTCGGCTATGTTTTCGATATTACAATTATGGAATATTAAAATTTTGGAATATCTCCAAAGGATCGAAATTAGCTATTCTTAATTAAAATCGGATAACGACTTTTGTCTCTCTACACGACGGAACAATGAGCGTAAGTTTTATATTGACTTAAACACTTTTGACAAAATGTTTGTCAATTTAAAATACAATTTGAGTTTTAGTAATCGAAAGTGGATAGAATTTTACATGCTGATTACAGATCATTCATTCTCGGATTACTTACCGCATTTTTATTTTGAAGATTTTGAATTACAAATATTGAACATAACCTCAACTTGACTGAATCTATCCTGATCGATATTTCATACCCTTTATCTGTTTTTCGTTTATGTATGAACATTCAAGCTTAATTTGAAATGTAAAAATCAGTTTTAATTAATTCCTTGAATGATCAAAAATAAGTGAACTCCTCAATTATTTACAGCTGTTATTTGACATAATCATCATGTACTATTTTTGGATATTTCAGTTAAACATTCTGGATGTTAACGACTAACATCACACTTTTCAATATCTACAGATACTAACTTTGAACATCTAGATTGCTGTCCTATAGTTAAACATAAAATATGTTAACACAGAACATCTAGATGTAACGTTTATACATCCATTTTTCTCCATGTAAATATCATAAACAATTGTGAGGGATTTGTATAGCTTTTTGAAGAATTCAAGAGATCTTGTAATTTATAGACATCAAGGGATTTTTGCGGTTTTTAAAGGAGTATTTACTGAATTATGGCTACTCCTTGAATCTATATTTATTTGACGTATGTTATGTAACATATTACACACTGAAGAAAAACTAAAATAGCATATTGTGCTACAAGTGCGGGAAGTAGGCTGTTCCACCTGGGTGTGAAGTTTGCTGTACGACCTGGAAGCGACCAGATGATGAGCCAATGGCAAATACTGTAAACTTAAAGAGTTACAACTGCCAACCTTCAGCACCTGTTGCGCAAGATTTTTTTGTAACAAATATAGGGCATTTTCGATTTGAGAAACAATGAAACAAATGTCTCGAAATTTATGGTAAAATTACCAAAAATTACACAAAATTTCCAAAGATTTTTCAACATCAGAAATGACAAGGAATTTTGGAAATTTTCAGTAAATTTATAAATCACCAAAAATTTCCGGAAATTTAAGTTATCCAAAGCTTTTTGGACGAAATTCTAAAATTTTCCAAATTTCCGGAAATATATGGAAAAATCATAAATTACCGGAAATTTCATGTGAGTAGTTTTATCGTTTTGTAATTGGTCATTTCCTGCACGCTATAAATGCTTCGAAAAGTAAACATTCCGTGCATGCGTTACAAAATATTTTATGTTGTGTATAATCGTATGAAAAGTAATTTCAACGGCCAAAACAAGTTTCAACTAGCATATTTTCAAAACATAATTAGAAGAAGGAAACTTATGTAGGGAATAATTGGGACTCCGTCACCCACCCTAAGTAAGGATTCGTAAAATTTTGCGGACCCTTAACCCTCAAAAAGCCTTACGTGATTAATGAACTCTCCTCGATCACCATGAATGTTTTGCTTGATTCTGTATCTGGGATGACTTACAAATCTTTTGCGATAAAAAAAATATTCACCTGACCCGTTTTTGAAAAAAATCCACTTTTAATGCCAGTTTATGCTCATTGTTCATCATTGTTTATGCCACAATTTATGTTCAGATATTGAGAATTCCGGGAAGCGGAGAATTCTGGAAAGCGCATGTAACCTTCATACAATTTTCAGATTTATTACAATTGCTTTTCATAACTACACTTTCCCCGGAAGGATTGAATTAATTTTATTACACAGAATGGAGCGGTAATTGCTATGACCGACAAAAACTTGTTTTAAAGTATGTTACGAATTCACTTCCTACAAAGTTGGAATTTTTTCAGACATTTAAAAAATGTGATAATTTTACATTTTATGTTTGAACATATTCCAATAAGAAAGATAGGAAATAATCTGGAATATAATTGCTCTCAAGATTTTAATTTATATTTAATTCAAGTATTGTGAGTTTGGAAAATTTAATTAAGTAAGCATCAGAATACGGGAATTTTCTCACGAATCCAATTCGAATGATTAATTGTGGAATGGAAAATATATCAGAAAAGAAATTTCACACGTCCCATAAAAATACCATTAGTGAGAATGTATGAGGCTAACGTCACACACAATAATAAATTGACTTCACATAAATTTTCACGAATGTGCCAATAAGCCTTGAAGTGAAAATAGGGAAATGTTTATTGTTTCATAATAAAAATATCTCTGGAGTGGAAATCGTGCAGTACGTGGAAATAGTATTTTGATAGAAAAAGATATTTTACACGTTTGAAAGTACATATATCAGATACAATAGAAAGGATGAAAAGTGCAAAGAATTTCCACAGCATTGGAATATATAATACATTTTCATCCTCCTTGAGTTCTTTCAATATTTTTCAATTTCAACTTAAACTTGAAAAACTAGGTAAGAAATTAATGTATAGTCAAAATTTGAAATTATTGAACTATCAGGTAAATAAAAAGTTAATCAACTGTACTTCAAAGAAAATTGTTTTCAGAAATGTGTGTATTTCTGGAGTTGAGTCATTTTTCTTCTTATATTTCCAGTATCCTCTAGAGTGGAGTACCATATTTCTTTGCCATTGAAAGATTTTTCTTCGTATCATAAAGTTTTATACGGGTAGTAATGATTGTTAAAGCTGATAGGAACCTGTTAGATTCAGATTTACATTTATCAATACTTTATGGATATAACTCAATACAAGTTTTATTCACTTGGGTAATATACTTTGAAATTTTTATTTTAGTTTCATGTACGTAATTACATAGGTCTTCAAGCTTTATGACTGAAGCCAGGATAATTACAATACAAATTCAAGAAATTCAGATGGAATTAGAGCTTTAATAAATTTCAATCAGATTTTGCTATCATGCAACCATAACTATAATGTTATTTAGGTCTGTGACTCTAAACTAGTATATCTGATCTTGGGTGGAATTCATGTTGATTTAGAGCCCAGTTGGGAGAATGGAGCTAATTAAATTTTCATTCCCACTACAAATTGAGTAAACAGCCATCTGCAATCGTTTAAGTTCATTATATTATTTTACTCAAGCTTTGCAGCTTCCATTTCCATAACCATTTCCATTATTATAAACAAATTTGATAAATATAAGTAAAATGTTAACACTCGGTAATGATTTTTTTCTTTTCTGTGATTCAAAAAGTGAATAGAGATCGTGAGACACAACAATTTGTTAACAATTAACAAGTTTTCACAAATAATCTTTTAAAAGGGAAAATAATTTGTATAAACAAAATGCTGATTTATTATATTGCTGAGCACGCTGAGTATCAACTAACTTTAACTTAAAAAAAGACATTACTAGACCTTTTTTCACATAATATTATTCTTACATAGTATGTGCGTATTTTTGGCAAAAAACTGATACTGAGAGCGTTTTTTTTTTATTTCAAAGTTCAATTATCAAACAGATGAAATTGATAAAATAAACAATTTTAATTACCAGGGGTTGTTATGCTTCAAGAATGGAGTAAAAAAGGTTCCATAAAAAATATTGTCAAATTATAACTGACTTATCTGCAAAGGTGTCTATATTCATTTATAGAGCAAAAGGTTATTAAAATATAACATAACTGGACTTTATTTTGCAGAATTTTCTCCCCAGATAATGTTCGGATATTTTTGATATGCAATTCAAAAACTCGTGCGAAAAGTTATGTTCCAAACGAGAAATGTATAATCTAAAGAGATTTATGAATATTTAAAAAAGCCCTTTTATCATAAAAAGTTGTTAAAAACATTATTTCAACTCCCAGTTTATCTCATCTCATAATCAAATGATGCTCGCACAATTAAAAACTGATATTGTAATAAATTGATTGAAAAAAGTGGCTGTACTATTGATTGATTTTGCTGAAATAAACTGGTTGGAAATTTCTACAATTCAGAATAATTTGAAAGTGATGTTTCAAATTGAAAATATGGAACACAAAATATCTGAAGGTATCTATTTGATATGCTACAGGATAATCTAACAATGTAAAAGTCAGAATTTATTCTGAAGTTACCGGGTTTAAAAGTGAATTTAATATTTTTTTAAATTCTAGCGCTTCAATGCTGCAATCAAAATCACAGATCTCGAAAGCGTTTGAAGCAGAGAGATTCTGACAGAATTCGAAACAGTTTTGATACAGTTGGGTTTCCAGTATGAAGTGTGCAACCAGTAAACAAAATTCTAAATCGAAGACTCAAAGATAAATGTTGCAGAATTGAAAATATTAAAAAGCTTAGAGTTTCAAAATATGTTCTCTTAAACAGAACCAGTGAAATTGTCACTGGTTGAATGGTTGAATCAGTATTTTGAATTATCACTGGTTAACCACTGATTTTTCCACTCTAACTGGACGAACCAGTAAAAGATTCAACTAAAATAGCGCTACTGATTCTACCAGTGACGCTAAATTATAGATTGAACCAGTGATATAGCGCTCCACGCGGGCAAGACATGAACCACCAGTCGTCTAGTACGGGCGCGTCGCCGGTCCGGTCTTTTGGCATTTCTCGAGTGAAATCGAACCTTATTGTGTACTAGTATTTGTTTCATAAATATTTGGCGCCTGGCTGCAATGAGTAGGGGATTTAGTATCTTCCGCTTGATAGTGGGATATCCCTGGCCACTTGGGTTTGACTTTGAGCGACGCGACACGTTGAGATAATGACGGGTCTTTCCACAATTAGGCGCAACATATTATATTTCATTATATTGCATCCCGGCCTTCATTTATATTTGTGAGAATACAGTGAGGTTTTTAAAAGATAATTTTATAACTGTCACGACAAAAGTACGATAAATGATAAGTGCCATAACTAAACAGCTGACAGACAACAAGGCGTACGACCAGATGACTGCTGGTACTGAGAAACCAGTGAACCTCACTGATTAAACCAGTGTCGGAACTCTATTGAATGAACCAGTGAATTCTCACTGATTGTCAGTGACACACTTCTGGCTATTTCAACCAATGAGATTTCACTGAAAATAAGTGCTATTTCACTGGTTCATTTTAAGATAGATGTATATAAAATTTCATGTTTGCAACTAAATTATGCAAGAGTAGGCCAATTCGTGGAACAAGTGATTTGAACTTATCTGAATTTGCGCAAAAGAATACCTTTAAATTCCTCAAATTTATCAAAATAAATTATTTCTTGGCATGTTTCTGCGTTCTAAGCAAAGTTTGGAACTTAGTGAAAAATATTTCTGAAGACGAAGGTGCTCCTGTTTCTATTTATAATAACTAAAATACTTTTTGTTACTCGATGCATTGGAAAAATTGCTCCGCAAGGTTGGTATTACTGAATGGACTTGAAAGTGTCATTTGCCAAACATGGTCAAATATGCCTTCCTGTCAATGGATTTTATTAATTGTTTTTTGGACAAAAATAGTTCAAAGATTAGCTGTGCTTTACCATTGGTTGATTATTTTTTCTTCATAATTTTCTATAAAATATATTTAAAAAATTCGAAATTCCAGTGACCTACTCTTGCATAGTTTCCCTCATATAACATTCTTGGAAACGAATTGGGAAAATTGATGAAGAGTTTATCGAAGCTTCAAGATCAACTTTCACGCAATTCCTACCCGCGCAAGAATATAAGGGCATAAAGTTGCATCCGGTGAATGATGTTTTCGAACATGATCCCACCAGTAGGAGATAACGCTGACTATCCGTAAGGCATGAAGATTGAGCGGCAGAGCTATCGCGGTAGAAAATTTAAAAAGGTAAAAATTGAAAAAATCAGAAAAGATGGGCATGAAATTTCGATGAAAAATATATCAGCCTTGTGATATTTCACGCACGATGGAAAAACTTGCCTGCGGGTGTAAGTCCTTTGGAGCAATGCGATAAATCTTGGAAACATAAAGAAGCGAAAAAGAAAATTCTTCCATACTGAAAAATTTTGTCTATTTGGCATACTTTTTGTTGTCTCAACAAAACTTTAAAACTCGTTTCCAATTTGGTATCTTAGCTTCAGAGTAAAAAATAGTTTTCTCTGAATGATTCAAGATTGGATTATTTTTATAAGATTATATAGAAGATTTTTTTTTAACGAATATATATCTAGAATCCGTTTTGTTATTCTTCCTTCTCTGAGTCATCGGCGTACGAGGGGTTACGAAGGATATTACACCTTGGATCAATCTTCCCTATTGTCTGATCCTCGACTAGGAGTTCGATGTAAAGTGTGAAACGATGAGGGGTGAACCCGTACAAAATCATATCCATTCTTCATTCTTCTATCATATTTGCATATTTATGAAGCGTGAGGAAATATCTTCATAATCCCAGAAATCTTATAGTAACTTTTATTTTCACATAAGAATTTGCTGCTAAATTATTTTCAATCAATAAATTATATTGACTGAATAAAAAGTTCAAACCATTATACACAATTTTTAGGATTTTTAAAAATTAAAATTTGTTCATGTTGAGAATTAAATGACATTAAAAATGTAATTTTGTCTACTATAATATCTTTATTAATCGATAATGTTTTTGATGGACACGATAAATGGAAGAAAAATATTTGAAGAAGAACTCTTTTTATATAGGGGAGAGTGACCTGTACTGGATAATAAAAGTTTTGAGTCCATAATACTTGAATCCAAAAAGGAGACGAGTATTACATACCAAACTGAAGATAAAATATTCGTTTAGACGTTACGATTTTCGTGACATAGATCATGTCAGATATGAATCAAAAATTGATCTTTTCCTGAAGCACGGTACACTTTTATCCAGATACGGATCCTGGACCACCATCTAGATAAATCGTGTTTTGCAGCACTGTTGGTGCTAATTGCTAGATGTTTCACCTGATCTCATAAAATGAGAATCCAGTACTATTACTTTGAAATATTCTTATATCAATATAAGTGATATTTTTTAATATACATCGTAGAAAATACTGTAGTTTTAACCTCTGTCGTATTTAGCATTTACTACTTTAAATATTTACCTTTAGATTAATAATATTTGTAATTAAATAACGCGACTATTGGTAGTGTTAACAGAAATTAGGAGAAGTAAAAAGTTACACCTCCATGTCCAAATCACATTTTTGAATTTTGAAATTAAATAACGGGAAGCAACTGTTAAGCTGCATTATGACAAAGACTCTTTTTGATAATATTACTTTCCAAAATTTACCTCAGATTTTTTAACTTGAATATAAAGATGTTTTTCTCATTATTCAGTTCAGGTCACTCTCCCCTACTAAAAAAAATTGAGAAAGAAATTGTGCGAGGTAAGGAAAGGAAGAAAATCGATGGCTTACTTAAAGACAAGAACTCAATTTATGGTTAGAGGGAACATGGTATGAGAGTATATGGTCTAGGGGAGGGTCAATCTTTATGTGTTCGAGGGAGACTTCATTGGTTAGTCAAGATAGACCTTATTTCAATTTTTTCACGACCTTTCGCACAATAAAACCCAATCCCAAAAGTACTAGTCTAACCAGGAGAATCGAAAACACGGACCATTTGGTACTACACAAAAGAATCCTTGAGATACCCTCTCAATTTTCTATGTCATGTATTTGAAACGACAAGTCTTAACTCGAGACGAGTCTCTTCTTCCTTTTCAATTCAAATTTTTACACGTAATTACATTATAATGTCGTTCTTCCTGTTGGTTTTGAGTGCCACATCATACTTTAGGGACCGTACTTAAATTACGTAACAGCTCGAAGAGGGGGGGGGGGGGTGTCAAGACATTTTGTTACGATTTGTTACGGTAGGAGGAGGGGGTCCTTCACTCATGAACGTAATTTTTGCAAATTCGTAAAAACTCTCTCCTGGAGATTATGTTTTTAGTTATACAGTTTATTATTTGGTTGAAAATTTGAAAATTAAAAAAAAAACATTTCTTTTTTGCAAATGCAACCATTTTGTTAAAAATTCGTCTTTTTGGGTTAGAAATGGAACTCTTTCCGTATAATATTGAAATTTGGCTCAAAATTCATATTTTGTTGTTGATATGTCAACTGAAATCTTTTTTCGATGACTGTTTTGGCAACATTTTTGTTAAAAATTCTATTATTTCCTAGAAAATTTACTTTTTGTTTACAATTTGTATTTTTCTGTAGAAAGGTCTATTGAAATCCTTTTGAATGAAAATTCAACACTTTTTTTGAAAATTTGTCTTTTTGATTTGAAAATTCACCTGTTTTAGCAGAAGTTGAATCTTGCTTGGATAAAAATGCAACTGTTCGGTTGAAAATAAAACTATTTTGTTAAAAAGTCATACTTTTGGTTCAAAATTCTACTGTTTTGTTGAAAATGAAACTATTTCGTAAGAAATTTATTTCTTGTTTAAAATTCATATTTTGTTGATAAAAAATGAATTGGAAGCTTTTCAGGACGGAAGTCCAACATTTCAAAAAAAGTTTTCCTTTTTTTATTAAGAAGTTCATCTGCTTCAGTACAAATTTCATCTTTCTTGGATAAAACTTCAACTAATTGGTAGTGAATTCAACTATTCCGTTGAAAATTCATCCCTCTTGGTTGAACAAATTCATTTTTTTCAATTAAAAATTCCACTTTTTTCGTAGCAACTTATATTTTGTTTGAAAGTTCATGTTTTGATTTTGAAAAGTCAACTGCAATCTTTTCTGAATGAAAACGCAACTATTTAAAAAAAATTTGTTTTCTCTTTAAATAAAAATTCATCTGTTTTTAGAGACATTTCATCTTTTTTTGTTGAAAATGCAACTATTGGGTAGAGAATTCAACAATATTGTTAAAAAGTCATCCTTTTTGGGTAAAATTCGTCTTTTTGGATTGAAAATTGAATTTTTTCCGTAGAAACTTATTTCTTGGTTAAAAATTCATATTTTGATCGCAAAAAGTCAACAAAAATTATTTTTAACAGGAAATTCAACATTTTTTTTTTTAAATTGATCTTTTCGATTTATAAGTTTATCCGCTTTGTTAGAAATTTCTTTTTTTAAAAGAAAAAGCAACTTTTTGGTTAAAAATTATTCTTCTTTGCTTGAGTATTCAACTATTTTATTTGAAAGATTTATTTGAATCTCTTTGTTAAGAAATCATTTTTTAAAGTGATGTTTTCAGTTGAAAATTTATCTCTTTGATTGAAAGTTTAACTATTCTATTTAAAGTTGATTTTAATAAATTGGAAACTCAGCTACTTTGATTAAAGTTAAACTTTTAAACTTTGGTTAAAAATTTAACTGTTCAGTGGAAAAAACTTTTTTTCTTTACAGTTAATTTTTTAACTTGAAATATAACTTTTCCACTTTTTTTAAATTGATCTTTTCTAGTTGGAAATTTTTATTTTTTGGTAATAAAAAATTATTTTTCTTGGTTTGAAATTTCATTTTTGTTAAGTAAAAATGCATCAGTTTCGTGGAAAAATAATTTTTTGCTGAAGACATATTTTTTGTTTTTTAAATTCAATTTTTATAGAGAAAATTCGTCATATTTTATAGTAGAAAAGATATTTTTATGTTAAAAATAATTTGATAAATTCGAAAATTCTAAATTTGTATCAAAAATGCTGTTTTACTCCGTTTAAAAAAGATTCTATGGTTAAAGTATTTTAACATAAAAATGCTAGCATTTGAATATTAATGATCAAGGGGGAAATGAAAAATAAAAAAAAAAATAAAAATAAGGGAATTTTGAAATAACGTACAGAAAGATTGAAGGGGGGGGGGGGGTATTTTATTACAGTTTGTTACAGGAGGGAAGGGGTGGGGGTCTCAAAGATGGCCTATAATCCGTTACGTAATTTAAGTACGGCCCCTTAGTCTAAAATCGAATTCATCTAGTATCAATTCCTTACAGAATTTGAATAACAATCTTTTTGATGAGTAGTAGGTATTAGAGCGAAAGCAGAGGTTGGCAAGCGAGGCAATGCGAAAAAGTAGGGACAAGCGTGCGAGGCGAAGCGAGGAAGGCCAGGCGATAAAAGCGTGCGACTTAGAGATAAGGAATGGATGAGTGTTAGTCTTTAAGGGTTAGTTTTTAAGAAAATTCTGTAGAAATGGAAGTATAATCAAGTCAATTTTTTAAGGCCAGCAGGCTAAAAAATAAACGTTTATCTATCTATCTAGATAAATTTGCAATGAAAGATTTTCAAAGATTCAAAAGACACTTTACATGTTCATTTTTTAAACAATCGATAATTGTTCAAGCAATTGATTTTTAGTGGATAATGTCATAACAATAGTCTTTGCTTGATCTTTAAAGTTTGTTGCACAATGTTAAAAGTTGATTTACTCATTCAAATTGAAATCTGTAAACAATCTTATGTAATAAAAAATTAGGAATTTTCAAAGAATGAAAAATAATTTTTTGAAGCACTCTGCTGCTTACTCACGGTTATTAAAATGGATTGAAGAGCTACATAATAGTATTTAAATGATGTACTGTAGGAATTTTTTAAATTTGGTATCTTTAAACTTTGAAAATTTGGTCAATTCAAACCTTAAATTTAGAAACATACTGATTCATTAATTTCAATAGTTGAATCCTTTTTTCTTTAACATTGATTATTATTAGTCCCATTGTCAATAAAATACTAATAATGAAACGAAAATGTTCAGTTTTCACGCATTGTAAAGTATCTCAATCAATATAATCTTGAATTTTAAGTTAAAATTTCATTCAAAACTAATGAATTTTTGTCACGTTTTCTTTACTATTATTTGTGAAGTTTCTCCTTTATATCCTGTTTTATATCTCACGGTGTACGGTGACATTGCTTTGTAACGCAATGTCGTTGCAACTCACTATAAAATAAATCGTAGAGCTATACAGTGTAGCCGTGAATTTTTCAATTTAGAGAGACTATTCATTCCTGCCTAGGAAATAAATTATAAATTTTATAACAAAGCTTCAAATAATTCACTTCATTTAGAACACATACTTACATCTCACTCGCAGGAGAAAACAAAACTGAATGTAAAAATAATATAAAATATGTATGAAAGTAATTTGCTTTAAAAATCAATGCTATTTCTGAATTATCATTAAACAAATGATAACAAGGAAATTTGTACGATTGTATCCGAATTTTAAAATTCCGTCTAGAATATTGAATATAGGGTGATATGAAATAGCTGATTATAAATTTTCCGTGATATGATAGTACATTATGCAACAAGGGGCGGAAGGAGCAGATTTTTCCCACCTTTTGGCCCTGAAAAGCGGGTCCGACGAATTTTTTTATAGCTTTATTTGCGGCTCAAATTCTCGAATTTTGTCCCGGAAATTTGTCTTTCTTTCCTCTAATCTTACTTTCGCCTACTAACTTTACTTTCTCTTCGCTAATTTTACTTTCGCCCTGCAAATTTTACTTTCGCCCCGCAAATATGGTTTACGGGATATATATGCTACTTTTGCCCCTATAATAAGGGGAAAAAGGTGGCCATTTCAGTCGAGTATGAAATATAATCATTGATTTCGCAGAGTTAAGAAATTATCAGTTTTCGAAAATTTTCCATGTTAAACAGTCTCAAAATATTTCTTAACTACATAATTAACTACGATATTAATTATCTTTATTGAACATGCTGGGAATTCAATAAGTCAGGAATCAAATGAATTGTGGATTTAATGATTAATTAATTTTATGTTTCAAACATTCAAATTTCACAAATTAAATTCTATAATTCGTTTTTCAAAATTGCGATTTTTTAAATTTGCTGATTTGCACAATCAGGGGGTTCTCTCCACTCTTGATTACAATTAGTCTTAATTATAAATGTTTGTTTAAATCCAAGTTTTTTGATTCGATCTCCAAAGTAGAAAAATGGAAATATTGAAAGCTGGATATCAGCCAATTTATCTTTAGAACATAATTTATTACTTTCCAATCACTGAACCTTTTTTCTAATTGTACAATGAAATTTAAAGCGAGGAATCACTTTTCGCAGATATATTGGCTCAAAGCCAGGAAATAACTAATAATGGAGATTAAATTAACGTTTTATATCTGATGAATTCGCAAAATTAATCTTGTGATTCACGACGAGCTTGCTGAATTGAAAAGCTTTTAAACGTTTCAAACGCCACATACGTTCCAATTAAGAGGTTTACAAAGCATAGCTTTGAAAAAGTGCTGGTAATAGAAGTACTGTACCTTTCCGGAGAAATGCATTACAAATTTTTATTTTCACATCAAACGGGTGATTTAATTAATTAATTTTATACTCACACTAATCTAATGATGAATTATGAAATATTGCAGAAAGTCTTTTATGAATCGTAAAACCTAAAAAGTTAGATATAATAATTAAAATAATGAGCGCTCGTAAATATACAGAGGAATTGAATTGAATATTCAAAAGTAAAATTGATTCAAACTATTCAGTTTTGATTCTTTTCAGGACGGATGGTATTCTATGATGTCACAACTTACCGCCCGTTAATTGTATTTTTTCCGCCTTCTCATGAAAAATGTGTAAAAAAAAAACTTCTTTAAAAATGAAAATTCGAGTACTTTCTTCAACGGGTCCAAAAACAATGAAAGCTTACATTTTATTGCAATGTTTCATTTAGTTTAAAAATAATAAGACGGATTAGAAATTTACAGGATGCAGTTGGTAATTCATAATTTATCATTATCCTTTAAATTTTTCGAAAAAGTAAGAGTATTAAAAACAAACCAGAAAAGTATGTAAATTTCCTTAGGATACAAATAGTATACAACAGAAATGTGAAACCAACGTTTCGGTTTGTAAAGAGTAAACAAGTTTTAAGTATTCTCATTTCTGGCCCGATATAAAGATTGTATTACTGAAACGTCTACGCTCCTTAATTGAATGTCGTTCTGAAAATTACCTGTGGACTTGTAAGCGCACGGCAAGCGCTTGGTTAGATTTGAGATTAAATAATACAAAAAAAGCGATCGTCAGTAAGGTACTTTAATGATACTTGATGAAAATAGTGTCAAGAGGAAGTAGATGGTGTTTAATTAAAATTTGCATTATCGATTAAATCATCAACGAATCATAGCTCTCTTTTCTCCAAAATATTTGTCTAATTTATAAATTTCTTCTTAGATAAAAATAATGGAACGAAAGATTGCTTCTAGTTTTTTCCGGGCTTCAATATTATATTTATATGGAATAGAAGTCGACTATGATAAAATATCAACAATGGTTTGAAAGAGGAATTAAAGTTCGTAATTGAGAATTTGTAAAATCATGAACATTTTTTACTATTAAATCTGTATTGTAGACTGCTCATTAATGTTTGAAATGAATTTGATGTTCTCAGATACAAAGAAATGAAGTGATTGAAAAGTCTTGTAGGTGTACGTGGAACCTGACTATAATATCTATATGAAATGTGTTACTCATAGAATAAGTTGTGAGCAGAACATGTTTGTAAACCAAGTGTCACGAATGGCGTAGAAAATACGTGCAAACCATTTCAAATTTTTCTATAAACATCCGCGTTTTGAAGGTACTGAGTGACGATCAATAACATTTTAATAAGGCTTTCATGCTTATTTTTTATTTTTTGAAATTGTTTTCACAACGTTGATCAAAGTTCAATTTCTGAAAATTTCCTAATCCAGTTTTCGTTCTTAAATTTTTTTATACCGCGGGGAATTGTATTGGAGATAATATTTTTAACTTAGTAAGTTTTTTTTTCTTAAATTTCGGAAATTATTTGTTTCAAACGTGATTGAAGTTATTTTGTGTAACAAAAATATTGATTTCTCATTTATTAATCAATTATTAAAAATTACCGTCAGTAGTAGAGATTGATGGCTACATAAAAAGGATTTATTTTGTCACTCGTCAGTCTTCTATTGAATGTCTTAAGGTAAAGAGAACAGATCTAGTTAAAAATCGAATTAACTTGTCTCTCAAGAACATCCGAGAGCTTAGACAATTTATACGATCTGTTCAGTGTATAGTTTTGAATATTAGAAAAAAGTAACTTCCAAGGATTGCAAGAGGCTTGTTAAGAATATCGAAAAGGCATATACATCCATAAAGCAAAGAGTCAAACATGGAGATATTGCAACTTGGATACAAAATAAAAAAAAACATGAGGCTGTTAAATAAAATTATAAGACAAGGGAGGAAACATCTATCATTAGATGAAAAACTTAAGCTTTTGAAGAGGTTGCACTCCTGAAGCCTAAAAGGAGGAAGCTTATAAAATTTTGAAATGGTTTATTAAAGATATCATTTGTGAAGAACATTTCACAGCTGATGACAATTGGCATCCTGATAAATGTCATCTTAGGAGTAGTGATGTACAATGAGACGATCATCATTTCTCATCGTTCGATTATTTTTGTTCGGTTTCGTTAACTTCTCGCTGTGAAAATTATCATCTAATCAATTGTTTTTCTTAGTATCAGATCGTCTCCAACAATGAACGATTTCGATCGAGTATTGAGAAATCTCGGTTTTCATGTTTCTAAAAGGCAAATGACACATGCGCATAATAAAAAAGCTTGCTGTTTGAAAAGATTATGAAAGGTTGAATGCATCAGGGTTTTTAAAGGACATAATATATGCTGTTACTGCAACCTCAATCAAGAATCTTTAAAATAGTTAATTTTCTTGTAAAGATTCGGAAATATTTCAAATGCTCACAAATAAATTGAAAATTATTTGTTCAACATATTACATAGTTATCCTCAAATTCCAAGAAATTTGTCCTAGAATTTTGGTCCTGAACGGAAAGTATTCGAAACCATGTTGAAAATGTTATAATCTGTATTCTCCTATGTACTTACCCTCTGATGTTTTAAGACTTCACCTATTCCATAGTCGTAATTAAGGTCATTATGTACATATAAATTAAAGATGTCACATATAAATAATCTCCATAACCTTCTCCAAAAAGTTACCTATCCAATTTTTTGATGTTTCGCATGAAATTGTCAGATATATAATAAATAACGCTCAAAATTATTGAGGTGTTCTAACATTCCTCGCTAAACCTTCCCACACGCACGATTGATTATGAGACAATAGAATTAAAATTTAGTTCATTAAAAAGGCATATGAAATTTTTATTTTCAATCAGTATTATCAAAAACGTTATAACTGAGATTGCTGGGATCTCGTCCAAAGTCACTCGGTAGTCCGAGATGATGACCTGTCATTAAATAAAAAAATATGACAATCTCAGTTGTCAAATAGAGAAAAATTGAAGTATCGCTCATCTCGGATTGTGTCACTCGAATGCATTACTACCTAGATGTAAATATACAGGTCCAGTACGTAACAGTAAAAAGGAACGTATGTAAAAACGATGATGAATTTAACTTACTGAATAGGAAAGGTGTATTTCCGCATGATTGCATTGACAGATGGCAAAAGCTAGAGGAAGATCAAGTATCACTGAAAGAATCATTCCATTCCAAATTAAATGATCAGGAAATTTCTGAAGAGAACGATAAAACATGCCTGTAAAGTGTGGAAAGCATTTGAAATAAAAACTCTAGCCCGATATTCCGATTTGTATCTCAGAACTGATGCTTTGCTTCTAGGAGACATTTTTGAAAATCTCATGCAAAAACTGTTTCGCATCATATAAATTAGATCCACTTCATTACAATGCCGCACTGGGACTTGATTCTGATGGATATTTGAAAATTTTCCGAAATACTGTCAACTCATTGAAATAAATTGAAAATTCGTTATAATCATTTTGAACACCCCAGAATCTTGGTAATTCTCTTAGATTTTGGAACTACATTTATATATTTGAAAATTTTCGAATGACTGTGATATTTCATAATTCTTGTGATAAAATTTCCCGGAAAGCATTAAAATATTATAAAATTCCATGAAATTCTATGGAATCTGAATTTTTCTGAAATTGTGAAATCCTTCAAACCAACCGTAGAAGAAGACAAAAGGATTAAGTAACAAGGTTTTTTTTATCGCAATATCTCTTTTAATTGTGATATTATGAACTTCTTTCTTGAAAAGTAAATGAACAAACATAAGCTGTAATGGTCATAATACTAGTGGGGCCAAATATTTAATTGTACATAGCTGAATGACGTAAATATCGTCATTCCAAGGAAGAGAGAACGACAAGGGAACGAGGTTCATGGGTCAACTTTCCGTTAGATTGGTCTGACAGGACGAGGTGAGCAGACCAGCGAGCTTTGCTGCGATCTGTCTCAAAAAGTAATTTCTTGAATTGAAATTCCACATGCCTAGTGGAATCTCTTTTGAATTGGTGACCGACAGTTGTTCAGATTTAAGGACGAATAAAGAATAATTGGGAGAATTGT
>CAKNXH010001756.1:184713-247330 GCA_932178445.1 Andricus quercusramuli
AAAAAAAAAAACTAAATTGTATATATTAGGTTAGAAAGTATGACTGAGCAACGCAGTTTTCTTGTGGAATGCATTAGGAATGAAAATGTAAAAAGAAAAAACAATTTTATTGTGATTTTACGGAAAATTGTTACTATTGAGGTTTTACGAGTGAAGCTGACTACGCCTTTCCTCTTTCACCATACGGAGATTTCCATCAATCCAATCCGCAGTCACAATCGGGGCTGTTTGCGACTACTTTTCCAAAGTCTAAGTAATCGCAAAGAGGGATTATGTAATGGTCATAATACTAGTGGGGCCAAATATTTAATTGTACATAGCTGAATGACGTAAATATCGTCATTCCAAGGAAGAGAGAACGACAAGGGAACGAGGTTCATGGGTCAACTTTCCGTTAGATTGGTCTGACAGGACGAGGTGAGCAGACCAGCGAGCTTTGCTGCGATCTGTCTCAAAAAGTAATTTCTTGAATTGAAATTCCACATGCCTAGTGGAATCTCTTTTGAATTGGTGACCGGCAGTTGTTCAGATTTAAGGACGAATAAAGAATAATTGGGAGAATTGTACCAGGGACGCCTGTACATTGTTTATCATACTCTGGATCTAACGAATGTAAAATGGATTTCTAATTGAATGGACAAGGACAACTAGAAGGCAGACTACCAATTCTACAACCTCGTCAGCTATCGATAAGTACCTTGATGATTGTTAGACATTACATAAATTTGTGAAATTGAGTGCATGAATGAAAGAAAATAGATATTGTTGGTTGAAGTCATCGGAGTGCGTTTTCAGTTTGTGTGAATTTGACGAGAATCGCATAGGGTACAATTTTGCATTTGAGTAACGACAGAGGAAGTAACTTAATCAGTAGCAAACATTAAGGCCATAGAAACAGGATATTTTCATTCATCATAGCTGTAATTAAACTTTTGAATATATGCCAGATTTTTTCCTTCAACTTGCAGTTATTTTATTTATTGACGATTAAAAAGCATGCTAAGTCGAACACCTACTAAAAATCAATATCCTCAAAGCTTTTGTCTAAATTTTGAATCAGATACAGATCATACTTTCGCGTGGAACTAAACCTCCTAATAATCTTACACGCACTCCAGGCGTAATAATTATTAACTATGAGGAACTTTTACCTTAAACATCAAATAAACGAACATAAGCATTTGAATTACACAGGCCGACAAAAATGACATCATTTTTGTACCCAAAGACCTGACTATGTGACCCCGAAGGATTTTGGTATCCTAAAACCGAATCCGTTATCCAAATTTTTTCTATTCGTCAAGGTTTTGAGATATACTAACCTGAAAGTGCGAACATGTCTATTTTTAGCCATAAATAAATAATATTATCGATATATAATATAAATAATAATATCGATAAATCTCAAAAACGGGACAAGATTTTTTTTTCTATTTCGACAGGTCGTGGCGTGGCGACCATCGAATATGAATTTGTGCAGCGCCTCCGAACTATTCCGAACGATCATCTGCTTGTCGAATATAGTCGATGTCGATTGCGGATTTCTCCGCTTGGACATCTTTGCTCGACTCGACACATTTACAGTTCGAGACTTTACGTACAGCACATGCAAAATTTTGATTTTGTAACAAGAAGCGTGCTTGAACACTCTTGCCAGACAAAAGATCCGCAAAGTGCTTTGCTTATATTCTTCCCTTGTATTTCGTGAAGTATTCGACTTCTCTCACAAATTTCAGTCACCGCAAAGTACTTTCCATATATTTTTCCATTGCATTTGGTCAATTCGGTCAATATTCGAAATTTTGAACATTCATTTTATATTATAAATAATTGAAAATTATAATTTTAACCATGATAGAGAGACGCGTCTTACTTACACGATTCCACTAATATAAAAAACTCATTTTTCGATGGTTTTCTGTTGTGAGGCAGAAAAAAAGTTGGATTTTCTTATTGGATTCTAGTAATTAAGTTCGCATTTGACTACAAAAGGAGAAAGTGGGGAAAGACTGTGACGCCTACGATAAATAGGAACTTTTCAAATTTATAGACTATACAATAACATTTTAAATTGACATTGAAATTCATTAATGATACATTCAAAATATTAGGTTGAAAAATGTAAATTCAGCGTGGAAAGTAAAGTAATTTTCCATAGCACACTTTTGAACTTCCGACAAAACCCTTTTAAATTCGAACTACAAATAAGTTTAATACTGTAAAAATCTTATAACATATATGACCACAATTATAGCGCCATATATCATGTTTCGGGGCGATATGCATGTGTGTATGTATGTATCTCTGTATAGATGTGTGTACATACTTTATTAAATGTTTTTCACTTTTTTGATATTTTGAAATTTTAAATATTTTTGGAATGCTCACCAAAAGTTAAAATCAAATTTCGATAAATATATAAACGTCACGAAACAACCACCAAACGATTTCTGGAAGAATTTTTTTAATTATTCAACATTGAAATACAAACGTGAAGTACAACATTATGCGATTTTTTAGAAAGTCAATTGCGTAATGAGTTGCGTGAAGAAATCGAAGAGATAATTTTTTTTTCGTTACATTCGACTGGGGATTCAAAAAGAATGTTGTTGTTAAATCCCAGCCTAAGAAACTTCTATTTTTAGGAGATATTAATAGAAAAATAGAACCTCATGACATCAAATAAAATCAGAGGTTGATTAAACTTCTTCTTCGATTTGCAGGAGATTATCTTCACTTCGAGATTAAATTTATATGAGGCGACAAGTATTGTTTCTGAATGAATGCATTCATGATAAGTTTCCATTAGAGTTTAACTAGGAATGACGTTGGCTCGAGGGTCCATAGTCCGCTGCTTATCTTATTATTTACCGAAAACCAAGTGAGATTTTCAGGGTGGCTTGCGGGGCTAGCCACTCACTTTCACGCCATTAAGGGCATTAAAAGCACTTAAGATTATATCTCTTCTCACTCTGCATACAAATCATAAAATGTAATTTTGAGTGTGAATTTTACTGACTGGTTTCACACTGAAGTGCAGGATCAATTGTACTTCCTTCAAAAAAGTTGAGAACTCAAGTTCAGAGACATCCAGAACAGAATTGAGCCAAATTGTCACTTTCAATCGAACTGAAAAGTTATTTACTGTCGCATCTACCGTTTATAGTTGTAACAAACATTTCACACATATATGTGTATGTGACAAGCATGCATGCGAGGAAACTAAGTTTTCCCATTCATGCACAAAATTGGGGCATTCCTAGACAGAGATAGCGGAAAATTTAATCGAACTTCCATATAACCACGTCAGATGTTCATAAATTCATAGTTTGTGTGATACGTTCCAAGGAAAGGTGCTAGAACTTATATAGAAAAGTCATAAAATTGTTTTCCTCGATATTTTTCTGAAATTCAAATTGAGTTTTGTTTTATAGTTCAGCGAATTCCAGTTTTTTCAAAATTTAGATCACTAAACGCTGTTTTGTTTGATTCAATCTTTATAGCAGGCAACAGTGCTAAAATTTCCATTGAGAAAAAAAGATATATATATATATATATATATATATATATATATATATATTATTATAGCTAAGCTCATTAAAACCAGTTTTTGTTTTTTTTTCTCGAAAATTTATATTTACGGAAGTCAGTTAACGTTGCTCTCATTTTTCTTCAAAATTATATGACTCCATTTAATAAGGTCAGTTTACAGAGTTTCATTGTTTAATCCTGTTAGTGTGACGAAAGTTAAGTCAAGATTGCAAAGTGAGCGAATAACCTTCCGGTACGTTTTTACGATCAACGAGTTCCTGAATAAGGAGATTTCATTTAGAACAAGACAAAATGAAAATTCGCTGACCACACTTTTATTGGATTTGGCTTGGCTACAAAACTTTAATATTGAGAAGTCTGATTGAAATATTATATTTCAAGGAACGAAACATCTAAGTGAATTAAAATACTTAATAATAGAAATTTTAAGTTCAGATAAATACATAAAATTGGTTTCTTTTCACTCGAAAAAGTAAACTCAAATTTACTTCATGAGTGAAAAATGTAAACTCTGTCATTTGATCATAAGGACTTTTGAATCGATTTTTTTTGCTCTCTTTCTGATAAAACTTCAGCCCTTAGCAGTTTCTATTGGATATCAAATCTTTCAAAACTATTACAGCGTCGATAAAAAAATAATTATAAAGTTCGAGGAAACAATGTCTTTCTAATGTAAAAACATTTTTTTATTTTTCTTATCAACTTTGTGCAAGTGATAAGACACCGCTGCACAAGAGGAATTTTGATTTGAGAGGAAGAGACCGTGAAACAAGGAGACAATTTAAAGTGTGGAGTTGAAAATATTCTCGTAATACGACGACATTGCTTTCCATTTTATGGAATGCAAATAAAGTTTACTACGGAAATTCCAAAGAAGATCTCACTCCTTCAGAGTAACTGCCGGAGTACTTCCTGTAGCTCCAGGATGAAGCTTTTGAAATTTAAAGTCAGCTCTTTAGAGCCTCCGGCTCTAATACGATGTTCCTCTTTATCACGATCCATCGATGCGAATCCTGCAAGTAACGCCGAGATTCTGTCAATTCGATGATCTTCAGATTTCAGTCCTCGTTTTCTGCTATCAAATAAAAAGTTACCCACTCAGCAGACAATCGTGCAAAATAAGTTTTATTGAGTCTCGCTCACCACTTTATTTTACTTCAACCTGAAATCTCCATATTTGATTGACGACAATGAATGAAATTTGATTTTTAAAATTATTATTATTAATAATTGAGTGGACTATTACAAGAAAAAGTCATCTCAATTTTAACGACTCTTGAACGCCACTTGCGTTTCGAAAAATAGCTTTGGGTTTTATTTAGATATCGATTTTTTAAAGATTCGACTTCTTAAAACGTAAAATTTTGTAATATTTTTTGAAATTGGATGATTTTAAATCAATTGCAAGACTTTGTGATTTAACAGAATTCATCATTGGAATCGCAGCTAATGTATTAGGTTCTTTTTTCAATTAAAAAAAAATATTCAAAATAAAAATTGACCACTTTTATAATTCTAATTATGTTATTAGATAGACTTTTCATGGCAACTTTAATTATAGTTATCATATTAACAAAGAGTCTTCAATTAGACTGCGACTAGTCGTCGTGGAAAATTGGCGGAGTTCGAGAAGGTTATGGACTGGGCCCGAAATTTTAGGACGGCTAGCCAAAATTATGAAAAATATTTGACTACACTGTAAACAATTCTATTTGAAATTCCACCTGAAACATTTTAGTGATTTTAATCGAAAAAAGATGTGAAGAAACGGAAATTTACTTGGTATTCTTCACAGTGTACACTAGGGTGGTTCATATTCATACTTGGTTGAATTTTTTTTCAGAGATCCTCTGCTCCCATCCCTCAGATTTGTTCAAATGCAAAAAAAAATTATCTGAATTTGAGCGAATTCGTTTAATATTCAGGAGTCGTGCAAATACCATGAAGTTTTCGATTGATTTTACATGGGGAAAAGTCAGGTTTTTGTAAATCTAACATTTGAACGCTATATGTTACAAATAATCCCATATTTCAGTATATTCGTTAGGATTCGAAGGAAACATTTTATCTCATCAAATTTACGACAGATTTTAATATTTTCAAATTCTAATTTGTCTTCTAGGAATAATCTTGAGTGTTTTAAAACATTTAAATTGTTTAGACAATTTTATTATTTTGCATATTCTATAATATAAATGTGATTCCAAAATCATTCAAACCAATTATTGTTTTGTTATATTTGATTAAAGAGCTCATAACGTCTAGAAAATACGTTCATTTCACGATTTACATGAAAAAACAAAGTTTTAAACAAATCAGATTTGTTTAAACAATTTAAAATAGTTAAAAGATGAATGGATATTCTAAGATTAGCGATTTATGATTACTTGCAAAAAAATTGTTAAGAAGCGTTATCAAACCGCAATATAAAGTAAAATAAGATTTGCAAAGAATGATGAGAGAATAGGAAGAGTTGATGAATACGTATATCTGGGGAGCCTATTCACTAGTGACGTGAAGATGAGTGGGGGGGGGGTAGATAGGCGCATAAACGAGGGTAAGAAGGGTATCGATAGAGAAGGAACTATTATCAGTAGCAGAAATATATCAAAAGAAGCTAAAATGGCAATACATAATTCTATATTTGTACCGACTGTGCTTTGCGGTATCGAGACATGCACCTGCTAAGAAAAGGATAAGAGTAAAATTAACGCGATTGGCATGAAACCTCTACTCACAATATGCGGGAAAACACTGATGGACAAGGCTAGAAACGAGATACTCCTCAAAGAATGGCGAAACAAGCCTATAAAGGTAAAGTAAATGGCAGTATTGCCGGAGGCAGACTGCGGAAAGAATGGTTAGAATATGTAAATGAGACCTTAATCCGAAGAGACATAAGAAGCCACAGAAACATGAGAGCTTGCATGAAAAAATGCATGGACGTGAAGGAAGCTAGAGAAATATGCCAGGACAGAAAGGTGTGACGACAAATAGTTTATGAAAAGAATGTCATTGGAGTGAATGATGCCTGAAACAAAAGACCTTGGATACTAATGGGTCCGACTGGGGAACCTCACATGACGAACTTGTGAAGCACTAGAGAAATTGATTAGCAACCTGGGTCAGAGCAGTGTTGCGGAACGAACGTGTTATTTAAATAAATAACACGAGAATTCTAGATCAATCTAAAAAAAATTCTATACCTCCTTCCTCACATTACTTCTTTCCTCACCCAGCAAGTCACGCCTACCCGAAAGGGAAATGGCTTAATGGTATAATATAATAATGTCACATTAATGTCTTTGGCAACCCATACGAGTGGCTTAAAGTTATTCACCCTCAAAATTCATTACTGATTCTTATTTTCTGACGAATTCTAAACAATATACTGAAATAAGGCATTATTTGTAACATATCGTCGCGTTTACATATTAGATTCACAAAGAGCTGACTTTTTCTCATAGTAAATCAATATGAAATTTCATGGTTTTTGCGTGTTACCTAAATATTAACCGATTCCATTCTTTAGAGATTTTTTTCTACGGGCATTCAAACAAAACTGGGAGGTGAGAGCAGAGAAATTGGAAATGTGAAAAATAAGGGCAACCCTAGTGTGCAAATCCATAATATCGGGACGATTAGACTCTTCGTTCAAATAACTTCTAGTGTACTATGCAGGTAATTAATTAATCCATAAAATTAAAAAAAAATTATATAATGACTCAAATTATCTTTTTCCTGATTTATGAAGCTACATTCATCGCTATATATGAGTCAAGGTTCGGAGTGTAATTTTATGCAAAAATCAGCCCATTTAACACTTGATTACTTTGAAGAAAATTGCATAATAGCGCAGTTCTCTGCTAATTGAGCATTTAAGATTCCTTCCTTCATGGCAGAAGGAAATTTGAACTTTCGAAAATAAAATTAGCATAAAAAAGACTTCTGAAAATTGTAGCTTTTCGAAAAAGTCCTTAAGTTAAGGAAAATGTGGTCTAGAAATTCAATATATGTGGGCGTCTAGCAAAACGCATCTAAACTTGGCGGGTGCCATAAACACACGTGTTATATTTTCTTCTTTGGACATGAAATATACCTACTTCCAATTACTATCTGAATATGAATATCGTCCAAATTAAATCACCATAGATGCCAGTTTCATCACCCACTCAAACTCAAAAATAATAATTTTGATCTCAACTTATAAAAACGCGAATATCTCCTAAGTTAGAACAGGCCATGAGGGCCCTTTTCATGCGGACGCCCACATATGAGAATTTGGTATTTTCCGGAAAATTTTGATCCCAAAATGACTTCAAATTTTATATCTCCAGTATCTAGTTTACGAAAATTATATTATAAGATTGCAATAGACAATGTTAGTTAGTAAAACAATTAATTCGGTAGAAATTTTGCAGAATTTGGTAGAAAAAAATTTCTATGGTTCCTTTTGGTAAATCTTTCTGTCCAAAATTATGTACAAAAAGTAAGAAAGTAACACTTACGTGAGCCCAGCGGAAAGTGCATCAGTTTAAAGTATATTTCAGTTAAATTTTTTCAGCTGAAATTAGGTTTGCAAATTGAAGAAATTATGATTTGATTTATGTTAGTAATAATACAGATGAAATTGAAGAAGCTTCTGGGTATACATAGTTATCATATTTAATTGAAGAAAGTAAATTTCGCAAATGATAATATTTGTAATGAAAATGACAGACCGTAATTCGTGTTTTGGTCGATTCTAAAGTCCCTCGTGATTTAAGCCGGTGGAGAAATTTTTTTAACGAGAATAGGAATAAATCATTCCTCATATGAAGCAGAAATTATTCCACAAACGAAATGGAGCCTACATCTTTTATTTATAACCCCCTCTTTCAATTTGACACCACATTCCTTACATTCTTTTCAAAATTACCTTTTTCAGCCAAATCCAGCTTTATTCTGCTCAATTTCCTGTAAAGAATTCAATTTAATCCAGAAAGCAATTTTGTATGCATTTTTTGTTTCCCATCAACAACAATTCGAATTTTTTAAAGTAATTGAAAATAAAAATAATAATGAGGAAATCAAATTTTTTTAAAGTAACTAAAATTGTCTGTTTCATTCTTTTAGTATAATTTGCCTAAACTAGATACTGGAGATAGAAAATTTGAAGTCGTTTTGGGATCAAAATTTTCCGGATGCAAAAATATATTTAATATTGCATAATGCAAGTATACGAAAGTTCGTTCAACCTTTTTTCATTTTTACAATATTGGTTCCGTATAAAGTAAAAAGAAGTAAGAAAGGGGATTTTAAATTTATGTACCGACACGTGATGCGCCAACTGAGAATAAAAGTTTCAGCTTTGAATATTTCATTATCGAAAGTACAATATCCGGTAAATTAAAGTGTACTAGAAACAATTTTTATGATATATCATATCTAATAATTTTTAATATCATTTTCCAAAATATAAAATAGAAGAAAAGTTTAATGCAAAACAATCAAAGCTGACTTATTTAACAAATTATTTAAGAGTTAATTATTTTTCTCTACTTTCTTAATTATCGTTTTAAAAACGTCATTATTACTAAACGGAATTTTCTATACAATTGTAGTGATAATGGGAAATAATATATAGTGTCTTTATGTGGTTAGCTGTAACAACTTCACTCGGAAGTTTTCTCGTACTTCATGGAACTTCAAGATCGAAACAAACAAATTCAAGTGATTATGGAATATATTTGCATATACATCTTTCAATCTACATTGTTAGAGGGATGTCTCTTTTATTTTGTATTACTAAGGCAAATTATTTATTTCCGTATAATTTTTTGAAATTAAATACATGTTTCAAACAAGTTTGTTTTTCGACCTAAACTGGGGAAGCTTCAGTTCAGAAATGTTCATTAGGGCAGTGAAAATGTATTAGACGGAAGAGGACGAAAATAACAGTGAGTAAATAAGATGCAAAAGCAACTTGGCTCAAAGGCCTGGTTACTATTAATTAATCCCTGTCGCGTTTGAGACTTTCGTCTTATTTAGCATACTCATTTCATTTTCCACTCCAATGAACACCCCGACCGACTAAACACACTGAGTTTTTAATGAGAAAATTTTGCTCCTGGTCACTTCACAAACGTGGAATTAGTTTTAGACAGATGAAATCACATGTAATCCACTAAAATGTTTTGCAATGACTTTCAATCAATTTTTGTCACTTTAATTTAATTTAATTTAATTTCAGTCACTTAAGAAAACCTGAAATCACTTCAGTCATTTACAATCATACTTGAAATCACTTAACACTACTTGCAATCACTTGAATTCTGTTTTAATCACTTTCAATCAATTGCAATAACTATTTCTGAAATTGGTTTTTACCACCTTCAATTAGTTACATGTAGTTAATTTGTTTTTTATATAAAATTAGTTGAATTCACTTCAATAATCGCCAAAAGAATTGATAGTTTCCCAAGATAACACATAATGCAAAAATATGTCATGAAAAATCAACAGGTTTGTTACAGGAGATTTTCTTTCTAGAAAAACATTAGTCCTATCGAAAAAACATTGGATTCCTCTTAGGGCTCTCCAGCAATACCTTCAGGTCGCCAAAAATCAGGACTCTGAAAAAATAGTCTTCATATGATTTTAAGAATCAAAGTAATGTTACTAATAACGTAATTTCAAATTCTGAAAAACATTTCTAATACAACATTTTTTAAATAAACGAAAAATGTTTACTTCGGCAACGTTTTTCGGAATTGAACATTTTCTTGCAATCGCTTATTACGAATTTAAAAAAGAGCTGAGTTCTAACAAATGAAGGCTAATTTTTCAGGGAAAAAATTCTCTACAACTTTATTGCTTCGAATTTTAAGAGCAAATTTTTCTATGGCTGACATCCTTACAATCCTTTTTTCGAAGAAACCATTTTTGAACTAATAAATATATTTAAAGATTATTTACTTATTTTTAAAATGGAAACAGTAGAGTTGTAGGAATTATTTTTCGTCAGCTTTACATTTTTTTCAGGGAAAAGAAGATTTGTTAACAACTATATCGTTATGAAATATCGCGTAACTATTATAAATTTCAATTTAAAAATTGTTTTATTTTAAAAAACCTGTAGATACTTGCCGAGAAATCCATCCTTGGGGTTTCAATAAAACTATTAATAGTTTTCAAATAAGTTACACAAATTTAAAATCCATGCAGATTCTTAATATGTCGATTATCTATTCCGATTGAAGCGGGAAAAGCTGAATAACACTAGCTCCAATCAACCTAATTTTACAAGAGAAGGATAAAACCTTTCTAGGTAAATAATTTACAACGATTGGGTTAATCATTTTTACATTCTCATCATAATGAGAAGATACTAGTTCTATGTAAAAACTTTCTACCGCGAATTTTTCTGAATCTTCACGTTTCCAAACCCCCTAAATCCGAAAAAAAAACGGTTTCACGATGGTATCTGTCTGTCTGTCGTCGTGTCTTTGCTGTCGTCGCTTGTATACTGGATAACTTTTGAAAGACTAATCTGATTGGATTGTGCTCTTTCACACAGCTTAAGGGACAAAAAAAAGATCAAGTTCGTTAACCAGCTATTTTGGATGAAAGTTCAAAAAGTCAGAGAATTTTTAAAATTTTGGAGACCATTTCTTTCGAAATTTAGAAATTCTATGGTTTCATAATCGTGAGCAATACCATTGAATACAAAAATTAAAAATAAAATAAATAAACAAGGTAAGACAAAAAATTAATAGGCTAAAGTTTTCCACCAAAGAGGATCTATGAATTTGTAATGAATAATGTTCAGATGGAACGAGTAGATCGTCTCTTAGTCGTGAAAAAGAAGAAAAAAAAATAAAACTATTGCAAAAACGACACATGATACGAAAAAATGAAAAGACGGAAAAACGACACAAGTTTCCAATCAAATGTTTGATAACAAATTTTTTTTCTTATAGAATGCGAACTTCTTTTAATTATAAAAACAAGACAATGAAAATACGTCTGTTTCAATACCAATGGATATTATGAATTGTAATAATATGAATTTATTTAAGTGATACATTTTTCAGGCTGGCTGAGGATAGAATTAAATGCAAAATAAGAAACAAATATTAAAGTTATAATAATAAATAAAATTTGTCATCAATTTTGCAAGATCGAAATAAGCAATCGCAGGTCGAGGTACATAAATAAATGTTATATACATTTGACCTTCAGTTTTAAAATGTCTGTGCAAAATTGTCGGGGAAATACATAGACCGAGCGCGAAACATGAGAACCAACAGACGTGCGCCCTAGACACTTTGATAACTATTATGTGAGAAAATAGATGGCGCTACATGAGCATGTGTCTGATGGAATCAGTGATGTGCACAGTTTAGCTTACCCTGGTATTATAAATAATAATAAGAATAGTACTTAAATGGTTGAGAAAATCATCTGAGATACATATTTTCATTTGTTTCATACACAAATTACACTATTTAACAGAAACAAAGGAACATTTCTAGTATTAGTACAACATTTCTAAATTTCTAATAAAATTAAAATTGTTAAATGCTTGTAAAAATCCTGTTATGGCCTCTGAATTGTTAAGGAAATGAGCATTAAGTATGAAATACGTGTAAGAAAGCGAGAATGCATGATTTTTGAAGGGAACACAATTTTGTGAAAAATTGGACACTGCACCGCTCAGCCATCCCTGCACCAATTAGGAAACCAGCGAAATTCCACCACTAATTGATTAAGCTGTGAAACATATTATTTATTTTTAAACTATTGTTTTCTTGAGGATTAATAATCATGAAAAATTATCGAGTACTTTATCAAGGCTGATTTTCGAAGAAAATACTTTCTTAACAATTTGAATACCTTAAGAAAGAATTTTTTCTTCAATATCTGGGAGTACTTTGCTATAAACATCTTCTAATCAAATTACCTTCTTATTTATTTTCTGGAAATCGTGTTTAGGTTTTGGACACATTTTTATGATCAGAAATTTGAATTGCTTATCAATTTGGTAAATCAACTATCACAATTAAACTAAATGAACCACCGGTATGCGCAATAGATTTTCTTTTGTTTCACATTTTATTAACACAAAGCAAAGATTATTAGATGCTGACGAAATTCATACGTATCGGATTACTGCATCTGGCTCAATTTGACAAATATTAAACATTTTGTAGGATATTTTTATAATGATTGAGCATTATATAAATTGAATTTGCAATTATTATTGCGAATCAACTAAAAATGTGACACTATTTCTTCAGGTATTATTGCAATAAGAAATTAATAAAAAAAATTAGTAACCACAGTTTGTAAAATTTAAATACATCAATCAAGCAAACTCGTATTTTTCGATGAAATATGTAACTGTTATAATTCGTTTTTCATTAGTCCTCGGAATTTTACGAGAGCTTCTTTTACTTCCTTCGCTAACAGAATATCAAAATAAGGTAACATTTTCCAAGTGTACCCGCCTAAAATTTGTTTGTTCCCAATCATATCTATACGTATTTTTCATGTTTTATCCAAACCACTGATTTTCAGTTGTTTTTGTTTAATCAAAATTTTTCATGAGGGTTTCAGAAAGTTCTTTTAATAAGATTTACAATCAAAATAATCAATACGCCATTGAAAAAATATGTATTTCAACTTGATTTCATCATGTAAAGAACATTTTTGTGTTTTTCCTTAAAATTAAGCATTTTTCATATTTTATGAAGTAAGCTAAAATATCATGATTTTTTTTTCTTGAAAATCATTCCAAAACCAAACTGAGATGAAAGTATTGGTGAGTTATGTAAGGTCATAAACTGTCAGTGCTACCTGGCGTGCTTTGCCATGGTATTTTCATTTCTTGATCAAAATGATTTTTCTGTATTCGCGATAGGGGTTTTTTCCAATCTCTGATACTTGAAGAATGATTCACTTATTTCAAAAATCTCCTCGCCATTACAAAGCTTTAAAGCCATTACAAAGCCATTACAAAGCCTTTAAAAGCTGAACAATTTCAATTAATTCTTTGGTTGAAAAATTGTACCTTAATGTTCTTCACAATACCTTAAAGCGATGAAAGCACCCTCTACAGGGTGTGGAAAAGTTATAATGTGCATCTTTCGATATATCTTGGATATTTCTTCCATAAATTTATGCAAATTACTTTTTGGAAGTTAAAATATGAGCCTTTGATAGGAAACTGCCCTTAAACATCTAACAATTATCCTGGATAATTTATTTGCTTTTTTCACAGATATTGACGTAATTTCTCATAAAAAAGTCATAGAATGTCTTCAGAAATGTTGTTTAAATACTTCAGAATTTTTTATGTAATTTAGAGACAATACATGAATTCCAGCTGAATCCCTTTGAAAATCCGTAATAAAAAAAAAGAAAAATATTATCTTTTTGCGAAAAGTGTGTAACTGTTTTAGTAGGTTTCAGAAAATAAGGCTGAGATTTCTTGAAAAGTAGTATCACATCATGCAAACTAGAACGGAACAGCTATCCTCGTAAAGAATGGACAATTATATTCATGTTATTCTTCGTTTTCGACGCGAGTACATCAAGATTCTTAGGGTTTAAAATAATTCTGAAAAAAATTGAAAATGCATGCAAATATGTTCTTTACGTATAAAAGTGAAATCAACAAAATGTTATGAAAAATATGATCTCCAGAGTAATTTAAAGAATCATATAGTTGAATAAACATCGCATATTCTTGCATGCCATATTGTAAAATATGATGTAATAAAGATTGTATATTTTCGAAAGATTGAAAAGCATCAAAAATATATGAACAAGATTTTCGAAATGGGTAAGGTGTAAGCATATTTTTTATGCAAGCTCTGCGGATAGGTTTACCCCAGGATATTATACCGATTACCAGGTCAAGCAAAAAATTCAACTCGATATCCAGGTATTTTTCGTGCACCTTCTCTGTGGAGGATTATGTTCAGGAGATCATACCGATCATAGTGCCGACCAAAAAAGTCAACTCGATATCCAAGTATTCCTTGTGTACCTTTTTCGAGGAAGTTCCTAACCAGGAGGTTATACTGAACGCCAGATCGACTAAAAAAGTCAACTCAGTATTCAGATATTTTGTGTGCAACTTCTCTGGGGATTTTTCCCAACAAGAGATCCGAATTGAGGTCCAGGTATTTTTCATGCAATTTCCGTGGGTTCGTTTATCTCCAGGAGATTAAACCGATCACAAGTTCGATCAACAAAATCAACGCGATATTTTTTGTGCAACTTTTCCGGGGATTTTTTTCACCAGGAAATCTTACCGATCACGAGGTCTATCACAAATATCGAATCGATGTCCAGGTATATCTCGTGCAACTTCTCTGGGGAGGATTATCCCGAGGAGATTATACCAATCACCAGGTCGACCAAAAAAGTCAACTCGCAACCCAGGTATTTTTTCTGCAACTTCTCTGGCGACTTTTTTCACCAGTAGAGCATACTGATCAACAGCCGACCAACAAAGTCATCTCGATACCTAGGTATTTTTCGTGCATCTTCTCCGAGGAAGTTTCCCACCGGGAGATTGTACTGATTACCAGGACAAACAAAAAAGACAACTCAATATTCAGGGATTTTTCATACAACTTCTCTTGGGAAGTTACCGAACAGGAAATCATTCTGATCACGAGGTCGAGCATAAAGGTCGACTCGATGTCCAAGTGTTTTTCGTTCAACTTCTCTAGGTTCACTTTTTTGGTTAACCTGGTGTTCAGTATTATCTCCTGGTGAAAAACTTCCCCGAAACAGGTACACGAAAAATACTGGATATCGAGTCAACACCTGGTGTGGATCGACCTAGTGATCGCTATCATCTTCAGATGAAAAAGTTCTTCGAAGAAACGAACCGGATTCGTATATGGAGTTGTCAGCAAAGATCAAGTAAAATATGATACAAAAGAGCGCTTGTTTGTTTGATTTCATGTTTGCCAAAAACTTATAAATCAAGCCACAAAAATGAATCTTTGACTGCGGCTGGTCGCTCAACAGTTTATTTCGAGAAGATTCTTCTAAGGACAACTTTTGATTGGGACGTCATTAACAACCAAATATCCAAAGAAGAAGCAATTCCACAGAGAGCCATTTGTCATGCATTTTGTACGGTTGATGAAGAAAAAGATATCGGGAAGCTCCTAAATAACTTTCTAACTCTTTTTCACTTAATATTATCTCACTTTGTGCAGGTTCCTCCATTTAATATAAATTATATATTTTCATTAGAATTTGTTGAACTGTTATGTCATTCCTATGCATCAATTCCTTATTTATGTCTCAAGACGATTTTGTTCTGGAATTTCCATATAAATATGAACATAATACATCAGATTTAAACAATTTTTTCAGAGTCAGCTGGAAAAGGAAAGGGGACGTCGCTTGTGGTTGGAAGCATGGACACTAACCTTATACATACATGTACACATACATACACCGATATATTTTCTTGGATACCAATATTCCTGTCGTTTTTTGAAAGTAATAGAAACCTCTCTTCGGAAGGAGAGGGGATGTGGTGCTTGAATGAGGAGTCGTGTCAACTTAAATTTGATATAATTATGTATTGTCTTTGAACACTCTGAAATTTTTCGTGAAGAATCATCACTCGAATCATCATGAGTTTTAAGAGAGGCATGGTAAGAGAGTACGAAAAGAGAGAGAGAAAGAGAGGGCATATGCATGCTTTGCTTAGCCTGCAGTAGTGGGGATATCAAAGGGGAGTCTTTAGCGCAATTACGCATCCCCGCAATAAAGGGAGACGCGAATAGAGAGAGAAGGTATAGACTGTAGAGAGTATAAATATAAACAAGAGACAGAGAAATATCTACAGTCGTTCAGTAGATCAATTGTTTCTTTTTTCAATTCACTTCCGTCCCAAAAGAAGTTTCACTTCATAAAAAATGCTTGAACTTAAATTTGATAGAATTTCGTATTATCATCGGAAATACGTATGTTTGGAAAGTTTCAAGTCGATTGGATATTTGGAAGTGTCAAAATGTCCAAATTGAAATGCAAGTTTTGCCTCTCACAAACATAAACAGACAGCAAGTCAAATAAAAGGTGGTGAAAACCCATTTTTTTATAATTAAATAAAATTTTAGGAATTTCAATTTCAACTTGGATTTGATAGAATTTTATATTTTCATTGAAAACACGTACGTCTGCGAAGTTTCAAGTCGATTGGATATGTAGAAGTGTCAACATTTGCAAATGGAAATGTAACATTTGACTTTCACAAACATGCCCGCATAGCATGTTAAAAAAAATCTTGTAAACAAACAGAAGAGAATTTTTTAACATTTGAAGAGAGTTGCTTCTGTCTTATATGGGTATTACTCTTGTTTTTATTAGTTTGTGTTAAGTCATATTACTATTCAATAAGTCCCAGACTTATTCCCTGACATCTTTGTAAAACAATCACTCACTTTACACGAATAATTATAATTTACCTTTTTCTATCAAGGGTGGTTTGAAGACCTAAACCTAGACCTCAGGATGTCTTCAAATGATTGAGGAAACTATTACATATTTATGCAATATTTCTGAAGTAATTCTGGGACTTTTGTTATGAGAGAAGGTCCGATTTTGAGCGTAAAGTACTTTTTCACAAGAATGTCAGAAAATGATTTTGGGACTTATAAAAAGTAATATGACTTAGAATTACATAATAATTATTGTAAGAACAGTTTGTTGATTTCAATTTTATACCTAAAAAACACATATTTCCATTATAGAGTAGCTATCGTATTCTAAGTTTAGTACCCTAGTTTTCGTGAGGTGATATTTCTTTTCAATAAGTCTCAGCTTTATTTTCTGACTTCTAGTAAAACAGTTACACATTTTTCGCAAAAGACCATTCCTTATGAGGATGGTTTGAAGGCTTCAAATCTGGATCTAATGAGAAATTATGTGCAAACATTAAAGAAGCAAAATATCGTTCTAAGGGGTTGTTTTTAATAGCTTGAGTGTAGTTCCCTACCAGTTAGCCCTATAGACGCTTTTTGATTAAGTTTGAGGGTTATATTCTAAATGAAACTAGGGGAAACTTATTTTCAGTGATGCCTACCGCAATAGATAATTACCAATACAAATTAAAGGAAATTCAGGGTAAGACAACAACAACAATAATAATCGATCTGTGAAATTTTTACTGTTTTCTTGAAAAATGTCGAATTTTATTGATCCAATTATTTACATTTTGATGCAGAATTTTTGTATTGGCATTAGGGTCTTATGAGTATATTTAATTAAAAAACGTGCATTTCATGAAAGTTTTATTGGCAAATGTTTCCACCACGGATAGGGGTCCTCCTCAGTACCAGATATTTAATAAAAATAAGTTTTTTTTATCTTAAGCACGTTTTTTAATTAAATATACTCATAAGACCCTAATACCAATACAATAATTCTTCATCACAACAACAATAATATTTTCTTTTTTCGGGCCACCCTAACGTGCCATTCTTCAAGCCATTCTGCCTGCGACGAGCACAGAGAACGTGAAATGCAAGATGAAAATCCTTTTTTTTAGTACCATTGTTAGATGCGTAGGAACTCATACGAAATTATGAGAGACAATGGCACTAAAACCAAAAAACACCCCAAAATATGGAAGAAAAGAGGACTCACACTTAAAAGCATTCTAAAATTTGAGATGCCAAAATAAGAGAGGCAAGGCAATTCAACCACCAAAATCATTTATTACTCTATCATAGATAATCATTTTCTTACAGTAGAACCTTTTCGAAAATTCGTTTTAGAAGATACGTGAATCGTTCTTCAGGTATTAAAAATTGTAAATCGAATGAAATTTTTTGTAAGCTAAGGTATACGAATCATTTTATCAAGTTCTGAAACCAATACTTTCCATCCGATTTTGGTTTTGGGATCATTTTGAAGCGAAAGAAATAAGCACAAAAATCAAATTGAACAAGGTGTTATCAATAATTGAAAATTATCGGAGGGTGAAACCTTAAATTGCATCTTGATCTGCTCTTCGTAACTGTCAATGAAAAGAATGAGGAGTTTAATTATAATATTTTCTAACAAACAGTAGATAACCGAAGGCTAAAGTAAGACTCACTATTAGTAGTAAGTGAAATTTTAGTCAGCCATGGTACACATCCTAAATTAAATTTTCCATGAAATTTACATCTTCATCATGATATTTTATTTGAGTTTTATATATCAAACTTGAAAGTTTTTCAATTAATGGAGATGGAAAGTTTGATCCCAGGATTTTTTTAATCACTTCAAATTGAAGGCTAAAGCTGAAAGTAGAATAAAATTTGTTATTAAATGTCATATATAAATTATATGTATATATATATATATACTATAAATATCTTATATATGAATATTTATATCAAATAATTAATATAATTTGCTTAGTCTTAAAACACACCTAATTGAATTCCTTAAAATAAATCAAGCTTAGGAATATAAATTTGTACGACATTAAACCCATATTACTTCTATATTTTGAAACATCACTAAATAAAGTTTTAACTGTTCTCTTCATAAGAATACACTATACAATGAATTGGAAGTGGAATCAAAGGATTTATTCATTTATGGACAAAAATAAGAGATTTAAAGGTAAAGAGGAGAAATTTAAAAGCAAAAGAAAAGTGGGAACATAGTTTGCAGATAGCGTTGGAAGTAACTTTAATTCTGATAACGTGGCGAAACTAACTTCAACTTTCCAAAAGAAGGATCAATGTAACTTGAGTATCTGGATACGTGAACTCGAGAAAGATTTACTATCCAACGGACTCATGGAAGCTTCAAAAAATTTTCTGGAATTCTGCATGGACCATTCGTTATTAGTATCTTTAATTTTCAATGAAAAAAGTTTTTATTATATGCAGAAAACTCGACACTCGAGAATACATTTGGAGGCCTTCGTACATGTATTTTTATCCACGTTCGAGTCATTTTTTTAAAGTTGATTTCATATTTAGATTTAAAGTGATTGGTTCTAAAGGTAATTCCTTGAGAATAATTTACCTTCTGAAACATTTTTGATCTTTTTATAAAATAGACAAAAAGACCGAATATGCGACTTCATCATAAATCATCATTTGAATTAACTTCTTTATTTTTAAAAAAAAGTAAAAATCAGATCTTTCATTCATAGTTCCGCTTTGCAGTTCTTATTTACTGCTTCTTAAATACACACAACATAATAATTTTACTCTTTCGCTGAATAATAACCTTATGGAAGAATCTATTATCATCACGTTAAAATATTATTCTCATGCATTCTTTTATAATAGGAATAAAATTTAAAAAAAACGACATTTTCGTTTGTTTGATATCTTGGATTCAAATCTTGTCACGCAAAGTGTTAGTATAAGCGTTAGTAAGCGGTTAGCAAAATAGGGGTCAAAGAAAATGAGTTTCTGTGAAGCACATTCAATAACATTTATGGATAGGATCAGTAAATTCTGGGTATTATGATACTCTTGTGAATAATCCGAGTTAAAATTATTATACTGATCTTTAACTGTAGAGTCAACAAAATCTATTAGGATGATAAATTTTGAAAGAATGTCCTTAACTATGTCTAGAAATTCGGGATGACTAGTCCAATATTCTTCAGAAGTTTGGCTAGTCGTTTCGCATTTTCGGGACAACTAGTCCATCCCCTTTTCCAACCGCAACAAGGCCGTAGACAGGGGGAGGGGTCCCCCCCCCCCCGAAATTCTTAATAAGGTCACGGTAAATACATATATATCTATAATATCTTTGTGTCAGTGATAAATAATTAATTCAATAAATTTCGATTCAAGTTAATTTCAATAAATATAATACTAACTGTGAAATCTACAAAAGCCAAACCATACCCCCCCCCCCCCACCCCGAAAATTTTTTCTGGCTACGGCCTTGAACCTCACCAATTTTTCGGGACGACTAGGCACTGCCTAAAGTCAAACAAACGTTTTATTAAAAGCTTCTAATTAGAAAATGAATCCAAATTTTAAACTATATCATCTTTTTTTGCTATGTGTTGTACAGCCTCTGGTCACTAGATAGCCAAAGTTGAAGTAACATATTCTGATCCTGCTCTGAGACACCGCCAGACGGCGTTGCGGTTTTCCCTGCCTATACGTGCTTTGTTTTAATTTTTGAATTTGACAGTTATGTCGGTAAGTTTCAGAAAATCCATTTGATAGAAAATTTAACCATGAAACCTCGACAGACTCCAAGTGACAAACTGAAGTGTTACATATTAGATTGCCCATCAACGCATCGGGAAAAAGGTCATAATTTTCCTATGGATGGGCAAATGTTGCTGAAAGTTTAAAATTGATACCACTTTAAACATTAAAATATTCTCTTGTCATTTCACTGTCAGTGCTTTATAAAACACAATTTTATTTGAAAACCAAGAGAAAAATAATAAGGGATTCATAAATAAATATTCTAATCGTTATTTATGTATTTTTATCTGTTATTTATTGATTTCTTATAATTTGATTTACTTTTTAAGTTAATTTAAAAATTCCTATTATTATTATTTTTATCATCATCTTAGGGATCCGAAATACCGCTATGAGGCGCTACTGGCGACTATCTTCCTTAATTTTTAAAGCATTAAGTGATCAGAGGCTGGTGTTGTATAAACTGAAAACACAACATTTTAAGATCTAGTATTTTCATGAATAATTGGTTTTGACTGGTCATATTTTATTTTTTGCAGATACTCAAGCAAAATTTCAGTCAAGCTGAAGATGACGATCAATACATTCCTTATGAAAACCGACCAGAAACATACATTGTGCCAGCTGTATTTTTCATTATACTGGTCGTTGGAGTAGTCGGAAATGGAATTCTAGTGCTTACCTTGCTGCGGTACCCAAGCTTAAGAAACATTCCAAACACTTATGTTCTTTCCCTGGCTTTTGGAGATCTTCTGGTGAGGAAGCTTTTTGCTACTTGTGTTTACAAAATAATCACATTCTAACTACCACTTATGTAAGGCGAAGGGAGTATGTTTCAATAATTGCTATGAGATTGAACTCTTATAATTTATTTGATATAGATATACATACGTTATTATAATGATACCTTTGTTGAGGCCTATCACCAGTATTTTGATGTTAAATTTTTATGGCGTATGATTGTGTCTATTACCTTTGCTGATAACTAGGGTCTTATTTTATTCCACATTAATGATCCGTTTCCCAAATTGATTAAAAACACAAGAAACTAAGTTATGAAAAATTAACTGCGGGCTGGGTTTGAACCCAGCTGTGTGATTGAGCTGGGATTGAACCCAGTGGTGTGCTACCAATTAGGCCACCACATTCAATCAGTGAACATTTTGGAAGTTGTATTTTCTAAATATTAGTGGAAATTAGTATTTTAATATTTTGATTGAATGTTTATAATTCAGGCCAGTTTATTAATTTTAAATTAGGTTTTATTTTGACTGGTTATGGTCTGATTTATGTAGATTCTAAATATTATTCGATGTTTTCAATCAATTAAGGTTTTTCAATTATATTATATCAATTATTCGCTTTGATACTGATATATTCATTTATTATATGAATTATGGTATGATTACATGTTGAGAGATTTGTGGAGGGGTATTGCCAGCATGACAATGTTGAATTTGTATGGCAGATGATTCTGTCTATTAGCTTTCCTTACATGTGAGGTGATCTACCAATTAGTTCGCCGCAGTCCATCAGTGAAAATGTTACAACGTGTATTTCCTGAATCTTAGTAGAAATTCGTAAATACGAATTTTCAATAGATGTTCTGATTGTTTTGGTTTGGCCTCAGTTGTAGAAATTTGCCGTGAAGTAATAAATCCTCTCATCAAGTAGAGAATTAATAATAATAGATTTAATACTCTCACGATGATTCATTATAATAAATTTAAATTTAAAATTCAGAATTTAAAATTTAAAGATTTTTCGGGTTTCAATCGTGTGCAAAACTATGAATGTTTCCGACGTTTCGTGAACATTCATAGTTTAGCACTCGATTGAAATCCGAAAAATCTTTAAATTTTAAATTTAAATTTATTAGGTAGAGAATTTACCGATGCATTTCGCCATGAGTCATGGCCTCTTCAAGACTGAAATTACAGAGAATCTACATAAAGTAACATCATATCTATTTGAATTGAACAAACAAACGAAAAGACCCTTAAGGAATAGAATTTTTGAGCACAGAACATCACAAAAAAACAGGATTGTGCGAACACACAACTGAGTTTAATCATAAGTTTAATTGCAAAAACGGAAATGTTAATGTATTTGACCTGGAAAGTAATTATCACAGAAGGAGCATACTATGTATGTTTCATATGGTTAAAAATGAAGGTACCGTGAACTTTACATCAGACACTAAAAATTCAAATATAATTCATTATATCTTGAAGAAGTATGGTAAACTTTTAGGAATTTCAATATCTTAGTAACTTTCGTGAAAAACTAAGCTTACTAGTAAATTCCATAAATTTCAACTAGTAATATTCTCAGTTCCTAGCCCCCATTCTTGGAGAAGAGCAAAAACATGTGGTTTGCATAAACGTTATTGGTTATTTATAATTTTTAAGTCAAAAACATGTCTTCTAACTTTTAGGAATTTCAATTATTATTCATTTTCAACCTTCAACTCAAAAAACATGCTTTCTACTTTTCTGGAATTCAATATGCTTATTGTGAGTATCTGAACTTTTTTCATAGTGCGTTCATTTACGTGTGTTAATTGCTAATTAATTAATGTCTAATTTTTCATCATGTATAATATTTTATTACAAACAATTTATGTACATCACATATTCATAACAACAGAATGTTTCTAAATTAACATTTTTAACATGATTTTTCCTCAAAATTCCTCAAAATTTTATCCTGATGGACTTTTCAAACATTCAAATTTTTTGCAAACCTTAATTAATAACTAATAAGAACCACGATATTTTTTCTTAAACATTGTTTTACAAAATGCAAAGTTATTACAAATTATGTTTGATTTTGACTTATTTAATGATGATAGATTTGTCAAGGACTATTACTAGTATGTCGATGTTAAATTTTCATGGCAGATGATTCTGTCTATTGGCGTTGCTGATAAGTCCTACTTTAGCGCAAAAAATTTGTTTTTCGCGAATTCTTTGAAAACCACGAGGAAGTAAGTTCCAGAAAAAGGATCGCGGGCTGGCTTTGAACCAACAACCTCGTAATTACAGGTGAGGTGCGTTACCAATTAGGACGCCACAGTCCATCAGTGAAAATTTTAGAACTTGTGTTACCTGGATTTCAATAGGAATTCGTATTTTCGTTTTTTCATTATATGTTTGCATTTTGAGGCCAGTTTAGTGACCTTGAATTAGGTTTTATTGTGACTGGATAAATGATGATAAATTTGTTATGGCCTATTACCAGTTTGTCTATGTTACATTTTCACGGCAGGTGATTCTATTTATTAGCTTTGCTAATGAGTCCCATCGTATTTTATCGCGTGTTCATTTTTCGTTTCGCGAATTAAAATCAATTCAAAAAAAATACAGTAATATATTTACAATGCCATAAAAAATGTTTGGCCCTTCTTGGGTCGCTCCGTGTCTTCAATTCACCCGTGGATTTTGCCAGCTCGTTAATGTAATTCCATCGTACCTTGCCTCCCAGATATGGGTGGTACCGGGAAAATCAAATACCCGGGGTAGACAAAAACCAGCTAGGGGAAGGAACCCCGAACAAGAAACTAGTCGTGAGCGGGTACGACAAAAACACAATACCCCAAGGGAGTAGAAATCTCCCCGCCGGTTCAGATCGGGTGCAAGCCCCGGTGGCCGGTGCAGGTTTCATGGATTTTGGGGGGAACCAACCGTACTTTGACAGGAGCGTATGCGAGGAGCTGGGTGGTCCTTTGGACGTGACGGAGGAGGTGGAAGCATCAGTGAATAAGATGGACATCGCACAAATGGATGCCAAACTCACAGAGACGTATGGTCTCTTTGAAGAGTTACGAGGCACCATAAAAGAAATGGTGAATTTCAGCAGCACTAAGAGGAATATGTGGCTTCCAATTAGGGAAGGGCTGCAACGAGCGGAGAGAATTATGAAGGAACTGCGCGTTCACTCTTTGACGACCGAAGGTCTTTATAGAGATTTGATCGAAAATGTTGGTCGAACTGCCCGAACGAGAGCCATGGCCCGAAAGGAGAAGGCGAAGAAGAAGACAGACGAAAGCTGCACTCAGACTGACAGATCTGTGGCAGCTCCCAACACCCAACCTGGGAAGCTTGAAAGGGAGCTTTCAACAAGTCCCGTTGGGGCAAATGTTATTAAACAGGGGGCGAAGAAACAGAGGACCCGCACTACCATCGTGGCGTCCTCGACACTAAAGGATGAGGAGGTGGAACGAATCGCTTCTACACCTGCACCCACGAAGAAGAAGCAACCAGAGAGGAGAGCACGACCCGAAGCGGTTCTCATTAAACCGGCGGAGGGTCTAAGCTAAGCCGAGGTCCTCAAGGACCTCAAGCAGAAGGTGAAACCGGACGCCCTTCGTGTAAAAATCAGGGGTGTCAGGCAAACCAGAAACGGAGAGGTCCTTGTGGAGCTCGGACCTAGAGCGGAGGGCAGGGCTGAATTTTCGGCAGCCGTGAGGGAGGCTGTTGGGTTGAGGGGTACTGTGCGTGAGCTTGTATCCCGCACCGAGATCGAGGTCTTGGACCTCGATGCAACAAGTGAAGCGGAGGAAATCGAGGAGGCCGTCAGAATCTACTTCGGTGACCAGGGTGTTGGAGAAGTGAAGGTCAGCCTCACGAAAAGACCCTTCAGGGGCAACCTGAAGGCTTTCGTGGAGCTGCCAGAGGATTTGGCTGCGAGACTGGTACGCACAGGACACCTGAAGGTGGGGTGGGTGTCCTGTCGTGTACATAAAAAGGCGGAAAGGGTTCGGTGCTACCACTGCCTAGGCTTCGGCCATATGGCAGGCAGTTGCGATGGCCCAGACCGCAGGAAAGCATGTTGGAGATGCGGCAAGGAGGGCCATAGGGCTGCGGAGTGCGAAAGTGCGCCGCAGTGCTACCTCTGCGCCGCAAAGGGGGAGAAATCCCGGACGGATCATCTGCCCGGGACTATGAGGTGTTGGTCGTTAGGCAGCCTCATCGAGGAAACCTCGAGGACGACCAAGTTAAAGAATCGCACCCAACCAAGATGTTTGAAGGCCGACGAGCCCGTTGTGCGGTACAACCGCACTGCTGAGGACGATGCGTGCATCTTGGTTGGGTGCGCAAAGTTGAAATGCCAAGCTGGCCTAGTATGATGGAAGTCAAAGCAAGACTCAGTGGCCTTACCCCCATGTCCTTGAAGTAATGTGAAAGCGGTTCCGAGGATATGGGTTGGCGGGAAAGGAGTTAAGGTTTAGTGGGTAGGTGCCGTTTGGTAAGTCCCACACTCACTTTCGTCCCTTGTGGACTGCGCGCCCGTGTGTGCATCTCGCGTGCATGTATATTAAGTGCATGCGCGTGGGATGTATTACTCTCCTGGATGAAAGTCGCTTCCGAGAAGACCCTGCGGTGGTTGTTCAACCAATTATCTCTCTATATTACAAAAAGATATCGCCACTACCACTGTTTTAGGAATTCTGAAGAGGTCCTACCGAGTAGGTCCCTAGAGCCTCCTACGAATACCTCTAGAGCTTCTTGCGAGGGTTGCTAGAGCCTTCTTCGAGGTCCTCCAGAGCCTTCTACGAGAGCCAACAGAGGTTCACACGAGGACCTCTGCAGTCTCCTACGAAAGCCTCAAAACCTCCCACGATAGGGTGTATAGTGTATCCTAAAAACAAAACCTTCAGAATCTCTCATTTTTTTATACATCCCCATCGATCCCTGTATATCAAACTCTCCCTTGCCAAGAATCCCTTTCCATTATTCGCTGTTCTATTTATCCATATCAAGAAACCCCGTGGAAATGATTGCCATTTCAGAGCAAGGAGCAAAATTAACATCCGGTTCCTTCTGAACCCCAAGATCTGGTTGACATGTATGCCTCCCTTTGTGAGGATATTTCGGAGAACTCTCAACCATCAATTGTTCAGTTTATGGTACGACGAGAGCTTTAGCTGATTCAAGTCGAAGGCTTAAACCAAAGATAGATGAAAAGACCAATAAACGCTTGTATCCACTAAATAAGAAGATTGGATGGGCAAGACAGAATGCGTACTGTGTTCAGTGCGTGATTGACAACATAACAAAATACGGGTGTTATCTGACACAAGGAAGAGTATGCAGAAGAGGGAGGGTAAGCCAGGGAGCATCAACAGTTTCTTGCTGACCCATCGTGCCTTTTCAGCGATCTCCCTGTTTCTACAAAAAATTTACCCAAGCCCGACGAGTTAGAGGCTTCGTGAAGAAAGGTATACAAGATCTTGAAAACTTTTCCACTACAGGAGCAAACGGTACCAAGAAATTCTGGTGAAAGAAGTTAACTTGTACGCACCAACATCTGGCGACCTGGGACGGGGTGACCTGGAGAGATTATCGGAAAGCTTTCGATTCAGCCTCTCATATACTTATTATCTGTCTTCTGGAAAGCTTAAAGGTTCATCCACACCTAAGGGGATGCGTAGAGAGATTGACACTCCAGGAAAACTATCTCATCTGGAAATTATCCTATGAAAATAAACAGCGCCACATTCTAGAGGGTCATCGTGAAAACAACGTCACTCATGTATTTGATATGGATGACCTGAAGATCTATACTTCTTGTGAAAAAGAATTCTAAGTGCTTTAAATGTCGCGCCCGCGCATGTGTGTGTGTGCGTGTGTGTGTGACTTTTTTCTCTTAAACACATCTGGAAAAAGAAAAGAGCTATAATCATACAATTTTGATGGATTGTAGCTCGGATTGATATCCAGGCGTGATAGGTACTGTGTACTGTCATGAGAAGATATCTTGAATTATTTTGTTAACAAAAATTTCTTTTTAAACTCGTTTTTTTTTGTTCAAAATTAATTTTGTACACTGAAAATGTACTTTAATTTTTTGGTTAAATATTCAGCTCCTTTCATATTTAAGATAATAATAACATAGATAAAAAATGAAGTCTTTTTTTCATTTTAAATTAAAATTGAAAGTTATTCTACCTTTTTCGTTTAAACTTTCATAAAAATTCGTCTTATTCTGGTAGAAAATTAATATTCTTGCTTGAAATTTAATCTTTTTTCGTTGAAAATGCAACTATTTGGGTGGGAAGTAATCTTTTTCATTCAATAAATTAACTATTTTTTTGCAAATACGTATACAGTAAACTTCCTTTTATTTTAAGGACCTTGAAACGTACCCGACCAATTATTTCAAGGCTGGAGGGGCCCCCACCTCTACCGTGATTTCGAACTTTATTTTTATCAACGACGTTCATTGGCTGCCCGGCTTTGTATCGCTGCGCTTGCGCTAAGCAACTTTTTCAACTGCGCATTTGGCGAAAACCACGGTCGATTTAAAATCAATAAACACTATCAATATGAATACAGACAAATACCCCCCAAAATTCTTAGAGAAGTTGAAAAATTCGCGGTCGTTTAGCATGACAGTGTTTTTCAAGCGCCTTTCAAGTGGTTTTGTTGACGTATGACAATTTACCAACTAAAACTCAATATAATATATCAAAAAACGACTCAAATATTTCGCGCAATAGTGAGTTTTCCAGAATGGCTTTGCGGCCATGCTGGGCTAGTCGAGGAAAGGGCAGCCGTCAGGGCCGTCAGGAAGGTTAGCATATGTGGGACTGCCATTGCACACGCGTTTTTATTCTAAACACAAAGGTAAATTATAAAGGTCTCGATATTATTATTTTTCAAGTGTTTCGCGAATACAATCAACTATCCGAAAATTGAGGTGAGTGTACCCGTTTCTGATCAAATCGATCTGATTTACTTTTACGTTTATCATATTTTCTCGAAAACGTCGTGAGACGTATTCCCGTGACGTCATGAAGAAATACTCAATTCGAGGCTTCCCGCTCTTCGGGCACCTTTTTTTTCATTGGTCAGCCACAGACGCGGAGGAGAGTGTACAGGGACCGCGGTGGGTGGTGACGAAACTGCGCAACTTAAAATAAGTGCGCGTAGGGAGGTTAAACTAAGTGAGCTTTAAAATAAGTGATCTTTAAAATAAACGGAAGTTTACTGTATTTGGCTGACTTAAACTACTTTTTTCTTTGAGAATAACATCTTTTTTGTTTAAAATATGAACTATTAGATGTTTCCCTCAGAAGTCATCAGCTCTTTGGGTTAAAAATCAAACTATAGTTTCAACTGCTATACATACTTTTTATGCTTTTTATACTTTTCTCTATACTTTATATTTGTAACTCACTACGATAAGCTAAATGTAAAAAATGAATTTTTTTGCAGAAAATTAAGCTTTTCAGTTGAAAATTCACCCTTGTAGATAAAAATGCAACAATTAATTTGAAAATGTAAATATTGTGTTGAAATATCAACTCTTCAGGTTGAAACGTCAACCACATTCGTCTTCTGTAGCTTGAAAATTCATCTATTTTGGCATAAAATTCAAATATTTTAACGAAAATAAACTTCTTTGCTGATAATACAAACATTTTAGTGAAAGTTTATCTTTGTTGCTTGAGAATTGAACTAGTTAGTTGAAAATGAAATTGTTTTTCGATGAAGTTTAATATTTTTTATTAATACAAAATTAATAATTAATTTTATTAATAATTTATAGTTTTTACTTAAAAATCCCACTACATTATTTTAGTTAATTATTACTATTTATTTCAAAAGACAAAAGAATCAGGAAAGTCGAAAAAGTTAAAAAATACAACATAAAAAGGCATGTAAGACGTCATCATCATACAAATAAGAAAGAAACTAAGGAACAATAACAACAAATCAAATAACAAATGCAGTCAATAAATAAGTTAATTTTTTAACCAAATTTTTGAGTTTATTGGAACCCACAAAGATGAATTTTCAACTAAATAATCGAATTTTAAACAGAAAAGATAAAACTTCAACTAAAAACAGTTGCATTTCCAACAAGATAATTGAATTTTTTGGGAGACAGTTTTATTCTTAACAAAACAGTGAATTTCAAATCCAAAAGGACGAATTTTCTGTCGAAATAGGCGAATGTTCAACAAAACGGTTGAATTTGCAACCAAAACTTCAACCAAAAATAGTTGAATTTTCAACACGAAAATTTGAATGTTCGACAAAAAGACTAATTCTCAGCGAAAAATTGAATAGTTCGTATTTCAACAACAACAACAAAAAACGAATTTTCCATAAAATAGTTAAATTTTCAACCATACAGTTGAATTAAAAAAAAATCAACAAAATATTTGAATTTTTCACGAAATAGTTTAACTTTCAACCTACAAAGTTGAATTATTTACCAAAACGACATTTCAACAAAGGAAATTAATTTTTTGCCAGAAAATGACAAATTTTCAACAGAATAAACGAATTTTCAAACAAATAATAACATAGATTTTCAACCGAATAGTTGAATTTTCAACTAAAGACGATAAATTTCCATCCAAAGATGGAGTAGTTAAATTTTCAGTCAAACAAATCAATTTTCGTAGAAAAAAAAGGATTTTCAACAAAATAGTTAAGTCTTCAACCAATATAATAAATTTGAAGAAAACAATTATAATTTTCAATCAAGTAGTTGAATTTTCAATCAGGAAGATTTTTAATTTCTACCAAAAAAGACACATTTACTGAAAACATATGAATTTTCAACCAACACTGGAATAGTTGAATTTTCAAAAAAAAATGTATGCAAAAAAAGTCATTTTTGACAGTTCAACCAAAAGGTTGAATTTTAAATAAAAAAAGGTGCATTTTTAATGAAAAATTTGATAGTTGAACTAAAGATGATTAATTTTCAGTAAAATATATTTGAACTAAATAGTTGAATTTTGAACCGAAGAGAGGTGTTTTCAACTAAAATGATGAATTTGCCATTCTGCAACCAAAGAATGAATTTTTAATAAATTATGCCAACTTTTAACAAACAAACAAAAATTTCTACAAAAAAGTTGAATTTTCAATCCGAAATTATTAATTTTCTACCAAAGAAACGAATTTTCTAATAAAAAAGACGAATTTTCAACAAATAAAGATTTTTCAGCCAAGACAGGAAAAAATATTGAAGAAATTATTAAACATTCAAGCCAAAACACAGCATTTTTAACCAGAAAAAAGAAATGTGAAAGTTACATTTTTCGGTTAACAAATTAATTTTTAGTGAAAAAAAGAATTTTCAACAAAATATTTGAATTTTCAATCAATGAGATCAACCCTTGAACAAATAAATTTTCAACAAAGTGGTGCAAGTTTTACCCAAGTGATTGAATTTTCAATTTAAAAAATATCAATTTTCAGCCAAAAATAGTTACGTTTTTCGTTTAAAAATTATTTTTCAACCAAAAAAAGGCATTTTCAACCAAAAATATGAATTTTTTACAAGAAAAAAAAATGAATTCAGAACGAATAATGTAATAGTAGATATTTCAAATAAAAAGTATAACTTTTTAATAAAAATTGTTGAATTTGAAACCAAATAATGAAATTCTTCACTACAATTACAGTCGTCAGGATGAAGCAACTGTAAGAAAAGAAATAAAAACACAAGGCAAATAAATTGCTAACTAAAATAATTACTGGCCCCAAACTTCATTTTCAAAATTCCCTAACTTTGCCACGACCTATTTTTTACTATAATAAAAATGAACAGTCTTGTTAAGAAGGTAATCTTTTTTCGTCTAGCAGAGAAAAAGTTTGAAAAACTATTTTTTCTTTAAAAGAACAAAAATTCAAGAACCATGAGCAAAATTCAAGGACTTTTCCAGGTTTTTTTCCAGGTAAAAAAGAATTCCAGGACATTCCAGGTTTTCAAGGATTTCCAGGACACTAGACACCTTGATTAAATGAAAAAAATTACTTCTTACCCAAATAGTTGCATTTTCAACGAAAAAAGATTAAATTTCAAGCAAGAATATTAATTTTCTACCAGAATGAGACGAATTTTTATGAAAGTTTAAACGAAAAAGGTAGAATAACTTTCAATTTTAATATAAAATAATTCAAGATATCTTCTACTGACAGTACACAGTACCTATCACGCCTGGATATCAATCCGAGCTACACTCCATCAAAATCTTATGATTATAGCTCTTTTCTTTTTCCAGATGTGGGTAAGAGAAAAAAGTTACACACACACGGACATCTTTCCAAAGGGACGAATTATATCTAATTATGTCAAAAAAGTATATTCAAAAATTTAGGTCATTCCAAACCCCCCTCTATGCGGAAGCGATAATTAAATGTTAAATCGTAAATTGAGTAATTAATTAACTACTCCGATGTACAATTATCTGACCTCGAATCTGCATTTGTCTTTCGCTAAAGACCAAAGTAAATCGAACACCGACAGTGAATATTGTTACAATCTTTAAAATTGCGCAAAACATGGATAGATAAAATTTTTATTAGCTCATAAAATTTGAAAATTATATAATTGGAAAAAATGGGGAAAAAGTACTAGGTAAATCGGCAAATATTCTCAATATTGAAGGTAACTTAAATAAAATCGAGAATAAAGTGCAAAATTACCAAAACTCACAACAGAAATTGAACGGGTTGACCGATTTTCTTCTATCTTTTTTTTTTATCGTCTCGTAATTATGTAATGAACCTAATGCAGCACATAAAAATTCAATTCGTGCATATTTGGATCATTATCAATTTCGTTCAGGCGGCTCGAATCGTGTCAGGATGCAACAATCGAAAGGGCGGTTGATTTACGAGCGACCCCCTGGGTTCAGCATGCTCGAAAACCGTCACGGTGAATTATGATAAATTCTATGTAGTTTTCCGAGCGCCTGTTTGAGGTTCAACGGGGGTACTTTCCCGGTGGCGGATTGCTCGTTTCCAGGCGCAGAAATGAACCACATTTTCGATTAATTGAAAAAAAAAAACAAGACCATTTTTCGAGAAAAAAAAACTTTGTTGTTGGGCATTATGCTCTTGAGATTATGTGGTTAGAATATTACATCGAACAATTCATCCGTTTAGCGAGATTCATGTCAAAACAAATACATGGGCTAAAAATAAGGCCTGAGGAAGCGCCGTAACATTGTCATGCGTAAGATCATGGATATGCCGAAGAGCTTGCATATCAATTCGTCCGTTCCACGATTATACATCTCACGCCGTCAAGGCAGGCACGAACTTCTGAATCTCCAATGTCTTCATAACCGAATTGTTCTGAGTACGACTTACATCATTGCAAATGGAAGAAATCCTTTCTTAAAAATGACCAGGAAACACCTGATGATTAGTGAAGGAGCGTTCCTTCACAAAGCCGCAGAGCAGACGGCCAAGACCCCAAGCCTGAATTTTAACATCAGAAGTGAGGAAAGGCATTAACTTCATCGAAATAGCAACAGCTACTTGACAAAAAAATGCATGGGAACTCTCACAGAAATGTAGAAGATCAGTCCTTGTCGAAGGAGCAAACTTTCGCTGTCCTCAAATCATCAGGATTTAATTCAGGTACAGAGGGTTTCATTTTCGTATGCCAGGATGGTGTCATTTCCACCTTAGTATACCGTGACTGCATTATACGTCAAGAACTTCCCAGCGATAGGTGCAGAGCATGACATGAATACACTGAGTACTTAGAACACATAGTATTTAGATCACATATTATCCAGGTGTCCCACTCAGCCGAGAATGACGTATCTCTACCGGCATAATGCGTCCCTAAAAGTGCTTTACTACCATCCTTGTCGCTCTTAGGGTGTTGGCCGCAAGCCTGTCCTGCCGAACGCTCCGTCGATTTTTCAAAACCAGAAGTCCCAATTTTTCTGAAACTACGATTTTCGGGCAGCAGCCTCCATTGCACACTCGAGGCCTGACGTCGTTTTTCAGAACTTTGAGCAACGAACTATATATTCGTGATCGAATTGTCGGCACCGGCCTACTACAACATTATTGCCAAGTGGAAGGAAAAGAAGGAGAGGTATCAAAACCTAAAAAAAGAGCTGCAGCGACTGTACCCAAACTATTCGGTTAAAGTAATTGTCCTTGCGATTGGTGCTCTCGGAAATGCAAAACTATCACTGGTTCATAATCTCAAAGCCATACCCGCGTGCCAAAAACATGCCCAGGCACTTGCGAGAGGGTGCAGAAAGCTGCCATCCTGGCCTGTCGTTATTTCGTCGCCGTCCAGGAAAATGACGCCTCACGAATGTGAGATGGGTGGCCACAGGGTACGATGGAATCACAATGATGGGCTGGCAAAAGCCTTGTGTATCTTAAGGACACGGAGCGACCAAAGAATGACCGCTCTCTGCATTAATCTCGAAAAAAACTTGGCATGTATGTACATATTTTTTTCAATCATTTTATATCCTCAGGAGTGAAAGTAAATAATTTATGAAATTTTCATTCAATCTAAAATTGTTTCGAATTTAGATTAATAACGTGCCTATAGTCGCCCATTTTTCCGATGAATAGCCCAAGCAATATGGCACTTCTTCCCGCCTCTGGGAGCTCCACCAATAAAGTTTGCAACATTTTCGCTATTGATCATTGATCCAAAAAATCTGGACGACTAGCCTGGAGATTCAATGAAGTGGAAATTTTCTACAATTTCACGATTGTGCAAAATTTCTTATATAATTAGGAGCTTAGTTTTCTGAAGACGATTTCAACTTCAATTTTCGAATCTTATTATCACTGTCAAGAAGTGAGTAAGAACTACGAGAAAACATCATAGATATACGTATGTGTTGAGCCTGATTATTCATTGCCTCACTTCTCGCTTTCTACTATAAGACAAAGAAGGAATGCTGCATCCGTTTCTGGTGTAGCAATCGTTGTGACCTTCATGAATCAAGTTCCCACTAAAACTTAGTCCATGTCATTCGATAACTGCTTGCCTGCAGAAGAACTTTAACACTTTAGAAAGATACACAGTTACTTTGACGATATGTACGAAAATGATTCTTATATACACTTTTGTTATAATTCAGCTTTTGAAATAATGTTTTTTAATTTTCAAACATGAAGATATAAATTTAATTTCAATATTTATGAAAATTGACTATAATATTTATTGTGGTGAATTGAAAATGGTGAAATTAGTCGAATCATTTGCACCAGCAAAAAAAAAAGTTGTAGTTTGGCATCCTAAAGGAGTAAAAGAATGAAGAAATTGGTCAAAGTCTTCTAATAGATTTTTGATTTCAAAAATGATTGAACAATTCAGAAACATATGTAAAACTTTTTTAAAAAAAGGACAATTAACTATATTAGAAAAATATGTTTTTCGCAGATTCAAAATATTGTTACTCTGAAAAAAAGATGTTTTTATTTCAAATGTTTTTATATTTGTTAACTACAACAATGAAATATATATTTAAAAATAGCTTTTTTGTAAATTTGAAATGATGTTACTCTTAAAAATGATGTTATTCATTTCCAATTTTTTTTATATGTGTCAACTACAACGATCTTTCATGAGAAAATCGCAAAAAACTGATTTCCGGCTTGAGGGGTCAAGTAATTAAATTCTATCCATTTAAAAATAATTATTCAGCTACAATAAAATTTTTATTCAATTGAAATATATTGTTTGAAGTGATGTACTTCACAAAGATTATTAATTTGATATTTACATTGGTATAACATCTTGAACCAGTTCGATTACTCTCAATTGAGAGTCATATTATTACGGATGTCGGGTAAAGTTCCGAGAAGGAAATAATTCGAATAATTTAAAACTCATTACACACATGTATTTCGTCGCGTTGATTGCGAATACAATAGTGAAAATATGTACGAATATGATATTGAGAATAGGTGCGAATATGATTTTCAAGGTGAAAATTTGATAAAAACTAAAAAATGTTATGTTCTTTCGATTGTTTCAGTGAATAGTAAGAATTTTAAGAAAGATTTGAGTGAAAGAAATAATCAAAGTCACAATCGTAACCCTATCTAATGTCTCGCGAGGGCGGAAAGGCACCCTCATAACTGGTAACAGAAAGTCTCTTAGGGAGCGGGAACGCACCCCTGTGACAGGTCACAAAAATAATTTAAGTCACATCTGTACCCCCTTGCAATATCTCGTGGGGGCGGGAAGGAACCCCTGTGAAGAGTTACAGAAATAAATTTATGTTATACTTTTACCCCTTTCCAACGTCTCGTTGGGGGAGATAAGGCACCCCTGTGACCGGTCAGAGAAATAATTAAATTTCCACTCCTACTTCTTTCCAAATTTCGCGGGGGAGGAATCCCTGTGACGCTTAAGCTAAAAATTTTATATTTTTTCTCCACATTTCTATTTAGAAGTCAGCAGTCAGTAGACAACGCTGCTGCACGGAGAAAAAAATGTAGGCATTAGCGCGTGAACATTTGTCACGCATTAATTCTAAAAGTGTGAGCAAAATTTCCAAGAGCCTCCACGGACTTTCTCGGTGAGTCTCCTTGCGAACATTTAATAGTACAAACGTGTCAACAGGCAGAAGGCGTGGTCTAATAGCAAATCGCAAGGAGACTCACCGAGAAAGTCCGTGGAAGCTCTTGGAAATAAAACAAGAGACGCCTGCGATATGCGCCTGTTGAATAGTCCATGCGTTAGCGCCTTGAACTCTTTTGCGCTAAACCCCGGATTTTTTTCTCCGTGTAAAGACAGGGTAGACTTCAAACAAGTCCAAAAACGTGATAGTTGCTTCACACACTCGCAAAGCTCTTCGCACCCGCTTTCGCACTGACTCTACTTCGGTTTCGATCGGGTCGGATCGGATTAAGAGGAAAGGTAGAAAGACGTTGATAGAAGAGCGAAAAAGATAGACGACACAGAAAAAACTGAAGTTAAATTTTGTTGCATGTAAAATGTTCAGCTGTTAAAGATTACATGCTATTTAGCGAAAGTTTATCTTACGATGGAATAAAAGCTGTCGTCTGATACGTCCTTCGCAGAAATGGAAAAACGGCAAAGCATACGTGAAAAGCTATAAGTCAGGACAATAGATTTAGAACAACTTTTTACTTACCTAATTGTTATTTTAAAAATAGTTAGTCTGCATATATACTTCCTGCCACAGTCGGTGTTGTAGGTTAGGAACAAAACCAAAAAGTAGGAATCAAATTATATTTGAAGTTGGAACATTCAGTGGCGGATCTAGGTATTTGAATTCAAAGAAACAATATTTGAAAAAAAAAGTTAAAGGAATGAAAAATCCTGAAAAATAAAATCCCAGACTCTTTAAATTCCCGAATTGGAAAATTCCCGAATAATAAAATTTTCGAATATGTAATAAAATTTCCGATTAATAAAATTCCCGAATAATGAAATTCCCGAACAGTTTATAATTTATTCGGGAATTTTCTAGTTAGTGAAGTTTATTACATATTCAAAAATTGTATTATTCGGGAAATTCCCAAATCGGGAATTTGAAAGAGTCATGAATTTTATTTTCTAGAATTTTCCAGTCCCAAACTGAAATACCTGATGGAATATACTTAAATTTCCATCAATATTATCTTAATATAAAATGTCATCTACAGTACAAAATTAAGATTTTCAATTTACATTCGATATTCTTGATAAATATTTATTTCATAACTTTTTTAAACAAAATTTTACGACTCAGGGTGCCCTCATACGTAAAAAAATTCTAAGTTCACAAAATTATTCAAAAAATGAAATGTTAAATAATAATAATTTGAAGCATGAAATAAGGTCGATAGGAGTTAAAGTTGTTCAGAAATCATCTTTTAGCTTTAAAATTTTACTTCGTAAAAGGCTTTTATATTAAAATGCAATACCGACGGATCTCGAAACTTTCAAAACGGAAATTCATATCTCATTACTTGTGAATTATGGTTAAGATCATAGTAAATATGGAGACTTTTTCGAATGTTGTCGAGTACTTTATTGACAGTCATCAAAAATATATAACCATTCGTCCGCGATAAGTGCAATTATTTTTAAAATGGAATGGTAATGAGTGCAATGTTTTTAAAAATCTCGTGTCCTGATTTCCACACCAATTCCATCCATACTTCACACTGTTCTTTGCACTGCTGTGAACTACATAGCAGAAGACGGTTTTTTACTGACAAACAACTGACAAATTATTCCGAGATGGTTTAAAAACACGGAATTATCTTAATTTCATGTAAAGTTTATTCGACAAGGTTAATTTTTGTTGCAGCGAAACTTTCGTCGGAAATCGATGTAAAGTTTATCTTATGTTTCTTCTGTGGACGCAAAGAATGACGAAAAATCTCATTTATCTAGGAAAATTATGTTGTTAGAGAAAAAACATATCTCACGTAAAATGTGTATTTTTATGCTCTATAGCTTTCATTTGAAAGATTTTTCGTTCAGAGCAACAGGTAATCACATTTCGGAAATTCATCCAGTTGATGTCTAACCACAGAAAGAAATTTAGATGGATATCTTACTTCATATTCAATTAAATTAAATTAAATTATTTATTTCTGTTTGAAAACAATTAAATGTGTAATAAAAACACACTGCAGAACATTCACGTGCTCTTACAATTTTACAATAAGAACAAAAATAGTGGCAAACATTTGGTTTTGATTTTCAAAGTATAAAAATCTAAGACTTTATCAATATTTCTGAGTGCCTTTTATTTAATTTGCTAAATTTTCAACTCGGTATATCATCTCGTGTAGACAGAGGTAGCTCGAAAAAAATGTCAGTAAGATAGGAATTGCGTGTGACATGCCCTCAATAGGAAAATTATGTTTTGACATAAATTTTGTACCTGAGGTGGTTTTGATGTTGTGAAATTTCAACCATGCGAAACTGTGAAGGACAATAAAAGGGTATAGAAAATGTATAGCATATTTTGGCTAACATCCAGATTACACAGGTTTCTTCTTGTCTGCATGAGTGAGACATATGTGTATAATAATCTCGTTCGTTTATGTAAATCATTGACCCCATTGAAATACTTTCTTCTGCCAATGCAGATATACATCGACCCATTAAAATTGTTTCCTCTAAAATCACGGAAGACATCTCACAGTTTCATAAAAAAAATCATTTTTTTGCAAACTGCTTTTATATAAAGCACCTTGCAGAATAATTTCTAAAGTTTGCTAATAATATAGACATTATCAGGGTGTCAAGCGGCAATTTGAAATTCTCGATTTTTTCCAGACCATAGTTTTCCCCCGACCCATTCAGAGATGTCTTTTTGTAATTTATCGCAAACCAACTTTTAGGAATAGGAACTTGAACATGATATAAATATACAAAATTTATATCGGCTAGAAAACAATGATTTATTTACACATGTCAAACTTATGACGCCACCTGTTTATCGATGATTGCGAAAGTTATTATCATAAGAGTTACATTTTTTTCTCTTCATAAGGTTGAAAACTATCGGAATTCTTTATCGCACAAGCCAGGATGAAGTAATTTTTTCAATTTTTCCAGGAAGATGTTGCAAAAGTAGTGCAAAATTCAGCGTGTTTGTCAATTTTAATTAGAATCAAATATCATGAACCTTTTTCAATGTCCTTGGGATCACTTCAAAAGGTAAATTTCTATAAAATCGCAAAAGTTTTCCTTGCATGGTGCAACACGTTCAAGTTGAAACAAAAATTTTGGGAAAATTTAAATATTTTTTCTGACGAGAGAAATAGTTTTTAAATATATATGACATGAGTAATTAAGAGGTTTCTATGAAATTTATTTCAAATATATGGGTGATTGCCAAAAAGTTTACTATTTCAGTCTAAACCATTCTCCACATTTTCTTTGAGTAATAATTCTTTTCTAAATGTGTTTCGATAATGCTCTTATATCAAAGCAAAATTTCATAATATTTACAAATTTCAGACGACTTCCTTTAGAAATTACAAATAAAAAAAGTATTTTTAGAAGCACAATTTTTTAAAAGTGAAGCCCAGTTTCATAATATTTCAAAATTTCAGACGACTTGCTTTAATAATTACAAATAAAAAAGTATTTTCAGAAGCATTATTTTTTTCAAGTGAAGCACAATTTCATAATATTTCAAAATTTCAGGTGACTTTCTTTAGAAATTACAAATAAGAAAGTAGATTTCAAATATCATCTCAAAATATTTTCCACAATTTTTTTGTCTAATCATGCGGCATTGCTATTTTACGATAAAACTCGGAAATAATTATTTGAGCTTATCGAAATATAGGCTAAAATTCTTAATTGTATACCTACGAATATTTTTGTATAGTTTAAAATTAATTTATCGACATTGATTTCAAATAATAGTAAATAATGAACACCATTTTGCATAATGGATTTTATAAAATTTCTGCGGAAAAGTTTCGATATTATTTTATCTTACTATAAAATGAGAGGATATTTTGGATCGCTGAAGTCAAAATCAAATTGATCGCAATAAAACTCATTTCTCCCATATTTTCGAATATTTTTACTTGCTTTGAATATATTTTTAACAAATTTTAAACATTTTTATTTTCTATTATGGCTGAATGTCGCATATCGCGATAGTAGAAAAAATTCATGATCATAAATGAAACTCCCGATTTTTTTCGGTTCAAATAAAATTCTTGGAAATTTCCCGATTTCCCGTAGCATCCCTTTCAGAAACATTAGATATGTCTGAGTCTTTACATAATAGGGATGTTTAGTCTACTCAAAAATCTTGAAACTTTTGCATCGAAAATTTAATTTTTGTTTATAAAAAGGGTATTTTTAAAATTTTTATGAGTTATTTTTATGATCTTAAGTATGTTATTCAACATCCATATAGTACAAGGCATGTTCAAATATTTTCTCATACATCCTAATATTATTTTATATGAAGTTTCTTACATCAAATAAGAAATCTATTAATTAAATTTAATTTAAATTAAATTAAATTTAAAACTTGAGATTAATGAAATGTTTTCACTAGAAACAGTAGAAAGCTCTAAAATTCTTTAATTGCTGAGAATGTTTTCGAAAATATACTATCATTCCTAATTTTTGAAATTTTTCACGATTTTTTACGATTTTTAGGCGAACATTTTTTTTTACACATGCATGATTTTTGGTAAGTTACCATATTTACCGGTAAAGTTGTCATAAATTACCGGAAACTTACATGAATTTCCGGAAATTTCTTTGAATGAATTTTTGGTTATTTATGGTAAGTTGACATATTTACCTGTAAAATTACCATGAATGGCAGAAAATGTCCATAAATTTCCGCAAATTTATAGACATTTTTAAATTTAATTTTCGACAATTTTTGTAAAGTTGCCATGAATCAGCTCTAAAATTACCGTAAATGACCAGAAATTTCCGGCAATTTTTTTATCGAATTTTTCATGGTTTGGTATTAGTTAACAAAAAATTTCACGCTTCTTCATTCAGAATCTAATATGCACTGAATTCATGACTGTTTCTTCGAGAAATGTCTGAAAGCATCCATTTGTTATAAAAAATATCGTATGCCTATCCCCGTAGGTGCATGATTTACTAATTTTTAATTATCGTGTGAGAAAATATAAATGTTGGATGTTGAGGGTAGATTAACAATCCTAGGAGCCTATAATTCCTTGTTGAAAAAGTTTGACGGAAATTCTCAGTTGTTGTTACACCAAATGAAACTTTTTTCTATTTGGGCCACCCTTATACTCATATTGAGGCAAAGTGATCATAAACTGAACACAAGCAAATGAATACATCCATAGTAAATACACCAATAGTACTTCGCAGCGGTATTCATTTTATAGGAAGAATTAGTGACCTCTGCCACAAGTACAAAAACATAGAAAATGCATTTACGCCTTGCAATTGAATTTAAAGGAACTGAAAATACTTTCTTGAGTCACGTTGACAATGCTCTCTGAAAAAAGCGAACAATCTGAGCAATACATTTTATTTTCTGCATTCTGCAGTGGGATTCATTTGAGATTTTTTTTTATGGCCACTGAAGTACTTTCATTGCTCTAAAAGTCCAAACAATTCCTTTTGTTTTTAGAACATTCCCAGTTCGTTTTGAATTCTCAAGAGAAGTTATTATGGAAAAAAATCATTCGGAAAATATAATTCCGTTTTTATTAGGAATAATAGTTTTATCCGATCCTCTCACTTTTCCAAGCTGCTGACTTCATGATACTGATGGCAGTTATTACTTTAAGTCAAATAAATTATAAGTACTAACATGATTCTTCATTCTTCAAATATTATGTACTATGTTATGAATTAATAATTTAATAACTGAAATTTTATCATCTGTATAAAAATATTGTTCTTCATACCATTTTTTTCTGTGTCAGGTGATAATAACATGTGTACCGTTCACATCGATTCTCTACACAATCGAATCTTGGCCCTGGGGTTTGGCAGTCTGCAAGATTTCAGAATTTGCTAAAGATATATCGATAGGAGTTTCTGTCTTTACTCTTACGGCATTATCAGCTGAGAGGTATAAATTTGCATAAATATTTGAAACCTGCATCATTGTTTTATTATTATATTTTTATTATAGACCTAGTAGTTTATTCTGTAATGTTGGTATTCTTGATAATAATTTTAGTATTTATGTACATTCGCAATCCTAGTATATGTCTTACTTATTTGTCCTAATACTCCTAATTGTAATCCTAGTATTCATAATAATAAAAACAGCATTTCCAGTCATAATCACAGTAATAATCACAGTAGTCCTATCATCAGTCCTATTACTCCTAATATGTCGGCAATACTTGCAGAAATCCTGTAGTGTATGCCTTACTAGTCATTACAATATTCCTTAAACTCCTAGTTGTAGTCCCAGTATTAATATTACTAAAGACAGGGAGACTCTTGTTATCAGTCTTGATATATACATATAGAACATGTCCAAGATTCCTAGTAGATATATATTCTAGTAGTTGTAATCCTAGTTTTCCTAAATATAGTTGCAGTGTTTCTAATACTAATGATATAATTTTAGAAGACATCACAATAGTCCTAGTAGCGGTCCTAGTATTCCTAGTTATGATGGTAGTGTTTATAGTTTATAGTATATATGATTATAATATTCTTAAATAATTGTTCTATTTATAGTAGTGGTAACCGTAATCGTAGTAAAAATCGTAATTTCTAGCCTTGTTCATTGAAATGCTAGTGCCTATTCTAGTAGTCATATTGAAGAGTTCAGATTGCATTAATATTAATATCAAGATACGGAAGTTAATTAAACTTTCACTGATACAAAGTTTTAAAAACTTCTTTTCTTGGTTATTATCTGATAATGAATGCAGATTCTTATTGTCGCAGGATGTCGCAGTTATTACATTTCTCATTTTTGTTCAATATTACATTTGTTAATTTGTTTCAGATCTTTCGATTTTTAATTAATAACAAAATCTAAAAAATGTTCTACATTTGTTCTGAGTCTTTGAGAAGTGGAAAAAATGTTGACTTTTCAGTTTTTTCATGGTATTTTGGAAATACAGAAAATTGGGATAATGATAACATTCTCTTTAAAAAAGATTCTGCGCCTAAAAAACATAAACCACTACCAAACATATGTTATATTTTTGATCGAATCACACAGTTTTCATCACCTAGGTGTCAAACTTTATTGTTTGTTTTAAGCTTTTAGCAAATCGAGAAGCACTCTGACTGTTCAGTGAAAATGTGTTTTTTAGACCACCGTCTCATTGTTTTTTAATTTTATTTAAAAATTTTAACAGGTACTGTGCCATTGCTGACCCTTTACGAAGTCACGTGACAGGATTGAATGCCAAGCCGTTGACAGTCTTGATAGCGGTCCTGATATGGGTTCTGGCCACAATTTTCGCTATGCCAGCAGTTTTTTTCTCTTATGTCCCGTCGGTGCCTCTCAAGGGGAACCATAGCATCAAGATTTGCTACCCGTTTCCCAAAGAATTTGGTAAATCTCAAGAAGAATTTGTATAAATGAAAACTGGTCAAGTTTAAAGTCATTTTTCATCCAGATTAAATTATACGTCACATAAAAAACTATCATTTTTTTCAATTCATAACATTATCTTAAAACTGAATTATTCGGTAAGATATTTTTCAAATACAATTTATTGCTATTATTATAAGGGAACGTTCTCTAATCATGTAAGGTCGATTTTTGACATTTTAGATGGGATTTAATAGTATATTGTGTACCTAGGAGGCAAACATAGTCCTTTTACTCGAGCGAGAGTCGAAGTCGAGTATTGCAAACACGCCAGAGTAAAAAGATGTTTTCCTTCTTGGTGCATACGATATTTTATGTTACAAAGGTATGATTCACAAGTTCATCACGTCTGCCGTTTAAGGCTAGGTTGACGTGGCCACAATCTTACGCGGGCGACAGCGAATGCGCATGTGCGGAGTTCGATTTTAATCATAATTTCACCCCGCGCATCTGCATTCGCTGTCGCTCCACCTGTTGTGTAAACGGCTACTTTCAGAGCTAAAGGGACGCTGATAAAACGCGTAAATCATGCTTGCGTTACAAAAAAGGATTTTAAGAGATTCAAAAACATTCTGATGTATATCCATCAATTTTAGAGGGTTTCAAAAGATTTCAAGGAATCATGTAATACTTTGAAACAGTTGACGGAATTTCAAAGATTTAACCTATTTTAAAAGATTTTTAAGGATTTTATGGGATTTTGAAGATTCCAAGCGATTTCATGAATTTCAAAAGATTTCACAGAATCTCAAGTAAGTTTCTAAGGGATCTCCACAGTTATTGAAGGATTTCAAGGGATTTCAAGGGAGCAGAATCGTTTCAAAGTGATTTCAAACAATAATGTTCGATATCCGCGGAATGCATGAAATTTCAAGTAATATTCACATAATTTCGAAAATTTTGAGGGATTTACAAAATTTTTCAATAAATTCACGAAATTTTAAAGGATTTCAAGAGATACCGAAGTATTTTCACAATGTTTGAAGGATATCAGGACATTTTTACGGCATTTCGAAGATTTGAATGATTTTGGAATATTTCAGGGTGTTTTTATGAGATTTTGAAGATTTCAAGCGATTTCAAGGATTTCAAAGGGAGCTTAATTGTTTTTAAGAGGTTTTAATCGATTATGTATGATATCCATTGAATTCATTAGATTTCAAACAATATTCACATCATTTAACAAAGTTCAAGTGATTCACAACATTATAAAAAGAATTTGCGGGATTTAGAAGGTTTGCAAAAATTCTCAGGAATTCTACGAGATTTCATGAGAATGTAAACCTTTCAAGAATGCCTCACTTCTTGAATCGTTATTACATATATAATGAGAAATATCTCTCGAAAGAGAAGAAATAAAGGAAGTAGTGATGAAATGCGCATAATAATATAAAAAATATATTTCAACACACAAGACAGGTTTGAATTAGCATATTTTTTCAAATAATTAGGAAGAGGAAACTTACGTAAGAAATTCTTTGACCCCCTTCCCCCCCACTGGGTGAGACTGAATAAGATTTTTTGGACCCCCTTCACCCCTTAAAGCCTTACGTGATTAACGAATGCTCCTTTATGTGTATAAAATAATATTTTCTTCACAGTTTCTGACAAAACTTTCCAGATGTTTCCATGCAGAATATTCACATTTTATCGAAATGAAGGAGAATTATTTAAATTTTGTATTCAATTTCGATTATGCTTGTTAGGTCAGTATAACACTGCACTCTCTTAATGGAGACTATTTCTATTGTGTTTCATCAAATTTCCAGTATTTGTATTAAAAAATTGGTCAATTCAAAAGCATCAAATAATAAAATTACTCAGTTTCTAACGGTTCTGTTTGCAAAATCTTTCATTCTAATTTAAATAATGACATTTTGCAGTCTCCTAGTTTTGTAATTGTTCTCAGTTTAAACTTTCAATCCAGAAATCAATTGAATGATTTTAGGCCTCATTTACCGATATGAGTATTTGCGTGCAATTGAAGAATAAATCATTATTCCCTTGCGTGCAGTCAAAGACTTTCTCTTTTCTTCAAGGTGATAGTTACGAGAAAGGAATAGTGCTTTTCAAGTTCCTGGCCTATTATGCGATACCTCTGTGTATTATATCAGGATTTTATTTAGGGATGGCACGACATTTAGAGCTGTCTACTAGAAATATGCCAGGAGAGATTCCTGGTGCTCCCCAGCATTGTGAACAAATACGCACTCGAAGAAAGGTCAGCCTAAAATACATTATCAGATTAAACAACCCACTAGACCTAGTTTTCAAAAGCAATATTTTTCTATTTTATTGGAAGCTAAATCATGTCTCAATATTTGTCAAAAGTTCGAGATCCTTCAAAGCACTCTAGAACTTTCCGAAATGAGAAAAAGGGTGTCTATAATTAATTTCTTTAGAGACGAAAAATCATCCCTGCGATGTTAAAATTTCTTGAGTTATAATAGAACCCGCACCTAATGCAAAAATGAAATCAGAAATGGCTCTGAGTCAAAATAACTGATTATATTTTCTATTGTCATTTCGAACGTGTAGATCAATAATTAAAAATAAAATTGTAAGAAATATGGACACTTCTTACTCAAACTATTGCCAAACTTTCCATTTTTGTATGTATCTTAATTTTAAAAATCGTCTATTATTGAAATGTTATCCTTCTCAAGAAATTTTTCTAAGATTTGGCTAAATGCATTACATTTTGTATATCAGACTCAGTAAAGCAAAAGTTTTGTACCCATAAACTTGACTGATTCAAAATTTGCGTATGCAGGCTGTTTGCGGGTTGTTTTAAAATCCCCTAAACATTTGAGCAAGAAAACCGACATTTTCTAACAACCAAAACCAAGCGAGATTTTTTTATTAAACTATTGGAGTAAAAAATAACTTGAATATATTTGCGGGAAGCGTTTCTTTACCAGAAAATGTGTTTGAATTTAGGGGCCGTATTCAAATTACGTTATGAATTATAGACGCTCTTCACGACCCCCTCCCCCTCCTTACTGTAACAACAGTATTTTCAAATTGACATATTTCTAACCAAAAAAAATCTGCCCGCCCCGCGGGCACATTCTCATCGCGCGCTTTGTGCGCGGCTCGCAAGTTTGAGCGCGCCTGGGGCGCGCACCTGTTGAATCTCGCGCTTCGCGCTCGATAATGTGTTAACCTCGCGCTACGCGCTCGGACACATTTGCCTGACGCTTTAAGCTTGATTCCCCTAGGTTTTTGCACTTCGTGTGCTCTCTATTGCGCGCTTCGCTAGCTAATACTTTCTTAGTAAACTTCATCGTTTTGACTTGCTTTTGGTTTAATTACGTCAGTCTTACATAAAAAGAAGAACTAATTTACTTGAGGTTCTATCGACCTTAAGAAACACATTCTCGTCAAGACACTCGCGCCCGATATTTTCTTTAAAATCATGCAAACCTCGCGCTCCACGCTCGTTTCTGTTCATCGTATAATAGAAACCCAAAAGTTTGAGCGCGCTTGCGGCGCGTGATTTGGTCGTATATATCCGTATCTTTCTAATAAGTCATACAATTTGAAAGATTTCTTCAACTACCTGAAAAGGGGAGAAAAAAGTATCTAAGTCGTTTTTGGAACATATATATGACAAATTTTTAAATGATTATCGAAAAATGGACATTTGACAAAAACCGTGGAGGGGGGTCAAATCTTACAGAAATCAAATACCTTCTCTGGATGAGAATGTAAAAATACAAAATTTCAAGTACCCTGAGCATTAATGATAGTTATTTTATTGTTTTAATGGTTAGAAATAGCATCGAGAACATAAAAACAATGAAATATTTTTAATAAACACACACGAGATGAAAAAGAAATTGAATAAGCAAAGTTTTTATGAGCATGTGCCCACTTATCTGGCAGATTTTTTCACTGTTAATGTTATTTTTCACGAATAAAACAAAAACTACACATCCTATCAAAATGTGATCAATGACAAATTTGTAGACCTTTTTTGGGTGCAAAAATTTATTCACATCATCATTTGGCGTATCTTCCATAGTTTGACGTAAAATTGAATTTTTGGATTTTTCATTATTTTTTGTGCAATAAAAATGTGAATTTTCGATTTTTCAAGAAAATTCAAAAAGTCGTTATGATAATATTGTAGGGCGTGCAAAAATAAACACTTTTCTTGTTTGGACTTTTTTTCATATCGTGCATTGTTTGGCTCGAAATGTTAATTTTCGTTTGTTTTTTTGGATTTTGAAAATGCTATTGCTCTAACAATTTTCCTTTTATCGAAAAAAGGCATGAGAATAAATTGTTCGAATTTCCATGTGATACGAAGAGCCGTAAATAAAAATTTCAAGTTAACAAAAATTGTCACAAAAATTTAAAAAATGCTCCAACTTTTTGAAATTTCGTCCAAAATAGCTGGCTGACGAACTCGTCCTTTCTTTCCACACTCTTATAAAGTGTGCCAAGCGGAAATCCAATCAGATAATTTCTTCAAATGTTATCGTGCTTACAGACTACAACGACAACGACAGACAGACACCGCCGTGAAAACTATTTTTTCTGACTCAGGGGGCCTCAAAACGTCGACATTTGACGGTATCCGCGGAAGTAATTTTTCACATAAAACCAATACCTTCTCATTATGATGAGAATGTAAAAAATGTCGGCGTTTATGCTCTTCTCCTGGGGGTTTGGGGGGAGGGGGCGGGCTGCGAAATCCTAAATACAAAACTTCAATCATTAAAAGATTTTTTCACGTTAAATCTAAATTTATTTCAAGAAGATACCAACACCATTGTTTAAAGTTACCTATGCCAGTGTCTTCAAACTGCGCATGCGCAAAAATTATTTTGCACAGTCTGCTCAATAAGGTCCTTTAGGCACCATTTAGACGGACTTAACTGTTGTAAGGTGTTCAAAAAGCAACGTTTTTCTCCTCTTGACTTTTTTTCATATCGTGCGTTTTTCGGCTTAAAATGTTCATTTTCGTTTGTTTTTTTGGAATTAGGAAAATGCTATAACTCCGGTAATTTTTTTTCATCAGAAAAAGTCATTAGGATATTTTGTTCCTCTTTCTGCGTAATACTAATAACCGTACATACAATTTTCAAATCTTCAAAAAAGGTGGTCTAAAAAATTTGCAAAATGTGCTCAGTTTTTGAATTTTCATCCGAAATAGCTGGTTAACGAACTCGTTCTTTATTTTTAGGCCATAAAAAAGTGTACCAAAGCACAATCCAATCTGATCAATCTTTCGAAAGTTATCGTGCCTACACGATGCTACAGACAGACAAGCAGACAGACATACAGACAGACACCTTCGTAAAAATCGTTTTTTTCTGACTCAGGAGGTCTCAAAACGTGGAGATTTGATGAAAACCGACCATGTCAAATTTTACATAAAACCAATACCTTCTCATTGGAATGAGAATGCAAAAAAGACATTTCAACAATGGAAGATGACTTTTCAAGAAAATATTTCAAATTTCAACAAAATAATCAAATTTTCAACCTGAAAAGATTAATTCTCAATAAAAAAGTGTAATAGTTGATATTCCAACCAAGGAAGATGGAATTTCATTTTTTTCAATAAATTTCAAAACCTAAGAGACGAATTTTCAACAACAAAAAAAACAGATTTTTCAGGCATTTAGGAAACAAAAGTTAAGATAATTTGTTGAACCTTCACTCCAGAAAACTAATTTTCTGTACAAAATTAAATTTTCAGCAAAAAAATTAATTCCCAACAAAATAGTTAAATTCTCAAGCAAACAGATAAACCTTCAGTGAAAAAACAAATTTTTTGGATTCAGTTCTTTTGTCACCCACGCAGTTGAATTTTCAATAAAAGAAGATGTTTTCCACAAAATAGTTCAACCTTCAACCAAAAGAAATAAATCTCCAATCAAAAAATGATTTCTTAACAAATTAGTTCAAACAAAACAGTTGATTTTTCAACCAAGAAGGATGACTTCTAAGCAAAATAAAATTGCATGACTTTTTAAAAAATTGTTATTGACTGGGTTTTTTTCTTCCTCAGCAGGTTTTTGGCACGCATAGTTAGATTCATATTCTGTAAAATTACTGCAATTTGTTTGTTTCATTTGCGAATTCCCAAAAATTACGTGCATGAATAAAGGAACCTCCCTCTACTGTAGCAAATCGTATCAGAACCTCTCGCGCCGCCCCCCCCCCACCCTTTGAACTGGTACGTAGTTTAAGTCGGGTCTCTTATTTTAGGGCTTCTTTTAGCATCCACGATTGTTCTTCTACAGGATTTTTTTGTAATATTTCTTTTTAATACGTGAACCATTCAAGTTAACTAAGAAGAATACCTTGGGGCCTTAGAGAACTAAGACGAGTAGTTAAAATAACTGGTTTCTTTTTTCACTACTTTCCTCAAATAGATTAACAAAGAATTTAGTCAAAATAACTAATTTTTTAGTTAATGCAACAGGTGAAAGTAGTTGAAAGTTATTCGAAGTTATTGAAATCATTCCAACTACCCATCATATAGTTCCCTGAGGCCTGAATTTAGTCACCCACAAATAAGATAGCAGTTTGAATTAACTATATTCTCCAACTAAGTATACTTAGTTGACAATTTAACAGGATGTCTTCAGCATGTTTCAATGTGAAAGGGATGGTTAACCAACCCTTAAAATAAATTCAACAACTTTTCATGTTAGGATATGTTTCCCACGTTCATTGTGAATTAATTTCGAACACCAATAATATAATTGAACAATCTTGTGAATAAATAAAAAGTTGTTGAAATTATGCAAGGGTGGAAATTCAGTAACAAACAAAATCATAGGAGATTTTTTCATTGTAGAATTGGTATCTGAAATCAATTCAAAATTAACGTGGAAAACATGTCTTAACACGAGAAATTTTTGAACTTATTTTAAGGGTTGTTTTAACACCCCCTAAAAATGCAAGCAAGGTAGTCGACATTTCATAACAACCATGATTACAGGAGATATTTTCATTATTCTATTGGTGTCGAAAATTAATTTACAATTATTATTATTATTATTATTATTATTATTATTATTATTATTATTATACCATTAAGCCTTTTCCCTTCCGGGGTAGGCGTGACTTGTTCGGTTGGAAAGTAGTGGAATAGGTATATAGGTATGAGGTTGATCGGTATATGGGTATAGGGTGGATGGGTATGTAGGTGTTATGTATAGATGTTTTAGATTGATCTGGAGTTCTCGTGTTATTTATATAAATTACAAACATGGTAAACGCATCCTAGTAGATAAAGTCGTTGAAATCATTTTTAATTGTTGTTTGACATCCCTTAAACATTCTAAGAAGAAAATCGACATTTCCAAAAAAATCAAAACCACAGGAGTTTTTCATTATACTATTAGGTTTGGAAATAAATTCACAATAAATGTAAGAAACATATCCTACCAGGGAAAGTCATTTAAATTATTTTGAGCTTTGTTTTAATATCCCCTAAATATCCAAATGAGGAAGTCGAAATTCACTAACAAACAAAGTTACAGAAACTTTTTTTCATTATACTATTAGGTTCAGACAGCAGTTCTCAAAAAACAACCTAAAAATGTGAAGGGCATATTTCAATATGGCCATATTTAGCCGTATTTATACGTATTAATGCGTATTTAAGCTTTTTTGGCTATGTCAGTTTTTTTATTTGATCTTTAAGGGATATCAAACAATCCGTAAACGTCCTTTATAAACAAAGCACTGAATCTGTCGAGTTTATAAGTACAAAAATTTGGTTAATATGGTTCTGATCGACAAAATGTAAGGCACTTAGCCATATCTAACCAAAAGTTTTTGGGCAGAACAACATTTCAATGATGGACGAATATTTCTATTGAAATACATGTACAAATGGTTACGAAGGCAATTGTTCAAATTAAATCTGTCCCGTTTTCTCACAATATTTTGTTAAAGTTTTTGATCTGCACGTTAGCAATTAAAAACAGAAAATAATTAGACATTTTGACATAAAGCTATTTTCTGTACCTTTGGGGAGAGGTCCTTCGAAAAAAGACTCTCTTATAACATTATACTTGCAATTATTTGAAAATATTTCATCCCATTTTTTTTCTATTTCAAAATTTCGATAGCTGCTTGAACATTATTTGAGCACTTTTTGAAATAATTGCAATTTTCACGAATTCTAGAAAAAATAAAAATAAACAAGCTAGAACATTTTAGAATATTGGCATTAAAATTTGGTTTTCAGTTGTATAAAATATTTATCTTCATATTTCAAATATGGCGATAACACTTACTCAACTTTTTTTATCTTTCGAATTGTCACCATAATCTCACAACATATTTTTCAAAGGGAAAAGTGTTGGATTGCTACTCAAAATAGCCACTCACCGTGAAATAAATCCACCCTTGATCCGGAAACTTTATATCTCTGGTTCAGTCTAAAATAAATTTCGGTTTTTCAGTGAACATTCTATTTTTTTCTAGTTAATAAAACCTTTGCAATAATTCTAAAATAAAGCTTTCAAATATTTATGTACCAAATTTATATCAGCTTATTAAAAAGCATAATATTTTATAATTGAATTATAATTTCACCAAAAATATTATTCTCTAATAATAATTTTTCTTATTTTTCAGGCAGGAAAAATGGTGATTTCCTTCGTGATCATTTTTTTCATCTGCTTTCTACCTTATCACATATTTATGCTATGGTTTCACTTCTACCCATCATCGCGTGAAACATACGATGATTACTGGCATGCCTTTCGAATAATTGGCTTTTGCCTGAGTTTCATAAATAGTTGTGTCAACCCCATCGCTCTATATTTCATCAGTGGCACTTTCCGAAAAAAGTAAGATCGTCATTTAATCAAAATTATAAAAAATTTAACTTAAATTCACTAAAAATTGAAGAATTTAGTTATGAAATTCCTCAGTTTTGATGAATGATTTGAAACTTAAAATTTTACGTCAGTTTAGAAACAATTATAAATAATGCGAACCATTCAAAAAACTGTTCTTGCATTTATGAATTATTGTCTGTATGCGTATAGAGGTAATAAATAAATAATTATTATAATAAATTCCAGAGTAACTAACGAGTAAACCTACGGAACTGCCTCTCGTCGATTTTTATCAAACTTTGCAAATTTGTAGAACTAAGGAAAATAATCGACACGCATTTTTTTATAACGGCTGAGGAAAAATTCCAAGGGTAAAACTACCCCTCGTTTATGAAGGGTGGTCTTCCCGTTTCAACTGCAACAAGTCGGCTGATTCAAAAGGTGAGATGCTTTTAAGGGGCTTTCGATGCCGTTGGATCCAAATCTGAGGTCAAAATTACGAAATTCAAGATGGTGGATTCAATATGGCATCTATTTGTTGCACACGTGGGGTAGTTTCTACCCTTAGAATTGTTTCTCAACCGACATAGTAAAATACGTGACAATTATTTTCCCAAGTTATACAAATTTGCAAAGTTTCATCAAAATCGGCGAGTGACAGTTCCGTAGATTAGTAGGGTAATTCGAATCGTAGATTTCTTCAAATCTCTACGTTTCGAAACCCCCTGAATCTGCAGAAAAAAAAAGGTTTCACGATGTTTTCCGTCTGTCGTTGTCGAAAAAAATGAATACACAATAATAGTTCATCCAAAAAAGATCTACAATTTTTCTATTAATAATTTTTTGATAGGTCCGTTGTAGTAGCCCCCTCCCCCCAACCACCAATTTTTTACATTCAGGCAAAGTCATTTTATTGCACTTTAAATGCGCTCCATTGCACCACAATATAAACATTTTGCACCACAAAACTATATTAATTATTGCAAGTGTTAAGGTAGAGGGGGGGGGGGCTATTGACATGCTAGCTCCCCCTCCTTTTTTGAAATCATTACTTCCAAATTTGAAGAATTTCAAATGGTCTAGAAGTAATGAATTCAAAGAAGGGGAGCTTGCGTGCCCCCCCCCCCCTCTCCAGCTCAACACTTGCAATTCTCCTACAGTTTTGTGGCGCAACATTTTTGATTTTTCGGGCAATGGAGCGCATTTTGGATCCAATCGAATGAGTTTGTGTAAATGTTATAATTATGTGGTGGATGGGACTACTGCAACGGATGCTTTTTTGATAGGACGCGTAGTTTTTATTTTAATCGTAAAAAATAACATTAAGAATGAATAAATTAAATTTTAGAAGAGATTTGGAGTTCCTCTTAATTCTATGATGCACATAAATGTACATTTTTCTGCACCTTTGCACTGTGAACGTCAAATATTGGAATAATTGAAATAGTAATTTGATGAATTTAGGCGACAAATAGAATCTGAAAACATAATTATAACAATTTTTTAAAATTCGGCCACAACCGACATTGGCAAAATAAAATCGAATTACCCAATAATCATCTGTAATTGTAAAAATTATACATATATCATTTTACAAGCTCACAAGTTCAGCATACTTCGTATTGAATATATTATAAATTGGGTCTGTTGAAAAAAAGAAATCCGAAACTCAACTTGGTTTTCCGTTTTCTTCTGTTACTTTTGGATTAGAAATGATACACGTGGAGCGATTAATATATCAGTTAATATTTACAGTTCATTCATCGCGAATTTGTCCGTTTCTACAAAAAAATTGATTTTTCTTGTAAACGACAGATCGTAAACGATGTGGCTTATTAAAATAAGAATTTTTTTGTTCATCAGTTTTTTTAAAATTATTCATACTTGAGGAAATATGAGAAGAAAATTAGCATTGATAATTTTATTCGCTTATGAATAGGTGTTTAATATACAGTTAAATTATATTAAGATCTTAAAAATACATTTCACATCAACCAATTTTCCAAAAATAATGATTTCACATGTTTATATGAATTCATTTCTCTTTTTACGTGGTTCATATTGACCCAAAATGAAGATAGAAATCGAAATCAAGAAAAATCACTATGTGTGTCCCATTCGCTAGATATCTAGTACTTTTATCCATTCTGTTTTCCACGACGGAAGTTTTTTTAAGAGGGTAGAAAAGGCGCGAAAAGTCTCTAAATTTAAACGAGTACAAACGAGTACTAACTGCCTCTATTCTAATAAGTAATTAAATTGTGAACTTCATGAAAACGGGAATTTAATAGCTATCGTGAAACTAAATTTCTTTCTAAGACACTAATTTTGTACGTAGGTACAACGACTACCTTTGTTGCTGTCTAGCGAGCCGAAGAAGGAGAAGTTCCAACAGAGAATTGTCACGTTCGAGAGGAAATAATGCGAGTAGAAATTACGAAACGAGTTTTAATTCTATTCACCGCAGGCATACACAGGAATTGAATTCCACGGCTTTTTTGAGCCTGGACGGAGAAACTAAGCCCACCTGAGGGCGATTTCTTTTTAAAAAGCGTTCTCGACGTTCACGAAGGACAGATGAAAATGTATAAAATATTCTGCAATTGTTTAAATCGTTACGAAAAAGAAAAACGTACATCGCGTAAAAATAATAGAAAAGAAAATAATAATATTGAAAGTGAGAAATGTGTAATATTTCTATATTTCTAGATACCGAAGCGATGCGACCGTGAAAAAAAATTATAATATTTTGTTCGTTCACAAACTTTAATTTTTTAACCTATCAAAAAAATATATGAAATTTGTTAAAGAACTCTTAGGTCCAAATTTCTCAAGTGTTCATGAATGAAGGAAAATGAGAAAAAATTAAATTTTTTGTCGATAGTTCGTCATTGAAATGTTCTTTAACATACTTAAACCTTTATTTCAAAGTCAACTTTCAAGAGAAAAAGATTCACATTTGCACAAATTTAAAGAACATTGGAAAGAAATTACGAATAAAAATTATTATTATTCATCTTATCAATCAAGAAATATATAATTTTGGCATATTTTTCAAATAGTCGCAAAGTTATTTTGAAGTATTTCGCAGAATAGTGCTGATTTTTGATCAATTCCCTCGTTGAAATATCAAGATTAAGTTTATGAGAAAAAGTTGATGTGAAAATAAATAGACTATATAAGTCCTAAATGTCAATTGCTGACAATATTCCTTAATTAATATAAATAATAAATTGATTAAAACAGGATTTAGAAAGACAAATATTTTATGAAACGCAACATTCGTTTTAAAAAAATTGCTTATTATAATAGAAATTGCTGACGAATGGTTCGTAATCATGTATACTCCAAAAAAATTGTTCGACTAATTTAAAGTCGTTTTCAAAAAAGTAATACTTTCAGTATATGAAATCATGCCCATACTTCAACAAAAAAATAAAACTCAACCCATTTTATTTTATTCTGATAATCCCAATTTTTTTCTAAACAAAATTCTTGAATTTATATCTTCTAAAAGCAAAGTATGTTACAATTTTGTATTTCACTGTTAATAGCCAAAAATAAATGTCGATGACGGTCCCTTTTGTATTTTGGCTAACTTTCTAATCATAATAAAGCAGAAAAGTGAAGTTGATATTCAACTTCATCAGACTTTGTTTCTAGTAAGATACCGAACGGAATTGAACTTTCATGCTTTCCAAGAAAATATTTTTATATTTAACATAGATGAAAGAAATATTGAAAGAAGAATAATATTTGAAGATGAAACCAGTATATATAATCTTAAAACGCGTGCCAAATTAATTTCCTAGTCATTTCTTTTATTGCCTTCTATGAAGTAAAGAACTTCAAGGCATTATATTAAAGGAAATGAAATCAAATAAGTTTGAGTTTGTAGAAGATTTGCTTGCCTCCTTCCACGAGTCTTAAGAAAAATGGTAAGGGAGGCAAAACTAATGAAAGAATGGAAAATATTAAAGAGAAAGCTGTTGTAGAAGTAGAAAGCTAAAATTGAAGAAAATTAAATTTGAAGTTTCATGAACCCCAAGTTACTATACTATATATATATGATTGAAAAAAATAAAAACGATGTTTACCATGAATTCCTTAAGACTTTATAATTTTTCTACCGACTATTATAATTTGCAATGTACTACGATTTTGATGAAGGCAGAGTTTATCTTTATAATGTCAGAAAGTCTAAATTTATTTCATAATTAATTATAGGCCGTTTCAACGTGTATTGAAATTTGGTACAAATAGACGACTTTTTTCAGTACACGTAAATACTACCTTAATTATCTATGCTTTAAAGTGTCAAGGATAGTTTTACTTTCATTACTTTTTATTGTATAATTATTCAAATTATTTTTTTCGAATAAGTATTTTTGTAGTTATAATTAACTGAATATAATTCGCCAAAGAGAAATAAGTTTAGCAGGACAAAATTAGGAAACGAGGCAATATTATAAATATTCCATATTTATAAGTATTATTATTACTGATATTTACTAGTAATTGAGGGATATGATGGTAGCATGATATAATACTGGCATTACATTTACATATTGACGATTAGAAAACTACAAAACTGAAAAATGTCAATATAAAGTGGATCATTTTTAGAAAAGTAATTTTACGAATTTACTTCGATTATTATATTTTTTTTGCTAACTAAAAAATGAAACATTGATCAATGTGAAAAGTTCTAGGCTTATGCACTGTAAATATTGATACATCGTCATTTGGATTAATGACTTATTAAAAAAATGTTCATTAATGTGACAGGTCTAGCTACTGATATTGGGACCGATGAATCGCTTTCCTAAATATAAATCATTTTTTATAAGAAATAAGAAGAGTGATATATGAATATGTCGAATATAATGTAGCAATATAAATAATAAGAAGCATCGTTGTAAAAATTTTATTACTGATGAGGCTTGACCTATCATCGGATAAGTAAAATGTTGATTGTGAAAATACAAGTCCAAGAGTATTTTATAGTTATAAGTTGTGAATATGCAGAGAGAATGTGAAAGACATATCCACAAACTGTTGATTATATGTAAATTTATAGACGATCGAAATGAAAATGAGAAATTCATTAATTCTAAAAAAGTTTAATATTATACGCGAAAATAAGTAGAAACTTAAATGAATTGCAAGGTAGAGATAGAAGTGTTGTGTTGTGGACCAGAATATCTAGAATTCTTATTAAATCATCTCAAATATTCAATTGATGGAATTTAATATGCAGAATACTGAATAAAGTAAGTGGATTTTCTAATAATCTCACGTAATTGTTAAAAAGTCTAGTTCTGTAAATTCACAAAGGTTTTGTATATTTGTATTAGATGAGTGGAATTTTATTTATTCTGGATGAAGTGGTTTGATAGTACAGTGGCAATGAACAAGATGGAAACAAGTTATCAATATTTAATACTAGTTACCAATGAAACATTTTCAAAAGTTGACAAAGCTGTCAGAATGCCATAAATACGAATGTCGATTTAACCAATTAGTCTTTTATCTTATAGTCTCTCGTTAGTGACTATAACATTCTATATTAATCATATACATTTTTATTAACAAAAGGGGAAAATTCTGCTTCTAACGAAAACACGCTCTGTGCAGAAATGTTAGAGTTGTGTGATATTCATAACTATGTATGACATGACGTATTAAATAAATGTTGATATTTGGAAATATATAATAAGTGTATTTATTTTTAGTTCAAGTTCGAAAGTACATTTAAAAAAAACACGAATTTAAAAAAGTCAAACTGTGCAACAAAATTGCACAGGAAGGCTTGAAAAGAAGTATGTTGAAAGAAAAATATTCATCAGAAACAAATACTGAATAAAGTCAATTTTTATAACATAATTGCAGAAAAGAAATTAAAATAAGAGAAATGTACTTCCAGATAATTTTGTAAACGGCTAATTGGGGACAGTTATATGACATTTGAGAAAAGAGGGATAAAAGAAAAAGAGATAGTAAAGAATAAATCTATGGAAAGTGTGTTTGAAGACGCGAAATTTTCTGTGGGGGATGATTCAAACTAAATGCTATATGTAGTTTGAAGAAGAGAAGGAAATTTAGTTCGCTTGAAGAATCAATTAAATCAAGTGCACATAATTTCAGCAGGTTTCAGTGATTTCATTGATTTTCCAGTAGTGAAAGCTACTCAAGTTACAGTAGGTGCTCATACAGAATTTAATCTTTCTATAATTAATTTTTTTGAGCATCAGCACATATCCTTTTTAAGGATTATATCAATAAAAATATATTTCAAGATTTTCGCAGAATAAGCTAATTACGATTTAGAAAGGTGCTTTCAAGTAATCGTTTTTATATATTTAACTTGATCAATTTTAAAAATGTTAAATGGTTCAGTGATTTCTATCATTATCAAAAAATATCTCGCACCAAAAAAAATAATAACGCATAGGGTATAACATTCTCAGATGCAGTATCTGTACAAATACAGACAGACTTAATTGAATGTATGTATATTTTGAAATATGAAGAACAAATCTGAACGATATAACAAATCATACAATAGGAAATAAAAAATCTCTTACAACATATTCGTGCTTGTGAAGTGTGCCGAAAGTGATGCTTTCCAGGAAGGCATACAAAACTACTACTCATATAAAAATTTCGAAAAATTGGACTTTATTCAGTTGTCATTCTCATGTCTTCAAATATTTTTATGGTTAGATATGCCCAGTCTGGCCCAAAAACTGCGGATCTCACGAGCACCTTCATATGCAAAAAGTAATGCTTCAGAACTCCGGTTAATTTTCCTATGCAAGGAGTTTTAAGTTTAGATGCAACCAAATTTTAATAATATTAAGAATAACTCTTGATGTTTCTCCCTCCCTATTAATTGAAGGGACGTATCGAAGAATGGGACGTGCACTCAGATCGCCCTGAACGTTGTGCAATCTCCCGACAATGGGGTCGCTGCACGAATTTTAGGTAATATATTTTTTAAATACTACATAACATTCTGAACATTTGAGTGCACTTAAAAAAATGTTTGAATGCTTCATTGTCGAGATACAAATTTTTTAAGAAAAGTATCCAAATCTCAACTCAAAAACTCTGTGACCTTGAAACGTCACTTCCGAAATAGCGCGTAACCAATCATCATAATGATACATTGACTAACGAAGTATCTAGCAGACAGCTTGCGAAAATTCAATTTGTAATTTCTAATAGAGATATTTGTTTACTTAAAATTATCGAAAAGCAGCAGCCAGTAGTAACCAAATCTCACTGAAAAAATACACTTTTGCTTGAAATATAATACTTAGATAAAGATAGTCATGAATAATATCAGTCAAGTGCGTGAGAATGAGATGTTTCCGAAGATAACCTCAAATTTTAGTCAATCATAGTGTATATTGGGAACATATAAATTTCACAATTATGTATAATAATGGCAGCCTTTGAAAAAAATGTTTTGCACCTGATTGCAACTGCAATAGCAAAAATAATCCAAACCAAATATTTATAAGGTTGCCTATGGGCACAGAAGTGAAAAAGAAATGGGCAGAAGCCGTTGACAGAACCGGTAAAGATACCAAGTTTCATTCAAACTTTTCGCACTGTCACACTTTATAAAGCCGGGTTTTAGTGAAATTCGGGATTTAAAAAATGTGTTAGGCCCCTTTTTTACTTCTAAAACACGTTTACAATCCCAGATAGCAATATGCGCGCATAGTGCGACGCACATGCGTCGCACGCGTGCGGATTTTGTCGCACGGCGTGCACGCAAGCAATGACGCAGGTGCGTCCTCATCTGCGTGACAGGTGCGTCGCACGTCGTGCTGGTATAGTGCGAGTACACGTTGCAGCTAGTTGCGGACGGTATATATATATATATATATATATATAATTTAAAAAAAGTTAAACAACCACCGCAGGGTACCACTAAGAGCAACTGCCATCTGGAAAAAATGTCAATGGCCCCCAGTAGAACCGCGGTAAAATACACCTACGGCCCCCTCTCACGTCAGTGAGATGTTTAATATATATATATATATATATATATATATATATGTACAATATTTAAATATTTAAAATAATTTCGAAAACTGCCCGTTCTCTACTATAATAATCGGGAGAATGTATGGTAGGGAAATTTTTCAGTATTTTCAATGTATATTTTCTTCTTATTTTGATTTTTAAAAGTGCAATCTACGGCGGTGTTTTGTTTACCGCACCATAAATTGAGGTTATTTGTCACTATTTAATCAATATTTTCAGAATTTCACGTAACTCTGACTGGATATGTGTCAATTATGAAATAAAGTGTTCTCTTATTTGCTATACACGTTTGGATAAACATATAGCAATGTTTAAAAATCATTTCTCTCTTTTCACTTAAAAAAAATACATTGCGAGTCAAAATGATCCAAACGATACATTACAAAATATAAGTATTAAAATACCAAATGAAATATAAAATAAACTGAACACGAAAACCGTTTGCTCTCCGAAATAAATTGTACGTACATAGAAATTATGAAATATATCTAAGTGCCCACGAAGAAGAAGACTGCAAATTGTCAACATTCAATAACGAATCGATAAACGACCTAGCCTAACCACCGCAACCGAAAGGAACACCATGTTATATGGATTTTTCTTGCCACGTGATCAGGCGGTAACTTGGAACTGCTTTTATTTAAACCCTGATCCGTGAATATAGAATGAGCAGGGTAAAATAAATTAAAAATAATCTGTTTAAATAATGAAAATAACAAACACATAGTTGTCTAATATCGAACTTGCAAAAATTTGTTTCTTTTTCGTGATTTATAAATTGTCTGTCCAATAAAAATACAAATATGTTTCTCAAATTAAAATTGATATTTTACATCTTTTTAATATTAGGAAAATGTTTGAAATTCGTAGTAGTTTTACAATATTAATAATTCATATTATTTTTGTTGAATAATTCACCAATCACGATATGCGACTCATATGCCTCGCACATATGTGCCTGCACGAAGTGCGAGCGGTAACGCTGCGTTTCGGCACGCATGACGTGCCTCGCATGCAGTGCGAGTAACGTGCGTCGCACGCTTGCTATCTGGGATAGGTTATGTTTACTGTTCACACATTTAATCGCTAGCGGCCATATTATATCCGTCACCAACCGGACAACCACGCTAATCAAAATGAAGTACTTCCTGAAAACTATTTCCCGCAAACATTCAAAAAGTATCCCTGGCGGACCGGCCGAACGCAAACATTACGCTACAGCGTAACGGTAAAGTAATGGTAAAGTAATGGTAAAGTAATATGGCATTATAATTGATAAAAGAAACAAAATTAATATGCAAACTGTTGCAATTATAATAAAGCGTTAAAATTTACGTTAGATAGTCATGCCGTCATTGCAACAACTTGCTTTCTCATCGTTAAAAAATAAAAAAAACAAAGTGGCTTTCATTCAAGTCAGGCCCCTGCAGACTGGCAACCCACTTGAAGCCCCGTTAACGGGTTGCCATTATGCAGGGGCCCGACTGCAATGACAGTCACTGTTTTTTTTTTTAACGCTGCAAAAGCAACTTGTTGCAATTACGGCATGGCCATTTAACGTAAATTTCAACGTTTCATTATAATTGCAACACTTTACATATTAATTTTGTTTCTATTATCAATTACAATGCCATATTACTTTACCATTACTTTACCATTACTTTACCATTACTTTACCATTACTTTACCGTTACGCTGTAGCGTAATGTTTGCGTTCGGCCGGTCCGCCAGGGATACTTTTCAAACATTAAAAAAAATATTGAAACCTAATTGAAAAAAACTTTCCTTTCGTAGTTACATTATTTTTTTGGTGTTCCTTTAATTTTACTAGAAAAAAAATATATATTTGAAAATATGCAACAACCCAATTCCCGCTTTTCCCGTTCACCCGTGTTTACATTAAAAAAAAGGTACAAATCGTTGATTCTCAGAGAACTTCCAGTGAGAAAGTTGTTCCGTAGGGATTAACGAATAAATCTGCGCAAGCAGCATATTATGTCGTTTTGTATATCACAAGATATCACGAGCTCAATAAAACGAAATGATGCGCGCTGAGGAAACAGTTGCCGTTGCTGCATATAGGTTATGTATGAAAAATGTTGAAAATCTTACACACTTACCTCCAAGATATCTTGTGATATACAAAACGAAATAATATGCTGCTTGCGCAG
>CAKNXH010001757.1:0-35278 GCA_932178445.1 Andricus quercusramuli
GCAAAAATAAACATGGAAAGTGGCAAGATTACCTGCTTGACCCCAGACGAAATAAGGGAAACTCCAGTAGGTGCAAGACGCTTGATCAATTTGAATTATAAAGTAGAGTATGTAAAGGAACATCTTCCACATCAATAAAAAATGTGAAATTAAAATATGAGATTGTTCATGTTCCGAAGTCTTCTGAAAATGTTATAAGTAACTAGTATTCACAAACAATAATAAAAGGTTGATGTATCATGATTCCCAAGACTTCATTATTCCAGCATCACCCAGCCAGGCTTCCTCAGAACCAAGTCAAAAAAATTAGGAATTTTAAACTAGATTAAAATTATTGTTCTCTTCTCTTTTTTATTTTCGTCTGAGGAAATTTTTTTTCGAAGGAAAAGTTTTCTTTTTCTAATTATAATATGAGCATTTTATGATGGTTGTACAAACTTGGTTGGTGGATTTTTGTTCCTATTTTCAGAAATTCTATACATTATCTTGAGCATTGGACGTTAAATAGGATTTTGAATTTAATTTTTAACTGATTCAAAATGTTATTTGATGATAATAAAAAAAGTAAAGAAGACAGAAGAAATATGAAAAAAGAGGGAAGGTGATTTGCTTGGAGGCCTTTCATTTCTTCTCCCTTTTTTCTTTCTGTCTGAAGGAAAAAAACATTTTCTTTAAGAAATTTGTTTTCTATCATACGACAATTTTTACATGAGTACACTTTAAATTAAAATTATTTCATCCTATATTGAAAAGTAGTGTAACGATTGAATTCAAAAATTTTGCAATCATCATTGTTGGACACCTTATTGACTTTTTATTACATGAAATTGTTTCATATAAAAAATTAAAAAATTAAATCTAAAATTAAATTAAATTAAATCTTGAAAATATTCCCTTTGATAAAAAAACAGAACAGAACCGTGTGCGAATTAAGAAACATTTCTAATTGTTTATTACTCTTTCACGGTTAAATCAAAATTTTAAAATTATCAAATAAATTATGGAAAATATTAATCATATTTTATGTTTGAGTAAGATGAAGTGAAGAACTAATTAATTTCGTCTTACGCTCACATGGAAGTGAGAACAAATAGTGCCATCGCTCAACTCAAATTCTTAATTTAAACAATTTCTTATCTTGCGGCACTCACTGCGTACTAATTAAGACAACATGATTTTATGATGCTTTGATAAATTTTAATTATTCACGAAGTTTCAGTTTGTAAATTAACATAATTATTATGAAATTTATTTATGAATATAGACTCAATGATTCTTTGAAAAGTATTTTTTGTTGCTGTTATATATTTCAATATTATTAAATTCAGAGCCGAAATAAAAATTAATATTCAAAGGATGTTGTGATGAAATTCTATATGTTTCCAATTTCTGAATAAAACTTTTGATGCTATCACTGTCTTATCCATTTAATAAATAAATATCTGCAGTATTAGTGTCTTTTGAATAAAAATTAATGTTGCATTTTTTTAATGAACTTCCTATTTTTTTCTCAATAACAAAAATAGTATTTTCCATTAAAACAGTTGCATTAAAAACCAAACGGTCGTACTTTTGAAGAAGCAAGATGGAAATGCAACCAAAATAGTGGAATTTTAAAGCGAAAGAGGCAAATTTTTTCAAAGACGAATGTTAAATTTTGTCGATTACTTGACAGAAATTTAGCAAAATTTAGCATCAGAAATTGATTCAACAAGTTCAATTTTCAAACAAAGAGAAGAATGATAAAAAAAATTAATAAAGTAGATCAACCTAGTAAACATTCTAGTAAAAAAGAAGAATTTTAACCCAGAAAATTATTTTGAGACAAAGTAGTTCAATTTTTAACAGAGCTGTTGAATCATAAATTCATGAAGAGTAATTGTATACACACAAAACTTTCGAATTTTCAACCCGAAATAATGTTTTTTCCAAGGAAAAAGTTAATTTTCTACCAAGTAGTTATACTTTCATGAAAATAGTTCAATTTCTAGTCAAAGAGTTGGATTATTAACCTAAAATTGTAATTCTCCAACAAAAATGTTAATTTTCAGCTTAATAGTTTAATGTTCTACAAAATTGTTAAGTTTGGAAGCCAACAACAAAATTAATTTGGCATAAAAAACCGTTAAATTCAACAAAAAAGACAAGATTTGAAAAAAAAATAAAATTGTCTACTATTTAATTTTTAACAAAGTAGTTCAACTTCAAACTATAAACTAACTTAAACTACTTTAAGCTATTCAAGGATTCCATGGAATTCACGGAATTGAAGGAAATCACGGAATTTAGGGAATTCAGAGAATTCAAGGAATTCAGAGAATTCAAGTAATTCACGGAATTCAAGGAATTCAAAGAGTTCAAGGAATTCATGGAATTTTTCGGATTTGCGAAATTCCTTGAATTCGAAGAATTCCTTTGCTTCTTTAAATTCTTCGAATTCGTAGAATACTTCCAATATCCTTGAATTCTTTGAGCTCCTTGATTTTTCAGAATTTCTTTAATTCTTCAAATCCCTCAAATTATTTGAATTCCTTGAATTCTTCGAATCGCCTAATTTCTTTGAATTTCCTTGAATTCTTCGAATCCCTTAAATTCTTTAAATTCTTGGAATTCCTCAAATTCTTAGAATTCCTCTAATTTTTTGAACCTCTCAAATTCTTGGAATTCCTTGAAATCGTTGAATTCATTAAATTTTTCCAATTCCTTGAATTCTTTCAGTTCCTTAAATTCTGAGAATTCCTTCAATTTTTTGAATTCCTCCAATTCTTTCAATGTCTTGAATTCTTAAAATTCTTTCAATGTTTTGGATTTCTTAAATTCTTTGAATTCATTCAATTCTTTGAATCCCTAAAATTCTTTTAATTCTCTGAATTCCATGAATTCTCAGAACTCCTTAAATTCTTCAAATTCCTGTAATTCCTTAAATTCTTTCAATTCATTAAATTCTTCAAATTCCTTTAATTCTTTGAATTTCTTTAATTTTTTGAATCGCTTAAATTCTTTCGAATCCCTTTAACTTTTTGAATCCTTGAAATTCGGTGAATCCCTTGAATTCTGTGAATTCCTTGAATTCTTCGAATTCTTTGAATTTCTTAAATTCTTTGAATTCCATAAATTCTGTGAATTCCATAAATTCTCTGAATTTCTTGAATTTTTCAAATTCTTTCAATTTCTTCAATTCTTTCAGTTTGTTAAATTCTTAGAATTCCTTCAATTTTTTGAATTCCATGAATTCTTCAAATTCCTCCAATTCTTTCAATTCCTTGAATCCTTCGAATTTTCTAAATTCTCAAAATTCCTTGAATTCGTTCAATCCCTTAAGTTCTTTTAATTCCTCAAATTTGTTGAATTCCTTAAATTCTGTGAATTTTATAAATTCATTCAATTTCTCGAATTTTTGGAATTCCTTGAAATTTCAGAAATCCTTAAATTCTTTGAATCACTTAAGTTCTTTGAATTCCCTGAATTCTGGTAATTCCCTCAATTCTTTCAATTCATTGAATTCTTTGAATTCCTTTAATTTTTTGAATCCCTCAAATTCTGTGAATTCCTTGAATTCTTTGAATTTCTTGAATTTTTCGAATTCTTGGAATTCTTTGAATTCTTCGAATTCTTTGCCTTCTTTCCTATTCCGTGAATTTTTCATTTTTTGATAGAAAATTGAAATTCTTGATTGAAAAATCATCAACTTGGTTGAAAGTTTAACTATTTGGTGGAAAAATAACTTTTTTTTTGTGAAAAACTCATATTTTTAGGCTAAGCAAGTAGATTTTTCTGTAGAAGATTCTTCTCTTTTGGAAAACATTTAATCATTTTTCATCAGAGAAACAGCTGGTTCAAAAATTATCTTTTCTTGTTGAGGATTCAAATTTATTGTTGAACATTTGCTTTTTTGTATGTATTCAACGGTTTTCACATTTTAAATACAAATCTTTTTGATTCGAAATTTTAACTATTGAAGTTTTTGTTGAGAACTCATCTTTTTCCTCTGAAAATGCTAGTACTTGGTTGATGATGAACTTTTTTGTTGGAATTTTTTTCAAGTATCTGTAATTTTCAGAAATCTTTTTGAATTCTTTCAAGAATTTGAGGAAAATTGTATTTATATAACTTTACTTGAATGCAGTAAAATTAATCATATTCTGTGTTATATTCATGTTTTGTTACAACTTTTAGAACAAAATTAAAAAAGGCCTGGGAAAATATCAGGAAACACTGTCTGATCGTGCGCATCGAGTGGTGATCAACCGAGCCAAACGCTTTGGATTATTTGTAAAGTGTATAATAAAATATTTTTAAATAATAAGAGTTCTAACAATTTTTTTTTGAAGAGTTGAATAATTTATTGAATTATTCATTCCAGTCAGGAAAATATGTTTTAAAAAATTCTTATATTCTCAATTCTAATATTTTTATGGATGCCAAGTCTTTTTACCCATCTGTAAATCTGTCGGAGATAAGCTAAAAGCCTTCTAAGGAGAAACAACAAAAAATTAAAATTACAACTAGTGTTAGTCACATACTGATATATTGCATTTGCGCACGTTTTTGAATTCAAAATAAGATAATTTATTATTTTTGAAATTAAATGTAGATTCTATGTTTTTATTCCAATTTTATTATTTTAGAGATAAGAATAAAAAACATAGACGATCATAATACTTCCAAAGAAGCCCATATTGACAAAACTAAATTTCTTTCCTTGGACTGATTTATGAATTATAGACATTACTATCTCAGGAGGACAAGTTTGACGCCTAAAATTATTGAGACAGCGATGACGATACTAGATCTAAACTCTAATGAAACAGCAAAATAATGATTAGATGGATAGTTAACCAAGTTCCTTATTCACGTGTAAATAACTTCTTCCTCTGATTGAAAGAAATGAGGATTGTTTATACTGTCGTTTTTATCATGACGGTGATTCTTAATTCTATTGGTGAATATAATACATATTATAATAGTCTAACTAAAACTCAATCGAATCCTATCAGCATAAGACTAGTTTTGAATCCTATGTTTCGGAATGCCGAAAATTTCTATCAATTTCGATTATTAGCGAACAAAAACATATTTCCGGACTAAATTTATAACCTTTTCATACTTTTATGGGTGAAATTACTTTTGAGTCAATCTGAGGAATTAAGTGTTAGCTGGGCACTTTTGTAAATTATTACTCCTGAAGCAAAAAAATTCGTTTACCAAAAAAAAATTAGTCGTCTGTTTCTTGTTTCAGAGTTGAGTTCACAGTTTGAATGCACGCCTGATGGCGCCCCGCTTTATGGTGTTCCTCGCGGAAGCCTATCTTCTTTTTTCCAAATACAAGATCCTCCTGCCACTTCTGCTCCTTCTGCCAATTCTCATTCTCCTGCCAGACATCGTTCTCCGCGCAGGTCTCCTTCTCCTGCCGGAGCTCCTCAACGTGCAAGGTCCCGGTCTTCTTCTACCAGTCATATAGATTCACCAACGCGGCTTCCCTCTTCTGACCCTCATGGATATGGACTCGACCAACTTAAATTCATTCGCCTAACTCTTGCTAAAAATCCGAACCGGCAATTCGAATTTCGAAGATATACTTTTCCTACGAACAAACGAATTAAACTTTGCCCAAGGCATAATGTCTTTTTGCCCGTGCCACCCGAAGAACAAATTGTATTATCAACATTGGATGGTGACGTCTATGCCATATTGGCGAGTAATAATATACTTGCTGGAATATACAAGAATAATCCTCGAACCAAATCTAAAGGACGGGTAAAGATAAACATGGAAAGCGGTGGGATTAGCCAATTGACCCCGAATGAAATTGAGGAAGTTCGAGTAGGCCAACTTTGCCCAATCAAATCTTATTTTAGAGTGGAACATGTAAACTACAAAGATGGGTAAGTTACTTTTCGAACGAAACTATTAGGCGCGCGACTTTGCTTCCTCCGTTTTTCGATAGAAGGCTGCAGTGGTAAATGCCGGTTGAAATAGGCAGGTCATAAATTTCATACAGTAAGCTGGGACATCTGTCAACATAACGACATTACCAAATTAGTGAATTTGTGTTTGCATCAGAAATTTATTCCCGATGGAAGAAGTCATTTTCCTAGCCCAATTCTTGTCATTAGCGGACCGGCATGGCGATGGGAGAGAGAAAATGTTCGGAGATACCGAACTGGAGGCATCATGTGCTGAAGACTCGTACCAAACGCAAGAATAATTAGCAAAATCATTGGGATTCACTCGACGAGGAATTTCGAAACGCCTCAAGGCCATGGCAATGATTCAGAAGCAAGGAAATTGGGTTCCGTACGAAAGAGCGGTCAAGACATACTTGGAAACCCTGAAATGGTAAGTCTTACCCCACCTGTCGTACTCTCCAGACATTGCTCCTTCCGACTACAATTTGTTTCGATCGCCTCAAAAGACAAATCGTTTTTTCGAGGTGTTATCCGACAATAGCCGGAAAGATGGCAAAAAGTAGTGACTAGTGATAGACAGTACTTCGGATCACAAATAGGTAATCGCTTTCAAAAAATAAAGCCACAAATTTTAGGAAAAAACGGCGGAAGCAAAGTTGCGCTTTCAAATGTTCACTGATTCTATTCATTCCGATTTATCTAAATTTGATGGAATTCTTTTTCATCCACTTAAATTATTCTTCAATTATTTTTGAATTCGTATCACCCTATTCTCTGGCCAGATCTTTTCCTGCTGATCCTTGTTCTTCTGCCGCGTCCACGTCTGATCCTGGGCTTCCGTTTTCTAACGTGCTTGGATATGGATTTGACCAACTTCAATTTATCCGGCTTCGTTACGAAGGAAATCTGCATCGAGTGTTCGAACTTCGAAGATACACTTTTCCTGCAGATAAACGAATAGAAATACTTGCAGAACGGCATCGCTATATGCCCATCCCTATCCAAGAGCAAATTGTTTTGTCAACTTCCGGTGGTGATGTCTTTGCAATATTCGAGAGTAGTGATGTTCTTGCTGGAATATATACGAATAGACCTGGCAATCAATGTAAAGGACGGGCAAAAATCAACATGCAGAGTGGCAAGATTACCTGCTTGACCCCAGAAGAAATTAGGGAAACTCCAGTAGGTGCAAAACGCCCGATCGATTCTAATTATGCAATAGATATTGTGAAACAAAATTAAAAAAATGTAAAACTGAAATATAAAATTGTTTACATTTCGAAGTTATCTCAAAATGTTTCAAGTTCCGTTTGATTCGCTTGCGCGAATATTCTTCGAAAAATATTATTATAGGTTTATAATGATTTATCTGTAAGAATTTCGCTGTGGAAGGATCACCCTGATGTAGATAAGGAAAAAATTCACTGCGGGAAGAAATTCAATGAAATTAGTTGGCTATATTAAAAAGAAGACTTCGATTTAAGATTTGTTCATCCTATTCAAAAAACTTGTGTAAAGACACATCTCGAAAATATCGCAGTCATTGTTGAAAACCTAATTGCGTTTTCATTATATGATATTTTTTTATATCGAAAATTTAAATTTTCAAAATTAGACCTGAAATAATTCCTATTCATGAAGAAATAGTAAAGAACCGTGTGCGAATTAGGAAATATTTCTGATTATTTTATACTTTTGTGCGGTTAAATTGAAATTTCGAAACTATCCAATAAATCATGAGAAATATTATTCATGTTTTATGTTTGAGTAAGATAAATTGAAAAAGGAATTCGTTTCGTCTTACGGTTACATAATAATAGTAAGAACAAACAGAGCGATCGCTTAACTCATGTTTATCATTAGAAAAATGCCTAACGTGTTTCTTGAATAAACATTATTATTAACATTTTTTAATGAACTTCTTTAACGTTTAGAGAGACCTTGTATGTACGGTCAAGAAACTTTAAAATAAAACATATTTTAAGTATTAATCCATTTTTTTCTACTAGTAACTATAGCATATCTCATGAATGTGTTCAGTAATAATGTCATCAACTAATTGGAGAGGAAAATTTTAATATACTAATTTGGTTTTTAGTTGATTCAAATTTTCTTTTTCAAATTGAATATCACTTAATTTAACACATGTCTGTTGCGCAAACACAACTTTTGATTGTGTATGTGAATTGAGCAACATTCTCTCCTTCAAGCTTCTCAAATTACCCAATCGGCATTGAGGAAAAACGACAACAATGCTTTTAAGATTCTCGTGACACCTATTTTTCAGAAAGGAATGAATGATCAATGATATACTTATTCCAAATTTAATTATCACTTTCTAAAAAAATAAACAAATTTGAACATTATTCACTCATTTTCAAAGATAGAACCAGTGGATTCGTAGAGAACGTTTCCCCTCAGAAAAGAAACCGTGCACCATGTTTAAGGCTAAGAGAAACAAAAAATGCAAAAGGAATATACATATTGAAGTGGAGAATCGAAAAAATACGTGTAACTACTTTTCAATTAAAAAAAAAATATCCTAAAAAAATACATAATTTGCTTCATAATTATATTACCAACACAACCTTTTTGTTTTTCATTAGAATTCAAAACTGACGATGACTGTGTATTGGTAACTTCTGTCAAATTAACCTCATCAACGGATCCAACTACACCAACTTTCTCAGAGTTATCGAGAAATTTTTTATTACCGTGCTTTGAAGCCTTTACCAAGAGAAAGAATATCAGAATAAAATCACTCAGCACATGTAAATACCAAACGCAGATACATTTTTGTCGTGCTATCAAAATTAGTATAGTGCATGTATTGTTTACAAAATAGAATCATTTTACCTGTGCAAAATAATTGAAAAAATTTTCTGATTGTCGAGTGCCCTCTTCGTTTAGCTGTCTTATTTTTCCTTCTGTGGCATTTTGCAAATCAGTAGGATGTGCTGCATATGTTTTTTTGAGATTGTCCCACGCTTCTGTTGGGAATGTACCATCGGAGATATCTAATACCAGCTAAAACTAGTTAGGACTAGTAAACACGTAATGGGCATACGAAACAGGCGATAGTATATACGCTACGAAACCTGTAAAACATATAGAACATTCTTGTTACCTAAAGGCTGCAGGTTGTAATGCCGGTCAGTCTGGCCAAGTACTGTATCTCATTTTGCAATTAATAAAATACGCTCTGAGGTGTTAGCCTCAGAGTTTCCAAATTTTATAATATTGAATTTCTCAAATTCAAGATTGGTGGCAGCGGTGGGATCTGCCAAACAACGGTCCTTTCTGAAGATTCAGAATTGCAGTTGGAGTTTTCCATAAAATTAAGTGAAAACCAACAGTCCCATCTACCTACGATCTCGCGATCACCTGAGAGTCATCTCAAAGTAACTTTGGTTACTACAACAACTTGAACGAGGATCACAAGCAGGTGGAAGAGGCTTGTCAAACAGGACAGTAAGCCCTACCGAGTCCAGAAGGCAGCGAAGGGAACCAGTCTTCGATAATCTGCAAGAACTGAATGGCGATAAAACGTCCCGCACAGCAATGTCTACGTCACGAGCACAAAGTCCAGGAGAGAGGGACGTACTTCAAGAAATTTTTAGGAAACTTGAAACAATGGAATTAACACTAGATGCTTTAGAAGAACCAAGAAGATATGATGGAGACCTTATGACGGAGGAGGCAGATAACTTGGATTCAGACCATGAGGAATTAAGCAATGCAGTAGAATATGATTTTACAAAAACGAGTAAAATGATCCCTGATTTCACAGGAGTAGGATTAGGGAACTTTATTCACCTGGTCAAAATTGCTAAAAAAAGGACAAAGAAAATTGAGAGACCTACTTTTTTGCATACAATTATAGCACAAAAATTAAAGGAAAAAGCAGCAAACACAATTCGCGTGGACGAAACAAAAACATTTGCTCAATCATAAAATAAGAACAACGGATGAGTGCCCAGTAAATACAAAAATTATCAATATCTCCTAATTAAACAAGATGGAATGATTCGACAAGTTGAAGAACTTTTATCAAAAGGACTTATAAGGGAAAGTATTTCTCCTCATAATTCACCGATTCTTTTGGTCCCAAAATAAAATGGTTGCAAGCGGTCAGAAGAAATGGAGACTAGTAGTGGATTACAGAAAATTAAATGAGAAAACAATATTAGACAAATATCCTCTACCAAACATAGACGGAATCATTGAGAAACTTGGCAATGCTAAATATTTCTCTTGTCTGGATTTAGCAGCAGGATTCCACCAAATCCCTATGCATAAAGACAGTATAGAGGAAACTGCATTTAGCACAACAGACGGGCATTACGAATAAACTACTATGTCATTCGGTTTGCAAAATGACCCTCCTACTTTCCAGAGAATGATAAATAATGGATTTCGAGGATTAATAGGAAAAGGAACCTTTGCATACATAGATGATATCATAATAATAAGAAAAACTCTTAAAGAACACAACGAAAACTTACGAAATTTATTTGAAAGGCTAAGGCAGGTCGGATTAAAATTAAATCCGGAAAAATGCGAATTCCTGAGACCAGAACATTCAGATTTAGGTCACATAACTACAACAGAAGGGATCAAACCAAACCCAGAGAGAATTGAAAAGGTAAATAATTATCCCAGACCTAGGAATCCCAAAGAAATAAAACAATTTTTAGGGCTGATAAGATATTACAGAAAATTTATTACGAATTCTTCAAGAACAGCCAAGCCTTTAACACAACTATTAGAGAAAGAAAGAGATTTCAATTGGACGCAGAAGGGAAGCGATTCATTCGAATCAATGAAAAAAGCATTGACTACATCCCCAATATTAAAATATCCCAACTGGAATGAAGAATTCATCCTTACAACAGATGCATCGAACGCAGGAATAGGTGCAGTATTATCTCAGGGAAAGATTGGGCTAGACAGACCCATCGCATCTGCATCAAGTACCCTGAATAAAGCTGAAGAAAATTATACAACGAATTTTAGATACTTTGTTTATGGTAGGAAATTCAAAATAGTAGCCGATCACAAACCTTCAGTTTGTTTATTTAATGTAAAATACCCTACAAGTCGCCTAATAAGATGGAGAATCAAACTTGAAGAAGATGACTACGAGGTAGTTTATAAGAAAGGCATAATGAACACCAAGGAATTAGAAGAGGAAATAAAAAAAGAATAGGGAAATTCATTTTACAAAATCTTCTCGATTTGAGGCAAATGAAATCAAATTTTTACAACCAAGAATGACTAAGAATCAGCGGATCAAGAGATTATAAAAAAATTGAGAGAAATTAATCCTAACGTACAAATTGAATGAATAACAGAACGAGTGGACACAAAATCAAGAATATGAAGAAGATAAGAGAATAAAAATTTCACCACAAGAGACAGGAGAAACTCTGTTATCAAGTTATCGTGGTCATAAAAACGTGTGACATCCACACGCACACATGCATCCACGCACACGCACATCCGGATAATTGCCTAGAACATAGAATCAGACATTTTCAAATTGAGGAAGGTTTAATTGAATGAATGTAAAAATTTTGGAAAATGTTACCATAACAAAGCTTCCTCTATGAGAAAGCAAGAAGTGTGTTTAATTATACTTTCTGGAATTGGAATATTATATTTTAAAGTAACTGTAGCTCCTATGTATTTCTTTAAATTTTATCACTTCAAAGATAAGAATAAAAACTGACGGCGATAATAATACTAGCTTGAGGCCTGTAACAGAAGAGATTGCGATTAAGATACCAGATATATACTCTAATCAAATACCCCCATATTAATTAAATACCAAGGGAATCAAATTTTTCATTGACGTGTAAATCAGTTTTACCTCTGACTGCAAAAAATGAGGATCATTTATGCTGTGGTATTCATTTTGACGGCGATAATTGGTTCTATTGGTGAATTTAATACCATACAATACCTTTATTTGTTAAAACGTTTTCAATCTTTCCATAAATGAAAATTTCTGCCTCGTGATATGAATTATATCCTAATTACTATTATTTGTCAAACCCTATTTGAGTTTGTCCAAAATAAAAACGTAAAATTTCTATCCTAAACAACAAAGGCATCATTACAAACCAATTTCATTCCGAGAACAAAATATATTAGCTGGGTACTTAGCTGGGTAATACCAAAATATCCGATCACCAAAAAAATGCAATCGTCTGTTTCTTCTTTCAGAGTTAAGCTCACAGTTTGAATGTTTGCCTAATGGAGCCCCTATTCCTGGTGTTCCTCGTGAAGGCTCATCTTCTTCTCCTGCCAGACGAAATTCTCCTGCGAGACGGAATTCTCCTGCCAGACCTGAATCTCCACATAGGTCTCCTCCTCCTGCTGGAACTTCCCAACGTGCAAGGTCCCGGTCTCCGCACGTGCTTGGATATAGACTTGATCAGCTTCAATTTATCCGGCTTACTTCCTATAAGAATCCGCACCGACAATTCGAATTTCGAAGATACACTTTCCCTACCGATAAATCAATCAAAGTATTCGAAAGAGCTAATGTCTATTCTTCCGTGCCACCCGAAGAACAAATTGTATTATCAACATACGATGGTGAAGTATTTGCAATATTGATGAGTGACAATACACTTGCTGGAATATATAAACGTAATCCTCGCATCAAATCTAAAGCACGGGCAAAAATAAATATTGAGAGCGGTACGATTACCCCCTTGACACCAGACGAAATTAGGGAAATTCCAGTGGGCCGTAATCTTTTGATTAGAATGCATTATATAGTAGAGCTTGTAAACCGAAATCCCCCACACATTACAAACAAATGAAGAAATTAAATATTTCATTGTTTATGATCTAAAGTAGCCTTAGAGTATTACAAGTAACTTATATTTTCGAAAAATAATAAAATGTTAATGTATGATGGTTCATTAAATCTTCAGACCATGATATCCAGCCTGTCGGTTTCCGAACTAAGTGAAAAATAATTCTATTCCATTCACTTACGCAAATAGTTTTTGAGAAATATTATCACAGATTTTCAATATGGAATTCAGTGAATTTCATGAATTCCGAGAATTCTCAGAATTACGGAATTCATGGAATTCGAGGAATCCACAGAATTCAAGGAATACAGTGAATTCTATATTATAAAAAATTCATTTCCATAAATCTAGAAGATTTTCCAAATTTTTCGTTTTCAGTTTTGGAGAACGATTTTAAGTCTTAGGCAAAAATTCGAATAATTTTTAAATATATTTGTGAGTTTTTGAGCATTTGAAGAGCATATTGAGAATTAGGACAATTGAGATTCCTTCGGAAATTCAAAGTGGTTATTTACTTTAAAAAACCGCTTTTGGTTGAATTTTCATCTTGCTTCTTTGAACGTTCAATCATTTATTCGTTAATGCAACTGTTTCATTAAAAAATAATTATTTTATTTTTGAAAATTCGTTTTCTGAATTTTAATTTCTACTCTTTCTTCAATTTATCTTATTCTAACAAAAAATATGTTGAATATTCTCAATGCTTTATAAGATAATCTGAAAGTTTTAATTTAACCGCACAAGACTTATTTGATACTAGATTTATTATTGCTAATTCAACAGTCTTACGACCAATTACAGGATAACATATCTATGTTATCATTAACATATTGTACACACAACGCATTTATATTACAATGTTTTACAATATTCGATTATTATATTTCTAGGTGTAAACTTACATGAATTATGGAAAAGTATATATTTAAACGATACATAAATTTAGATATAAGCCTCAATCGAAGTTAAAAATTTTGACAATGATATATGGACCATATCAAGAGGAACTGTACAATTAACGCTAATTTAGTTCACAATACCACACATTCTATTTATAGGCGTATTGATTATTCGATTAGGTTTCTTTTCTGAAGTTTCAAGAACTAATAGGTATATTGTTTTTTTTAACTGAAGGTAGATGTGCTTCAAAACATAAAACCAGGGGGGGGGGGGGTACCTGTCCACTGGCAGGATTGGTATATTACAGGAAGACACTTCACAGAGAAAAGTTGATAACACGACATCGAGGTACCTGTCATTGATATTGTTGATATCGTTGTATTGCGTAAGCTGGTGGAGATGTTGAAAGGCGAGAAGCAAAGCAGATTTCCTATCAGAGCTAACCAAATTCACAAAATTTTTCAAATTAGGAATATTGAAGTCACCCACGATTAATAGTTTGTTATTACAGATAGTGTTCAAACTAGACAAAGCGTCAAAAAATAATTCGAATTCTTGAACAGAGGTATTAGGTGGAATATATGTGACGAATATAATAGAATGGATTTTTTAAAGAATAGCTTTAATTGCAACGATTTTCACTCTGGGCACTAACCGAATCACGGAGCTTACGTCCAACGAGCCGCAGACAATTCGAGTCTTAGTAACAATAAGGACACCACCAACCCCTTTAATTAACCTGTCATCTTCTTAAACATCAAAAAGCTCACAATCAAGAAATTCAGCATTATTAATTTGAGGTTTTAGCCAAGTCTCGGAAAAAATCAAAAGTTGAAGTTGTGTGATGAGTGGTGACCTTGGAAGGATTAGTTGCAGTAAATCTTTTATTGACTATTTTCGGCTCTCCCAGAAGAAACACAAGTTTCATATTTTTTTCTCCACGAGCCTGCCGTGTCTCCATAATCTTCTTCAACTCGCTGAGACTCGCTTGCTGTGCTGGAGTCCGATCGGGTGCGAGATTCATCTCAATTAAAGAATCCGTTCTTTGACGTTGCTTCCTCCCCTACCAATATCTTTGGTGCATTGTTTGTGCAACTTGTTCTGACTCGAAAATTATTTTGACGGGGCGTGGAGGTCCAGATGTCTGTGGATTTTTACCAATCCTTGAGCATTTCATAGATTTCGGATTGTAATCGTTTGAGATGTTTGAAAGGAATTTGTTAATAACATCAATCAGAGTAGGGACACATTTGGAGATATCAGGGGTTGGGAATTTTCTGGGCATTCATACAAGATTAAGTTTCGCTTCCGTGCCATCCCGTCAGTAATCTCTAACATGCAGTTCAAACTTATATCCTTACCACTTGGCTTCATTTCCAACTGCTGAACCTTCACTTCTAGGTCATCAATACGATCTAGCGCAGAGCTAGTTATATTTGATTTTTATTTAGAATAAACAGATTTCAACAACATTAACATTTTATTATATTGTGTAAGTATAAGTTACTTGCAATACTCTAAGGCGGCTTTGGATTATAAACGATTTGCTATTCTATTATTTCATTTTTTTTTGTAATTTGTGGAGAATTTTGGTTTACAAGCTCTACTACATAATGAACTTTTATTAGAAGATGACGACCCACTGGAATCTCCTTAATTTCATTTGGTTTCAAGAAGGTAACCGTGCCGCTTTCCATGTTTATTTGTGCCCGTCCTTTAGCTAGGGTGGAAGGATTCTGTTTATATATTCCAACAAGTGTATTTTCACTCGTCAATACTGCAAAGACTTCGCCATCGAATGTTGATAATACAATTTGTTCTTGGGGTGGCACGGGCACATAGACGTTACGTCCTGTATACAATTTCATTTTTTTATTCGTAGGAAAAATGTATCTTCGAAATTCGAAACGACGGTGCGGATTCTTAATGGAAGTAAGCCGAATAAATTGGAGCTGGTCAAGTCCATATCCAAGCACGTCAGAAACAGGAAGCCTGGTAGGTGGATCTAGTTTATAGATGGCAGGAGGAGACCGGGTCCTTGCACGTTGAGAAGGTTCGGCAGGAGGAGACCTGAGCAGAGATTCAGGTCTGGCAGGAGAATTTCGTCTGTCAGAAGAAGAAGATTGGTCGCCACGAGGAGCGCCAGGAATAGGGGCTCCATTAGGCAAGCATTCAAACTGTGAACTTAAATCTGCAAGAGGAAAGAGACGATTGAATTTTTTTGAAGAACGAATATTTTTGCATTATTAATATTAATTTCCAAAAGTAACCAGCTAACACATTTTGTGTTTGGAATGAAATGGGTTTGTAATGATGCTTTTCTTGTTCAACTGTAGATAGGAATAGTACATTTTTATAAACTCTTCAGATTTCCACAAGAAATAGTAATGATACATTTTGGTATTCAATGAAAATCTATCAAGAATCGAACCCCGAAATAACCATTTAATAAAGACTTAAAAATTAATGCGTGAATAACTCCTACAGAGGAAAGAGATTTAGTGAGTTATACAAAGGATAAACACTAGCTGACAAAAAGTATGAAATATATAGTTGAATTATAAACACCAATATACGTGTATATACATATACTTATGTATCGATGGGTTCTACAAATATTAGGCTATTGTTCCGTTACCGTTAAGAAAGTGACTATCATCTCATGAAGAATAAGTACTAGTCTATCTTTTCGCTACGGATAAGAACTAGTCTAAATTCATTTAGCTATGTTTTCAGAAGGGAGAAATCAAATTTTGTATTCGTAAATCAAATCAGGAACTGAAAATAAGTGAACAAGTTATACATTTCAAAACAAGACATTTTTAAAGATTTTGACTACTTTTAGACTTCTACTTGTTCACTCAATTTCTCGAAAAATGAAGTTAGACTAATTCTCAGCCGCAGGGGAACGATAGACTAATGCTTATTCGTAATGAGCCGATAATCGCTTTCTTAACAATAACAGAACAATAGCCTAATATTCCTAGAACCCATCGATATATACACATATATCAATTTAATTTAGTTATTATTTACTGTCCTAACCGGAAAGGTCCTTCTTACTATTTTCTTATGTTTTGAGGTTTCTTTGTTAGCTAAAATGAATTCAAAAAGAATAAACAAACTATTTACCCTCCTCTCTGAAAGAAATATCTTATGTTAGTACTTTAATTTATTAATTTTCAAGAAATGATTTGTTCAATTCTCATAAAGTTTTTACCTGCCAGCTGAGATCCCCGGTTGTTCTCCCAATGAGTCGGAAAGACAAAGAAGGACTCTAGACAGAGAGAAAGAAGATGCTGAAAAGGAGAGAAAAGGAAGCGCGCGTGATAGTGAGAGAGACATCATTGGCGTACGTGCCGAACGTACCGCAAACGTGCCAGGTAAGGGAGCGTAAAGGTGTTCGCACAGGAAAATCCGTTGCAGTGGGCTGGAGACGTCTCACAGACCTGACGTCCGCGCACGAACGCATAACGCCAACCAATCGCGTGCCATCTGCCTTGTTGCTACGGTCCGTGGCAGCACTTACTCAAGTGCGTTGCGAACTAGTGTAAGTAGCGACATACTTGTGTACGTCACCGCTCGCATCACAGCAGCACGACAGGTTGCACGCGATTGGTTGGCGTTATGAGTTCGTGCGCGGACGGCTCGTCCGTGAGAGTTCTCCAGCGCACTGCAACGTATTTTCTTGTGCAAACACCTTAGCACAGCGGCCAGCACGTGATCACGTGTTGTTTGAGTGACGACGGGAATTTTTCGAACGTTACCCGGCGGCCATTTCAGAGAAGAGGAATTGGTTAATGTATATGACTCACTGAGGGCGAGCAAGCTCGTCTTTTGCAAACATCTTGAAATCAGCAACTTCTCACATAGGCCCCCTTTTACACAAGATTTCATAAGAAAACTGGAGTGGAAAGTCACGTAGACAGTTTCCGATTTCCAGAGGTTCTCAGTTAGTAATTAGGATAGACTGCATATTACGAGGCAGAAATGTTAATTTGCGGAAAGTTTGAAAGCGTCTTAAGAAATAAAGATATTGTATAGTATTATATTCACCAATAGAACTAATTATCACCGTCAAGATAGAAACCACAGTATAAATGATCCTCATTTTTCGCAGTCAGAGATAAAACTGATTCACACGTTAATAAAGAATTTGGTTACCAGGGTATCTAATTAATATGCTGGTGTTTGATAAGAGTATGTAACTGGTATCTTAATTGTAATCTCCACTGTTATAAGACTCAAGCTAGTTTCTTTTTTATCGCCGTCAGTTTTTATTCTTATCGCTGAAGTGATAAAGTTTGAATAAATACATAGAAGCTACATTTATTAAAAAAAAATTATATTCCAATTTCAGAAAGTATCATTAAATACACTTTTTGCTTCCTCATAGAGGAAGCTTTGTAATGGTAACATTTTCCAAAAAAATTTTATTCATTTAATTGAACCTTCCTCAATTTAAAAATGTAATGACCTTAGCAATTGTCCGAATGTGTGTATGTGTCTATCTGTGGATGTCACACTTTTTTGTGAACACGATAAGGGACCTCACTTAAAGTAGGTAACAGCTCGAAGGCGGCGAGGTGGTTTTTAGTTGAAAATTCTATTATTTGGTTGAAAATTTAACAATTTCCTTTAAAAGACATATTTTTTCTTGCAAATTCAACTGTCCTGTTAAAAATTCATCTTTTTGGGTTAAAAATTCAACTCTTTTCGTATAATAGAAACGTTTTGCTTAAAATTCATATTTTTTTACTGATAAGTCAATATTGCCAACGGCGATACCACGCTGAAAATACCAGTTCTCGTAAGATCACTGAAGTCAAGCAGTGTTGGGCGCGGTTAGTACTTGGATGGGTGATCGTTCGGGAATGCTGCGTGCTGTTGGCCCGTCGTGGATGTCGTGGACCCATACTGGTAGTAAATATCCACCTAGAAACACTACCCGAATCGGGTAGTGAGGCAATGAACTTTCGAGTTCGAACTACTATAATTTTTTTTAAGTCAACTGAAATCATTTTTGGATTGAAAAATATCTTTTCTGTAATTCTGTCTTTTTAATTTAAAAGTTTTTTTTTCGTAGAAATATTGGAACTTTCTTGGACAAAAATGCAACTCTTCTGTTAAAAATTCTACCATTCCCTAGAAAATTTACTTTTTTGGTTAAATTCAATATTTTGGTGTTGAAAAGAGAACTGAAATCTTCTCTGGATGAACATTTAACTTTTTTTTTTTGATTTATTGCTTTTTTTTTATTTAGAATTCGTCTGTTTGTAGATAGTATTCCATCTTTCCAGGATAAAAATGCAACTTTTTGATTGAAAATAAAACTATTGTGATTTAAAATCGTACTATCGGTTGAAAATTCGATTTTTTTTTGTTAACTATTGGGTAGAGAATTCAACAATTTTTTTAGAAAGTCATCCTTTTTGGATAAAATTTCGTCTTCTCGAATTAAAAATTCAATTTTTTTTTTTCATAAACTTATTTCTAGGTTGAAAATTCATATTTTGATTGTGGAAAGTCAACTAAAATCATTTTATCAGAATATTCAACTATTTTTTTTATCTTCTTGATTTATATGATCTTCCGCTTTAACAGAAGTTTTTTTAATGAAAATCGAGTTTTTGGTTCAAAATTATTCTTCTTGAAGATGAGAATTTCTTCTAAAACTTTGAAAAAATTCTGCCAAATTGAAAAAAAATGTCCTGAAAATACTCCAGATTCTTTTTTGACAATTAATTAAATGTTTCTATGTGTTTAAAAATATTTTTGAATATAATCTTGAAAAAAATTCTGTAAAATTAAAAAGTATTCAAAATCTTCCTGGAAATCTTCAAAAAAAATTTGTATTCTCTTGAAAATTTTGGAATTTTTTAAAAAGCTCCTAAATCATTATAATCTGCATATTAATTTTCCTACTAAATTTGTAGTTTCTTCATTCATTTATTGCGATTGAAAAATTGTTTTTCATTGTATATTATTTTATTTATTTCATTTTCTTAATCATTTTTTATTAAATTTGTTTTCATTGCATGATTTACAAAAGCTGATTCTACTTCTTGTAGGGTTCTTTACAATTCTTTCCAAGTTTGATTACGTATCTATAAATCTTGAATATCTCCACAAATATTTACAACTTCCACGTTTTTATAAAAATCTTATCACTTCAGCGATAAGAAAGATAATGAGGGCGATAGAGGAATATTAATTTGACAGTTTCTAACCAAATTTTTCATCAACGCGTAAATCAGTTTTGCTCTGATTGTGAAGAATTATGATCGCTTACACTGTGTTCTTTATCTTGACGGGAATTCTTAGTGTCATTGGTGAATATGATACGATATTATATCTATAATTTTAAAAATGTTTTTGAACTTTCTGCAAATAAAAATCTCTGCGGCGTTGCATTCATCCTATTATAATTGCTATCATTTTTCAAGCTCTATTTAGGTTTATGCATAATAAAAATAAATTTCTTCTAACATTTGTGTCAGCCTAAAGAGTTCATCAAAATTTACAATTATACTTCCCGCCTCGTTCTCGGGATTGCTGTTGTAGTACCGCTACTCTCCGCTAGTTTGCCACAAGCTGTGGAGCCAAAAAATCTTAGAGCGTCCTGGATCCTGAATCCTGCATCCTGGAGAATCCTGTATATATAAGTACAGGATAACTCTAGGTTTTTCATTTTTCAGAAGTTCCTCCTGCAGAGGAGGGGAACAAAGTCAAACAGTGGACAGATGAAAAGGGAAATGACAAAGAAAACAAAATGGCCGACGGAAGTGACACAGGGGCGAATGTCGACGGAAAGAAACTAGTGGTTCTAGGGACAGATCCCACAACGCTTGATACCTCTCAGATTAATTTACATTCTGATATTATGTCGAGATGGTAATGTTGGCTCACCACATGTCCTAAGAGATGCTATACAGAAACTGCTCAAAAAATATCCAAGGAAAGGAAATATTCTTTTGGATATCCCTGAGACCAATCCAGTTATGTTGCTGTTGATGAGCGAACAGGCCATTAAAAGCGATGAGCATTTCCAGGTCACGCAACGTCTTGCAAGCTCAGCACTGTCAGCTGTAGGAACAGCAATGAATAAGTTGTTCGAAGGATCCCAAGAACAACTTGACGTCGTAAAACTGCTGGAACTGTTGTCAGATGCAGGCCAGTTAAAAACGGATCTTCATCATGCGGATGTGCCTTTATCGTCTCTGGAAACAGCAAATCAATTGGAAAGATTTTAGATAAATCAGATGAAGGAAAATTCCTTCTCGTCTGCAAAGGAACGAGTGACATCGTAGACGAGAAAAACCCAGAAATCTCGACCAACAAATCCTTACCCTCAGAAATCTTACCCACAGAATCGTCAAACATCTGGAGGAAATCACCACAGCCAGACAGCGAAAAAATACAGACCTCGAACTCGATCGAACAGGAAGTAAAGTTACGTACAGCTGGTAGGTTAAAAAAATGTTTGGAAGCAAGGAAACAGATCACTATAGACAAATTTGTTCTCCAGTGCGTAAGAAGTTATGAGATTTCGTTTAAGTGGAAACCCCAACAAATTCTCCGCCTCAACCTCAACACTGGACAGACTTCGAGGCTTTTTTTCAAGGGCCAAAATTGATATTTTGTTAGGAATAGTGAATGCGAACTGGCGGACTATGCGTTTTGCAAAATTTTACAAAATAATCCTTGTCTTGGAATTGATTCATTTGCATCCAGACTAAATTCTAAGTGTGAATTATTCTATTCTCGAGTTAAAGATCCTGAGGCGGTAGCAATTGACGCCTTTAATATTTCATAGAAGAAAAAATTTTTCTATGACTTTCCACTCTTTAAATGCTATTAAGTACCCTAAGAAAAATAGCACAGACGAGGCAACACTTTTTGTCTCCTTGCAGTACCCAGCGACATCCCTTAGCAACTTCGATCACTCCAGTTTCCGGTCTGCTATCAGAGAAAGTTTTGTAGAGAAAAATCTCCCGGAGACAGCTTGAACTATTTCACTGGGATCACTGGCGAAGTCTACCATCAAACAATACAACAGAGCCTCGAGAGATTGGTGGGCATTTTGCAACAAGAAAGGTTTGAATCATTTTCAACAGAAGGCCAATACGGTATTGGAGGTTCCAACCAACAATTTTCACAAAGGCGCATCTCATGGCATATTGAATACAGCAAGATCGGCGATAACCTTAATTTCAGCAAAGAACATTTCGGACTCAACGATTCATCGTTCTTTAAAGGAATTTTCAAACCAAAACCTTCCCGATCATAATACTAAAAAAGTTAGGATTTTAAACCGGTATTAGATACAGTCATGACCTGGTTTCCACTCAAGTCAATTAGATTCCATCAACTGAAAGAAAAGTTGTTAATTTTGTTAGCATTAGGAAGTGGACATAGAGTTCAAAGCTTTTCTCTAATCAACTCGATCAAAGGGATTACTTCCTCCCAGGAGGATTGAGATACCCATCCAGTTTTCGGTAATCATTAAAATTATCTTAGACAATTTTCTGAACAACTCTAAAAATAATGAAGTCATGGCAACGAACATGGAGAGGGAGCTCCAGGATTTTTTGGCTCTAAAGATTATAACAAGTTAGCGGAGACTAGCGGTACTACAACAGTAATCCCTTCGAACGAGGCGGTTGGATAATTTCCATTGAACTTCACTTAGGTAAGTTCTTTTGATCGTATAATTTCTATCTTCAGTTGAAAAACAAAAGCATCAGTAAGAACCAATTTCATGCTCAGAACAAAACGTATTAGCTGGACACTTGTGTGAATCATTATTATTGATGCAAGAACATTCCTTCTTTGAAAAAATGTAATCGTTTATTTCTTCTTGCAGAGTTGAGTTTACAGTTTGAATGCTTGCCGAATGGAGCCCCTATTTCTGGTGTTCCTCGTTGCGACCCATCTTTTTCTTCTGACAGACGAAATTCACCTGACAGTTCTCTTCCTGCCATACCTGAATCTCCGGTCAGGTATCCTTCTGCCAAACCTCCTCAACATGGAAGGTCTCGATCTCCTCCTGCCATCTATACACTAAACCCACCTACCGAGCTTCTTTCTTCTAATGAAGATGAATATGGACTTGACCAACTTCAATTTATTCGCCTCATTCCCCATAAGAATCCGCACCGGCAATTCGAATATCGAAGATGCACTTTCCCCACGGATAAATCAATTCAAGTATTCGCAGGACGTAACGTCTATTCTCCCGTGCCACCCCAAGAACAAATTGTACTATCAACATCCAATGGTGACGTCTTTGCAATATTGACGAGTAATAATACACTTGCTGGAATATATAAATATAATACCCGCATCAAATGTAAAGGACGGGCAAAAATAAACATGGAGAGCGGTTTGATTACCCCATTGAACGCAGATGAAATTGAGGAAGTTCCAGTAGGCCAGCTTCGTCCAATCCTATATAATTTTAGGGTAGAGCACGTACACCATACTGATGGGTAAGTTACTAGTTGTCACTTTTTTCTTAAGCCCTATTTTGTTAAATCAAGACAGAGAATCCAAGAATTTCTTAAGGACTTTCAAACTCTAGATCTCTTTCTCCTGTCGAGCGTCGTCTCCCTGCCAGCTCCAGGTCTCACCCTGCGCTTCCGTTTTCTAACATACTTGGATATGGACTTGACCAACTTCAATTCATTCGGCTTTGTTACAAAGAAAATCCGCACCGGCTGTTTAAACTTCGAAGATACACTTTTCCTGCGGATAAAGCAATGCAAATACTTGCACGACAGAACCTCTTCAGGCCCATACCAATACAAGAACAAATTGTATTATCAACATCCACTGATGACGTCTTTGCAATATTGGAGAGTAGTAATCGTCTTGCTGGAATATATGCACATGATCCACGCACTCGACATAAAAGGCGGGCAAAAATAAACATGGAAAGTGGCACGATCACCTGCTTGTCCCCAGATGAAATTAGGGAAACTCCAGTGGGCCGTCATCTTCTGATCAAAGTTCATTATGTAGTAGAGCTTTTGAACCAAAATCCTTCACACAATTAGAAAAAAAAAAGAAACTGAAATATCAAATTGTTCATAATGCGGAGTCGCCTTCAAATTTTACAAGTAACTTATATTGACGAATGATAATAAAATTCTAATGTTTCATGGTTCTCAAGACTTGAATCCTTCAGCAATGACCCAGCCTATCTTTTTCAGACCTGAGTAAAAAGGCCTTTTGAAGTTAAAGGTCTGAGCATCAACAACTGTAATTTGGTGATTGTGAATTCTCTTTTGTTAAAGCTCTTTGGGCTTTAACTAACGCATTTTCATCACGTATCTCGTGCTTCGCCACTCGATTTTCTCGTAAATGCTAACTTTTCTACATTATGTTTATCTTCATCATATCAATATTTGTTCCTTATTTTGCACTTATATTAATTATCAGCTACCCCGAAAAATGTATTATTGCAATAATAATTATTGAAATGTACCATTGGAGGGACATCTTTCAAATTCGTGTTCAAAATTTTATTCAATTTTCAGTTGAAAAATAATTTTTTCAACTGAAAATTGAATTATTAAATTTTTTTATTTTATTTAGCTGAAAATTCAAACAATTGGTTGGAAGTTCATGTATTTTGTTAAAAATTCACCTTTCTTGCTGAAAATTTTCTTTGATGAAAAATCATCTTTGGTTGAAAGTTCATCTATTTTTTCAAAATTTGTCTTTTTTTATTAAATATACTGTTTTTTATTTGAAAATTACACATTCTTTGTTGAAATTTGAATCTTTGGTTGGAAGTTGAACTACGTGATTATATGTTAATTTTTTCAGTTGAAGATTCATCTTTTTGGTGGAAAATGTAACAATTTTTATAAATATTTGTTTTTCTTATTCAAAATTTAATTTTAATTTTTTCAACTGGAAATTTGTCTATTCCACTTTGTTTGGAAATTAATTTTGTGTGAGTAATCACTTCACCATTTGGTTAAAAGGTTATTTAGAAATTTGTCTTTTTTGGTAGAAAATCAATATTTTTGGTTAAAAATGTATTTTTTTGTTTCTTTAAAATTCAACTATTCTAAAGTGTCATTTGTTTTGTTGACGATTTTTATTTTTTTGTTAAATTCAGGTTTTTTGTGTAGAATGACTATTATTTATAAAAAAATTCAACTTCTTGATTGAAGGTTGAACCACTTTGTCAAAAATGATTTTTTTCTTGAAAGAAATTTATTTTTCCCACTAAAAATTTGTCTATGCCATTTTGTTTGAAACTTGATATTTTTGAATCAAACAGTCAATTTTTCAGTAGAAAGTTCAAGAATTTTTTTTAATTTGTCTTTTTCACAGATAATCAATCTCCTCAGTTGAAAATGTATCTTTTTGATTCAAAAATAATTAATTTGGATAGAAATTCGTCTATTTTGTTAAAAATTAGTTGTTTTTTTTTGTTGAAAATTTATTTCTTCGATTGAAAATTTAACTATTTTGTCAAAAAAATGTTATTTTTTAGTTGAACATTCATTTTTTTACTGAAAATGTAACTATTGAAGATGATGATTCATCATTTCAACTGAAAATTCATTTCTTTGTTTAAAAATTCGTTTTTTCCGTTTAAAAAGTAATTTTTAAACTAAAAATTCCATTATTTAATTTTTAGTGGGAAATTTATATTTTTTTGTGGAAAAATCAACTATTTGGTCAAAAATTTATCGTTTTTAGTTGACAATTCGTCTCTTTGATTGAAAATTTAACTATTTTCTTGCCAATTTTTCTTTTTTCGGTTGAATATTCATTTCTTAACTGAAAAAAAATAATATTGAAGCTGAAGATTCATAATTTTAGTAGAGAATTCATTTCGCTGGCTTTTGTTAAAATTCAATTTATTTTATAGTTTTTATTGATCTTATTCAGTTGAAAATTCAGAAATTTAGTTGAAAGGCTATGTATTTGGTTGTAAATTCTTTTGATATTTAAGATTAATTTTTTAACGAAAAATGTAACTATTTAATTTTAGGTTGAAAATTAATTTTTTTTATTCGAAAATTCAACTTCTTGGTTGAAAATTCATCTTTTTCGATTGAAAATTCAACATCTTGGTTAAAAGTTACAGTAGCTTGTTAAATTTTTTTTTCGCTAAAAATAAATTTTTTAAACTGAAAGTTTGTCCATTTCCTTTTGTTTAAATGTTAATATTTTTAGTCAAACGTTTTTTGACTTTTTTTTTGGTTCAAATTTAGTCGAAAAATCAACTATTTTGTTAAAAATTTGTCGTTTTTAGTCGTAAGTTCATCTCTTTGGTTGAAAATTTAACTATTTTATCGAAAAAATGTTGCTTTTCAGTTGAATATTCATTTTTTTTACTGTCTTAGCGTGCTTATTTCAACATGAACATAAAAAAATATTGAAAAAAAATATCAGGCAAGCGCACTTTATAAACAGGGGATCGTAAAATGTAATAATTACGAAGCAGAATGGAAGGTGAGATAATTTTTGCTCTTGCACGTTTCCCTCGAAAAAAAGGAAACGAAAGGTCGTTCAAAGGAAATTTTTCTCGGAAGCGTCAGTTTCAACCCCTTTTATCATTCGCATCCCCTCTCCCCTTTTTCTCCCTAATCCTTTTCCATACTTTTTTTCTATTTTAATTTTTTCCCTCATTTTCTGTTTTTTTTTCTTTCTCTCTATGGGTAATAAGGAAGAGAAGAAGGTATTTTGCTCGAGGTGAATGTTCTTCGAGGCAGATGAACTCATAAAACCTAGCACTATATTGTTCCGGAAGATAGAAACATCAAGCCAAAATACATTTGAATATAATTTAAAGCTGGTCAGTAAGTGGGTTTGGTCCAAATGCGTTTATGTTAACGCGAATTCCTAAAGCAGCACGACGTGCTCAGCTGCGACGCGTAGTTTCAGCTTAGTGTCTGGTTTAGCAAAGAGTTTACGATAATTCTTGTTGAGTGTCACCTCTAAAATCCATTTGAAGTAAGACCATTAAATCACGAGTTTAGTGAGCTTAGGTGAATTCTATTCTAAACCGCAATATTGTTAGATCCTGGTTATTTACTTGGGAAGTCCAGTATGCTCAGGGGCCGATTTCATACTCTCCAAATCTGAATTAGTGAAAAAAAACTTGTAAATATTTCTTATTTTCTATTATTCAAGGTTTTATAAATATTATTGACAAATTAAAAAATTTTTTCCATTCGAAATTATAAAAACTGAACTGCAAACCAGAACAAAGTGGAACTTTTTTAAATTTAAAACTTTAAAAATTAAAGACTTTTTTTAATCCAAGCGCTTGATTAATAAGTAATTGTTAAACTTTTATAAATTGTAGAATTCGAAAAGTTAAAAAAAAATATGAATCCACATTATCATTTTCAATTCTCTTAATTGAAGAATGAATCAAAAAATTTATAGATTGTCAAAATTATTTCTTTTTAAGCAATTTCAAGTTAGAAACATTAAAAGTTAGAGAGATTAAATTTTTTTTTAAATCGAACACTTTTCAAAATAGAAGTAAAATTATATTAATTTTAGGTCCTTGAAAATAAAAAATTTTTAACTAGAAAAAAATCAAATTCAAAATCCTATTCAACGTCCAATAATCAAGTTAATGTACAGAATTCCTGAAAATAAAATAAGAAATAAATTATCAAATTTCGACAACCACCACAAGATACTTTATTGCAATTCCTAAAAACAAACAAATTTGAATTTTCTAACAAAAAAAGACAATTTTCCGACAAAATACATGAACTTTTAACCAAGAAAAAGAAAATTCAAATAAAAATAGAATATTGTAATTGTTAAGCTAAATAGACAAAAAAATGAATTTTTAACTTAAAATAGAATACTCAAATTTTTAGTGGAAAAATACATTTTCATCGAATTAGAATACATTTTTAACAAAATATATAATCAGAAGTGGAATAGTTAAATTTTCAAATGAAAAAAATTATTTTTTCCACGAAAATGAAGTTTTTTACTGAAAATGTAACTATTATATTTTTGGTTGAGAAAATCATTTGCTGATTGAAAGTTTATCCTTTTTAGCTGAAAAATCATGTATTTTGTTGAAATTTTTTTTATATATAAAATTCATCTTTCAGTTTGAAAACTCAACTATTTGGTTGAAAATCAATTTATTTGGTTAAAAATGTAACTATTTTAGTCAAAAATTAATTTTTTCGTTGAAACTGTATTTGTTTAACTGGAAAATTAATTATTCTAACTGAAGAATTAATTATTCTAATTTTTGTTTAATACATATATTTTTTATTGAAAATTTGTTTGTTAGATTGAAAATTTGGCTATTTTGGCGGAAAATTCGTTTTTTTTTTTTTTTTTTTTTGAAAATATATTTTTCTGACTTGAAATTTAATTATTGTAGTTTTGGCTGAAAATTCACTGTTTCTAGTTGAAAATTCTTGCATTTTGTTTTAAATTATTTTTTTGTTGTAGAAAATTAAACTATTTGGACAAAATTCATTTTTTTTTTTTGTCAAAGATTAATCATTTTTAGTTGAAAATTCATTCCTTTGGTTGAAAATGAAGTTTTTTACTGGAAATTTAACTATTCTGTTTTTTGTTAAAACTTCGTTCTCTTTTTTCCCGACTGAAAACTTGAGAGCAAATTAACTTTTTTGTTGAAAATGTATTAATCCTTCGTTTATTTTTGGTAGAAAACTCGTTTTTTTTGGTGAAGATTAATTTTTCAAACTGAAAATTTAACTCTTTCATTTTTAGTTCAAAATTAATCTCTTTAACGGAAAATTCAATTAGTTTTGCAGAAGTTAAATTATTTTGTTGAAAACTCTTTTTTTCGAGGATTCAAGATCAACTATTTTTCTAAAAATCAGTTTTTTTTTTTGTTGAAAATTAATTTTTGTAATTGAAAATTTGACTATTCAATTTTTAGTTAAAAATTGATCTTTTTAGTTGAAAATTAATTATTCATATTGAAAGCTTATTTTATTTAGTAAACAAACATTATTATGGTAGAAATATTTGGTAGAAAAAATTATTTGATTGAAAACTGTTCTTTGCTGCTGTAGAAAATTCAACTATATGGTTGAAAATTCTTTTTTTTTTTGGGTCGAAGATTCACCATTTTAGTTAATTTCTTCCGTTGAGAATAAAGTTTTTTTACTGAAAACGTAACTATTCTATTTTTGGTTAAAGAATCATTTGTTTAATAAACTTTTGTCTTTTTTAGTTGAAAAATCATGTATTTTCTTGAAATTTTTTTTTTTATATAAAACTTATCTTCTGGGTTAAAAATTAAACTATTTGGTTAAAACTTAATTTGTTTGGTTGAAAATTCAACTATTTTAATGCAAAATTAATTTCTTTGTCGAAAATGTATTTTTATAACTGAAAAATTAATTATTCTAACTGAAAAATTAGTTAGTTAAAAATTCATGTTTCTTTAATTTGTCTTCTTTTTGTGTTGAAGATTCAACTATTTTGGTAAAAATTCATTTCTTTATTAATAATTTATTTAATAATTATTCTGAGAAATTTATCACTCCAATTTTGCTTAAATATTTGTATTTTTTAGTTGAAAATTCATTTGTTTGATTGCCAATTTAACTTTTTTGGTCAAAAGTTAGTTCTTTTTTTTTTTAATTTATTTTTCTAACTAAAAATTCAATTATTGTAGTTTTGTTTTGAAATTTACCTTTCTTAGTTTAAATTTATGCATTTTCTTAAAAATTGTTTTTTTTTGTTGTTGTAGAAATATTCAGTAAAAAAACTTCATTTTCTACCAAAGAAATGAATTTTCAACTAAAATTGTGAATTTTCGACCAAAAAAATTGAATTTTTAAAAAAATAGTTTAATTTTCTACAACAAAAAGAAAAATAATTTTTAGCAAAATGCATAAATTTAAACTAAAAAAAGGTATATTTCAAACGAAAACTACAATAATTAAATTTCCAGCTAGAAAAATTGATTTTCAAAAAAAATGTACGAATTTTTGACCAAAAAAGTTAAATTTTCAATCAAGCAAATAAATTTTCAACTAAAAAATACGAATATTTAAGCAAAATAGCAGTAATTAATTTCTCAGAATAATCATTGTTGCAGTTAGAAAATTAATTTTCAATAAAAAAACTAATTTTTGACTAAAATAGTTGTATTTTTTAACAAACAAATTAATTTGTAACACAAAATAGAATAGTTACATTTCCAATAAAAAAAAAATTAATTTTGAACGAAAGAAATGAATTTTCACCCAAATAGTTGAACACTCAACAAAAAAGATGACAAATTAAAAAAAACATGAATTTTTAACTAAAAAATATGAATATTTAACTGAAAAAGTAACTAATTTTTCAGTTAGAATAATTAATTTTTCAGTTAGAAAAATACATTTTCAACAAAGAAATTAATTTTTGACTAAAATAGTTGAATTTTCAACCAAACAAATTAATTTCTAACCAAATAGTTGAATTTTCAACCCAAAAGTTGAATTTTATATAACAAAATTTGTTTAACAAAATACATGATTTTTCCACTAAAAAAGATGAACGTTTATTAAACAAATGATTTTCCAACCAAAAATAAAATAGTTACGTTTGCAGTAAAAAACTTCATTTTCAACCGAAGAAATTAATTTTTAACTAAAAAAGAATCTCCGACAACAATAAAAAACAGTTTTCAAGCAAATAATTTTTTCTGAAAAATAATTTTTAACAAAAAAGTTAATTTACTATCAAGTTTTCAGTCAAGTAGTGGAATTTTCAATCTAAAAATACGAATTTTTTAATTTTAACAAAATAGTTCAATTTTATACAAAATTATTAAATGTTCACACAAATTGTAGAATTTGTTACCAAAAAATTTATTTTCAACCAAAAAAAAAACGAATTTTCCACCAAAATAGTCAATTTTTCAATCAAGCAAACCAATTTTAAATAAAAAATATATATATATTTAACCAAAATTAGAATAAATAATTCCTCAGTTAGAATAATTGATTTTTCAGTTAAAAAATACATTTTCAACAAAAAAATTTATTTTTGACTAAAATAGTTAAATTTTTAAAAAAACAAATTAATTTTTAACCAAATAGTTGAGTTTTCAAAGTGAAAGATAAATTTTATATAAAAAAAAAACAAGTAATTTTCAACAAAATACATGATCTTTCAACTAAAAAGGATAAACTTTCAGTAAACAAATGATTTTCTCAACCAAAAATATAATAGTAACATTTTCAGTGGAAAATTTCATTTTTATGAAAAAAATGAATTTTTAACCAAATAGTTGAATATTCTATAAAAAAAAGAAAAACTTTTTTCAACAAAATGCATGAATTTTCAACTATAAACGGTAAACTTTGAATAAACAAATGATTATTCAACCAAAAATAGAGCAGTTACATTTTAATTAAAAAATCTTAATTTTAACCAAAAAATGAATTTTTAACCAAATAGTGGAATTTTCTACAATAACAAAAAAAGTAGTTTTCAACAAAATTCATGAATTTTTAACTAGAAGAGGTAAAATTTCAGCCAAAACCACAATAATTGAATTTCTATTCAGAAAAATAAATTTTCAACAAAAAAAAAACGAATTTTCGACCAAAATAGTCCAATTTTCAATCAAACAAATAAATTTTCAACAAAAAATAGAATAGTTACATTTTCAGTGAAAAAACTTGGTTTTTAACCAAAAAAATGAATTTTGACCCAAATTGTTAATTTAATTTAATTTTGAGGCTAGGTTAATCAAAAAGAAATTTTTATTTCAAATTATGAAATAAAAAACAATTTTTAGAAGAAAAATCTATCAAACCACTTGAAATATCTCAAATTTTATACCCTTTGATGATATAATGCAATTTAAAATAATCTTTATATCTTTCCTTTTTTTTTTTAAATTATTTACGAATTAAAAATAAGTTCAATTCTAACTTGTTATTTCAATGTTAAGTTCAGTTATTAACTTTTTAAATTATATTTGTGAGATCTAATTTCGAAGTTTGACAATTACGATTTTGATTGTATTATTTATAAAAAATTATTTAGAAGTGGATTTTTTTTATTTTGATGTATAAATAAAAATTGAACACCAATTAGTTTAGAAAAAATTTGAGTAATTTTAAGAGGTACTTAAAATTATTCCAAGAATAAATTGTGAAAGCTTTCATAAGAATAGCTACCTCTTCTTAAGATTCCTAGCAAAATTGAAAATGATTTTTTAATTGAAATAATTAATTAATATTTAGGGTTGTTACAGGTGACTCAGCATTAAATATTTTCAAATATGAAATAAAAAAAATCTTCTAATTACTTTGAATTTTGATATTAAAAGTGTATAAATTCAAAAAAGTTCCACTTTAAGTGTTCTGATTTCCAGTTCAGTTTTTATAATTTCGAATTGAAATTTTATTTTAATTTTTCAATAATTGAAGGCTCTTTGAATAGTAAATTCCAGTTTTGCATTAAGTGCAGATTTCGAAAACTCAAGAATTATCGTAAACTCTTTGCTAAACCAGACACTAAGCTGAAACTACGAGTCGCAGCTGAGCACGTCGTGCTGCTTTAGGAATTCGCATTAACATAAACGCATTTGGACCAAACCCATATCTGGAAAAGATTTAAAAAAATAGAAAACCAAATTAAGATTTTTCAAGCCAACAATTATTATTTTGGGAAATAATCGAGTAAGTTTAAAATATAATTAGAAGTTTTAAAAAGATCCTGAAAATCACTCAAAACGCGAAAAGATTTCAAACCATTTAAAAAACAATGTAGATTTTTGAAGATTTTGAACAACAAATTTATAAGGGTTTCAAGCATTTTAATAGGTTTCAATATTTTAATAAATTTAATTTGTTGTAAGAATGTTTTCATCAGTTTGGTTGTCAATTTTTCTTTATTTTGTACTTTATTGTAATTCCAGTTTCCGAATAATTTGATCAACTTTCAGGAAAAATGTAGACGATACAACATTTTCCTTCATAATTTAGTTGCTTTGTCCAATAAAATTTCTAAGCAATCGCGTTACAGCCTTCCAGCAGCGGATCGGCGCAACGCATCGTTTCTTTTTTCTCAAAAAAAAAACTCAACTTTTTAGATTCTTAATGGACCATAAAACGACCCTCAAAGGCCGCACCCTTCCCCAAATTACCTTTGTGTGCTTTCCGAGCTCTATCGATTCCTCACAGATGGCCCATTCTTACCTGCGCAGTTTTCGACTTTAGCTGTATTAAATCGGGAAATTATTCTGAAAACATTTTTTCAAAAAATCAAAGTTTAAGAATTTTGAATTAGATTGGAATCAAACTTGAAAACGGTTACAGATAAATTGATGAAATTTTGAGGGCTTCTTTTCACCACTGGTTTCTTAAAACTGACCAAAGGATTTCTGAAGATATTTATTGAATTTTTTTATCACTCGATAATATTTTGAAAATCGGTTTTTTGTAGTAAAACTTTTTTCATTAGAATAATTCAAAGTTGATGCAAGAACAGAAAAGATTTTTTGATTTTAGTCATATCGATTAATAAATTATATTGATACACTTGATTGAAGATTAAGGAAGTTATGGTAATTAATATATTTATAAAATCTTTTTTTTTATAGTAAAACTTTTTTCATCAATTTAACTCTCAAGTTGATGCAAGAACAGAAAAGACTTTTTCATTTGAGGCAAATCGATTGATATACAATAATAATAGACTTTATTGAAGATTGAGGAAGTTACGGTAATTAATATATTTATTAAATTATTTTTTTATATTGAAACTTTTTTCATTAGCATGATTCAAAGTTGATGAAGAACAAGAAAGATTCCTTGATTTGAGGAAAATCGATTGATGAATAATATCAATAGACTGTATTGAAGATTACGGAGGTTACGGTAATTGATATATTTTGAAAATCATTTTTTTATCTCTAGTAAAACTTTTTTCATTAACATAATTCAAAGTTGATACAAGAACAAGAAAGATTCTTTGATTTGAGGCAAATCGATTGATATATAATATTAGTAGATTCTATTGAAAATTGAGGAAGTTATGGTAATTTGTATATTTTTAAAATCGTCTTCTTATAGTAAAACTTTTTTCATCAATATAATTCCAAGTTGATGCAACAACAAAGAAGACTCCTTGATTTAAGGAAAATCGATTGATATATAATATTAACAGACTCTATTGAAGATTGAGGAGGTTACGGTAATTGATATATTTTGAAAATCATTTTTTTCTCTAGTAAAACTTTTTTCATTAACATACTTCAAAGTTAATGCAAGAACGAGAATGATTCTTTGATTTGAGGCAAAGTGATTGATAAATAATAATAATACACTCTATTAAAGATTAAGGAAGTTACGGTAATTGATATATTTTGAAAATCTTTTTTTCTCTAGTAAAACTTTTTTCATTAGCATAATTCAAATTTGATGCAGGAACAGAGAAGATTCTTTGATTTAAGGCAGATCCATTGATATATAATATTTATAGACTTTATTTAAGATTGAGGAAGTTATGGTGATTCATATATTTTTAAAATCGTTTTTTTATAGGGAAACTTTTTTTATTAGCATGATTAAAAGTGGATGCATGAACAAGAAAGATTCCTTGATTTGAGGCAAATCGACTGATATATAATATTAAGAGACTCTATTGAAGATTGAGGAGGTTACGGTAATTGATATATTTTGAAAATCGTCTTCTTATAGTAAAACTTTTTTCATGAATATAATTCTAAGTTGATGCAAGAATTGAAAAGAGTCCTTGCTTCGAGGCAAATCTATTGATATATGATATTAATACACTGTTTTAAAGATTGAGGAAGTTATGGTAATCTATATATTTTGAAAATAGTTTTCTTTATGTGGTGAAACTTTTTTCATTAGCATGATTCAAATTTAATGCAAGAACAGTAAAAATTCTTTGATTTAAGGAAAATCAATTGATATATAATATTAATGGACTCTATTGAAAATTGAGGAAGTTATGGTAATTTATATACTTTTAAAATCGTTTTTTCACAGTTAAACTTTATTTATTAACATAATGCAAACTTGATGCAAGAACAAAAAGGATTCTTTGATTTAAGGCAAATCGATTGATAAATAATAATAATACACTCTATTAAATTTTAAGGAAGTTACGGTAATTGATATATTATGAAAATCGTTTTTTTTTTCATAGCGAAACTTTTTTCATTAGCATAATTCAAAGTTGGAGCAAGAAAAAAAAATTCTTTTATTTAAGGCAAATCGATTGATATATAATATTAACAGACTCTATTGAAGATTGAGGAGGTTACGGTAATGGATATGTTTTGAGACTCGTTTTTTTCTCTAGTAAAACTTTTTTCATTAACATACTTCAAAGTTGATGCAAGAACACGAATGATTCTTTGATTTGAGGCAAATCAATTGATATATAATATTAATAGATTCTATTGAAAATTGAGGAAGTTATGCTAATTTATATATTTTTAAAATCGTCTTCTTATAGTTAAACTTTTTGCATCAATATAATTCTAAGTTGATGCAACAACAAAAAAGATTCCTTGATTTAAGGAAAATCAATTGACATATAATATTAATAGACTGCATTGAAGATTACAGAGGTTACGGTAATTGATATATTTTGAAAATCATTTTTTTCTCTAGT